>JACTOM010000824.1:5769427-5811349 GCA_015832385.1 Elymnias hypermnestra
CGCCCGCCCTCTCTCGCTGGAGAGCATCGCGCCTACAAGGCTTCCCTACGAGAGGTCGCCGCCGATCAACGTTCACCTTGGACCGGCAGGAAATGGGTAGGAAAATGGAATAAATGGGGGGAACGGGTTAAAAGACAGGAACTTTTCAAGGAAGAGAAAGGAAAATATTAGGTAGTAGGATATTATCGACTCGGAAGACCTGAGAAGATTCAGTAATAGCTCGGGGAGCCGGGAACGCATACTCGTGTACCACACCATGACTATCGGAGAGATAGACAAAGATGTAGATTACCCCCTGGAAAAATAATGCTAATTAGAAATAAATAACTAAGACTTCTTTCTGTTGACAAATTCGCGATTTTCTAATCGTATTATAGATAACTGTAGTTTAATGTGGCGGTAAGTGATGATACAGTCTAAGATGGAAGCGCGCTAATCTGTTAAGAGGCGATATACCCCTTACGGTTTCTACACAGCATCGTACCGGAACACAAATCTCTTTGTTTGGCGGTACGTTTTTGCTGGTAGGGTGGTAACTAGCCACGGCCGAAGCCTCCCACCAGTCCAGACTCAGACAAATTAGAAAATTCAATTTTCTAAATTCGTCCTACCGGGGATCGAACCCGGGACCTCCGCTAGCAAAGCGAATATTCGCACTACTGCGCCAGCGAGGCCGTCGAATATCGTGAGTGTGAGCTGTCGAAGGGGCTCACAATATCATTTAATAGATTTACAGAAAAAAATTCCAAAGTGCGTGCGTACCCGTACCTCATGTCAATACCTGTAAAGTACACATATTAGAAGTGAAACTTCTTTGGCAAACTATTTTTTTATATTCATACAAATCTAAAACTTTAGATTTCCGAGATTTAGAGAGAAGGAAAAAGGCAGATATGTTAGGAATTGGTCATTACAGTATCAGTAGTAGTAAGTGTTGGAAATTAATACAAATAATTTATTGAAATCTCAAATGACGTATTGTAAATAAAAATGTCTCGTATTTTCGTCAATATAAGAAATTATTAATTAAATTTTTTTATTTAAAATTTAGAAAAGAGAATTTATGAAATACTTTTATTTTATATTGTGATGAAAATAGTAAATTAAATTAAGTAAGAGATCACGAGTGATAAGGCCGCCAATGCACATTAATGTTAATAAGTGTTTTTTTCTTTGTATAATATGTTAGAATTAATTTTTGTGCAAATAAGTATGTTGTTGTTGTTGTAAATTATTAAACGCTCAAGTGTTTCATCCGTAAAAAAATTACCTTCTAAAGAAGTTTCACATCAAAAATATCACATTATTGCAGATCAAGGAAAGGAAATTTAAAATCTTTCACTATAACATATAATCTTTAAAAATACACGAACATTTTTAAAGGACGTTCACTGACACATGCTTTTCTGTCCTCAAAATATTCTGAAAAGGTAAAGTATTTTTGATGCCATTCAGCCGAGATTTTGATTATTCTTCAGAGTGAGGGTTTGACAATGATTAAAAGAAACGCCCGTCATGCGTACCATTAAAAGAAACGTCTAGTCATTAATACGTTATTTAAAATGATTTCCGATATTTTTCAGATGACTTACGGCTTAAAAGAAAATGTTTTAGTGTAAAATAAATGTATATATCTGTACATATACGTATGTTTATGTACGTAATTCTATTGTACGCGTATAAGACTGAACTTCTCTTCAACGTATGAACCAATTAAGTTCCTTTTTTTGTATGGAATTCAAAATGGTTTAAATTGGCAACTTTTTCCCGATTTGTCTATACTTCTACGGGATCAAGAACTGAAGCTAGTTATAAATTCACAATAATATAGTATATCTAATAACGAAAGAACGATAGTTTAAACACAGAAATAAAATGAAACATTTATTTAATGTTATTTCATTCATGGAAACTTCAGGATAAAAATAAGTCTATGTTAATCTCTTAACATCGTAATGGTATCGTTAAAAGTGTAACTAAGAGGGAGCTGCTTTTGTACTAATAATATTGACACGACTGATTTATAATATAAAATTTTGCATACCTTAAACTAGCACTAATTCTTAATAAATATAAAAATAACAAATAGAAGCTATAATCTATATTTACAACCTTAGTTACACAAAAAAGCGAATATTTACTATAATTTTCGTTAATAAAAGTAATGAATTTAAGTTCCAGCTTCACAATTTCGAGAAATTGAATTTTATAAAAGATCTTTATATTGAGAGGCTACATAATGAATGTTAGAAGATAATTGTCCAGGACAAAGTAAACAATGAAAAATCTACCAGAAGAATATGATTCTATAGAGGAATAACCTGTGATCTATAAATGTAGCAAGCAACAAAGAGAATACAAGGAATGAATCGATAGCCATCTGTCAATTAAAGCAAACTGAAATATTCAGTGGGCAAATCGTGCCAATTACCAAGGAAGCAGAAATAACTAACGGGAGATTGAACGCTAGTCGTGCCAACGATAATAAATGCAAAAAAGCTTTATGTACTGTTAACTCACTGAGATGAAATCAAGTGGTTCTGAGATGAAAACATATATACTATCTGACCATTTTAAATAGACCATAATATAGTCCTATAAATTCAACTTTAATTGCGACAAAAAAATTAGCATCCACACAACTTCCACTTAATAAATAAATTAGTTTTCTATTTATATGCCATTTTTCCCTTTGGCTCATGATTAATATTTCCTGTAATGGTAGTCATTATGGCAGAGACTCTGGAAGATCTTAATGCTATGCTCTAGGAGCTCAACAGAGCTTCTCAACAGGTGGGCCTAAAAATGAACATGGATAAGACGAAAGTTATATCCAATATTCATGTTACGCTCTACCCAGTCATCGTTGGGAACTCTGCTCTCGAAGTTGTTGACAAGTTGGTTGGGCAGCGTTCGGAACGCTACGTAAGATCTTTTCGTCTAATATCCCTCAGTGCTAGAAGACCAATATCTTTGAACAGTGCGTTTTACGAGTGTTCACCTTCGGATCAGTAACGTGGTCGCTGACTATGGGCCTCATTCGTAAGCTCCAAATCACACAGCGTGCGATGGAGAAAGCTATGCTTGGAGTTTCTCTACCCGATCAAATCATAAATTCGGAGATCCGTAGAAGAACTAAAGTCATAGCCCTAAGATTCTCGAAGCTGAAGTGGCAGCGGGGCGCATTGACCGATGGACGTTTCGGTCCGAAAGTGATGGAATGGCGACCCCTCACCAGAAGGCGCAGTGTAAGCAGATCCTCACAAGGTGGATCTGCGACATAAGGAGGGTCGCCGGTAGCCGCTGGAGCCAGGCGGCACAAGATCGGGCACAGTGGGCATCGTTAAGTAAGACCTTTCACAAGCAGTGGGCGTCCATAGGTTGAAGTGAGTGAGTGAGAGTCCTACAAATTTAAAACTAAAGTTATTATTTTTGTAGTCGTTTTCAACAAATATTGGTAACTATTTAAATCCGAAATATGTATAATCAAAACAACAAATGGCCTATACAATTAGGACAGATTGACGCTGAATTATTATTAAACGTCGGTATTTTGTTCTATTAGAGCTATAGATAAGTAATAACACAATATTTTGTGATATTATAGCATAGATTTTTATTTATTAATTGTACAAATTAGTATAAATTTATTTTCTTTCTATTTTTTTGACCGGTACCAAAACCCAAAGTATTAATAATTGTAAATTTATTATAATTTGAAAAAACAGCAATACAGGATTTATTTTTATATATTTAAAGGTAACTAGTAACTCCATTTATAGCCAACATATATATCCTATGAAAGTGTTAATTGCAGGGGTGGTGCGAATATCGTTCGAATCGAAAAGACTTTCGATTTATATGAAATTCCACGATTTTCCACAACTAATTAAAAAAAAATCAAATGATTTGAAAAACTCGGATAATTCGAGAATTCTCGAATAATTCGTGAATTAATTAAATATCCGTGGACTTCAAAATGTTTTGGGATTAAATAATGTAAATGGTGTATCGAAATATTCGACTTGCGAATAATATACTTTTCGTTTAAAAATCAATTACACATAGAATACATTGCTCATATTCAATATATGTTTATCTCTGTAAAAGTGTAATATTGGGAAGAGTTTCTGAAAAAATTTTCACTAGTAAGTCATTTTTTTCTACTATATTTCTACAATTTTCAATTTATTATACAACC
Source organism: Elymnias hypermnestra (assembly GCA_015832385.1). NCBI lineage: Eukaryota > Metazoa > Arthropoda > Insecta > Lepidoptera > Nymphalidae > Elymnias > Elymnias hypermnestra. The sequence goes on from JACTOM010000824.1 coordinate 5,773,629, forward strand.
AAGTAGTCGAAAAAACGACAAATAACGTAACTCATTCAAACCCATTCGAATTGAACCTATCTTCAAGTTTGAATGAAATGTATATAGACTGTTAAATTTATATGTGAATATTGAATATACGAAACCCTGAATTAAAAATACTCGAAAATTCACTGACAATAACTGAATAGTGTACGAATTATTCGAAAATCAAATTATTCAAAATTTTTTGAATTATTCGGGAATCTTCGAATTATTCGAATCGAATAGTAACATTAGATTTGGAACGAATAATCCGTGAGTTCGAATTGCTGGCACACCCCTAGTTAATCGCTATAAATGATTGGCTAATAATTCCTTTAAGTAAAGTTCACTAAAATATGAATAACCGCTTCTATATCATTACTCTTAGAAAAAATATTGATAGGTTCCGTTTTTTAGTTGGTTTTTGAAATTAAAGAGACTCCTTAACATTAGTTTATTTGTAGATCAGAAAAATTAAATTCATCTTCCGCAATAAATTCAGGGTTCCAAAGTTGTACAACTGCTTCTTATGGTAATAAAAACACCGCTCATACAAGCACAGTTGGCAGAAATCGCTAATAAAAGTGATTTACGTTATAATCCGATTATTTCATTCATAAAAGATATAAAAGCTTTATAAATATAATATACATAAAGTAAGCTCCATGGATATTTGTTAAGATTATAGAAAAAGTATTCGGATCAAAGTCGGGTTATATTTGATATAAATAGAAAAGGCTTGGACGTACAATGTTAAGTGAAGAGTTTGAATGACCCTTGCCCTCATTGTTTGAAGTTTTGTCTGTTGCTTGCTCGTTGTATGAAATCATCAAATATTTAAAAAGGTTACGAACTGTCTTACATAGATATTTTTTCACTTATTTTTGGCTCACCAACAGCTTTTAGATTAAATACATATATCCAATATATATAGACATATATACAATAGTGAAATATTTTGTTCACTTATCTAATATATAAAATTTCCCTGTCACAATGTTAGTTACCGTACTCCTCCGAAACGGCTTCACCGATTTGTACCAAATTTTATATGAGTATTCAGTAGGTCTGAGAATTGACTCCTATCTCTTTTTCATACCCCTAAGTGATAAGGGTCGTTCACCCTTAATTTTTTTTTTTAATTTTGGGCGAAATTTTTTTTTTTTTTGTGATACAGCATACAAAAATACATACAACCCCAAATTTTCATCTTTCTTTCACCAACCCCTATTTTTAAATAGCGATAATAGTAATTATATGTTAAAACAACGTTTGCTGGGTCAGCTAGTCTATCTATACATATATAAGAAATATCTAGGTATCTATTGTCTCATCATGATATCTTAAGAACCACAAGGCGTAGAGACTTGAAATTTGGTCGGAATATTCCTTTTGCCGAGTAGAGGTCATGTTTCTTATTTGTAAAACAATTTACCTAAATTAATGAAATCGCTACCCAAAAAACATTCCACGCAGTCGAAATCGCGGATTCAGCTAGTATAATATATATCAATTATGTTTAAAACCCTTATCTTCCCAATTTTTCTGCTTATTATTATGCTCATATTATTATTATTAAGGAAAAGCTTAAGGAAATGATCTACAAATATAAATACAATACTGTCACTGTTTTCTAATATCAATCTTACCAGGGAGAGTGGTAATTAACCACAGCTAAAGCGTTCCACCTGTCGATACAAAGAAAAGTTAATGCAATAAAAGCTAGCATCTCTACTAAAGCGAGTTCTTTTTATTGCCGACATATTGATGACGAAACAGTCTTAGATAGAAGCGCGCTAATTTGATAAGAGGTAATTTACTTCTTATGGTTTCTACACAGCATCGTACTGGAAAACAAATCTCTTTGCTTAGCGGTAAGTCTTTGAAATTAGAAAATTTCCTAAATTCGTCCTACTGAGGGTCGAACCCAGAACCTCTGTTGGTAAAGCGAGTATTCGCACCATTGCGCCAGCAAGACCTTCAAAGGCCACCGGAATTGTTGAATTTAATTTAATTGTAAGAGTTTTAATTTAAATATTTATTTCAATCTATAATAGCAAAAAACAATGAAAATTGCGTACGTACAAAGTACATATAAGTAATAAGTGAAACTTCTTTGGCAAACTAATTCTAAGTCTTGTTTATATTTTTACAAATCATAGACTTTAGATTTCCGAGATTTAGAGAGAGGGAAAAAGAATGTATGTAAGGAATTTAATGAATTTAAATGTCATTAACATATTAAAAGTGTCAAAAATTATCACAGGTAATTTATTCAAATCTCAATTGACGAAGTGTAAATAAAAATGTGACGTGTTTTTTGTCAATATTACAAATTATTAATTAAATATTTTTATTTTATATTTGAAAAATAGTATATTAAATGACGAAAGGAAACTTAAAATGCCTCATGTTATTTGTATATATTGAAACTATCTAACTTTCAAGCGAATTCGCATAAAAAAACGCCGCAGATCTTCGTGACACTAACGCTAACACGTTTCATTCGTAAAAATTTTGTCCTAGAGAATTTTCTCGTCAAAAAGGTCACGTTGAAATAAATTATACAAAGTTAAAATGTAATGATACGATGAAAACGAAAATATTACATAAATTTGAACTAAAATTCAAACGTATTCATGAATTTTATCTCAAAAAAGCAAAGGTCAAGTACCTGCAAATATTCCGAGCAGAAGTGTTTCGACCGCGACCGTGTTAAGTTAGGTGCTCTCAATGAAAAACGTGTAGGTATACAAGTTCAAAGGCTTCCCTACAATGTCGCCTTTACGTCAAATATAAGTGGGGTATAGGTGAAGTAATAAAAGGCCAGGCTCTTACGATTCAAGTGATGTTTATAGTTTTACATGCAAATAACTACAGTGGCTAAGGAAGTCACACGATCGAATACCGCGCAAGCTATTTTTAAAATTCATAATTGTGCTTTCTAGTAAAAATCTGGATATTCTGAAAAATAATTAGGGCTATAATTCGCCATTGAATCAATTCTAAAACTTATCGTTATCTAATTATCAGCTTAAAGATCATATAGTATTTTGAATTTAAAAACACACACTGGGTACCGGACTCAATACGTCTATCTTATAAGTGAGTAAGTCATGTTCTGTATCTTGATGCCATGAAGAACACGCAAAATTATCGCTATTAATTTTATTGAATTTATGGTCCTATCAATGAGAAACCTTCGATTTAAGTTGTAAGGTATTTCTTGAAAGCGATTACAAGAAAAAATTACCATAACATTTTTACAGGCGTTATTTACTTTATCTAAGCGAGGCGGAAAAAAACCTAACGACCGTGATTTTTTAATTAAGAGCCTTTCTTTCATCCCATATATAGGTCAAGTTAAACTTCGTCATAAATTAGACCGCTTACATGAATTATGTAAAAATGTATAATGTAAGGAATGAAGTCTAAAATTGTGTATGAAAAAAGTGTCGGTATTTTAAAAGAAGTTTAGTTTGTGCTCTGACATGGGATTAAATATTATCTAACAAAAACATTACCACCAAACTTTAAAAAATAATTAGAATAGTGCTCTTTATAAAGTGATTTATTTTAAATGTTACAGATAACATAGAGCTGCTGAATGTTATGAAGTTTTGGAGGAAAACATTTCAAAAGACTCAGAACCGTTTCGAAATTATATTACTGAAATAAAAAATGTAATACTGCTGTGTCTTATTAAATAAAGTATTTTGATTTTGATTAAATTCGCAAACTTGAGAATAAAAACATGGACATCTGAAAAATCTATAAGCAAAACGATTGCTGCTATCAGAAGATCGTTCCGTTAAAGAAATAGATAAATCATGATTACTATCACATTAAGAGAGCGGCTGTCAATTCGGATAAAGAAATTGTATAAAGTTTTTCTTAACTAATAAAGTTCTCACTATTCCCGAGGGTTTTAAATAGTTACCGTAGATGAAGCAAGACAACGTCTGTTTTAGAATAGTTTACAAGTAATCAGTAAGTTTTGTTGAAGAAGCTTTGCAACTCTCCAGAGAGGTAAGTATGTCTAAAGTTTTCGCCGTATTAACTCTTTGATTACATGATGCCGGTCTTAAAAAAGTAAATGAAAATAAATAATACTAGTTTATAAAATTGTCTATTGAATGAGGTAAAGTCGCCATAAAAATGTTATTGAGCTAATTGATACACGAGGATTACGCGCATGTAGAATTTAGTTTTCATGCATATAGAGTATTTTATTTTAATGCATAAAGAGCATGTAGTATGTAATAAAAATGAATATTTAAGATAATATTTCTAATAACATACAGTAAGAGAAAGAGAGACAGAGAACGGTTTTATTGTACACCACAAGAAAAATACAGAGAGGAAGGTAAAAAGAAAAAACACAATACAAATAAATACAACAAAACAGTACAATAAAGCGGCCTTATCGCCATATAGCGATTTCTTCCAAGCAATTTTTGGATTGTAGGAATTTCAGAAAAATAAAAAGTTGTTGATGGTGGTGACAGTTAATGTAAGCAGTTACAGTTTTTCAAATCATTATTTCAAAAGGGGTAATTAAATATCGTAATATAACGCTCTTGATAGGAAATTTAGAAATTGAATTGAAATATATGGAAAAAACGATATTCATTTCATTCATTGTCCTGTACATATAGAACTAGCTGAACCCGCGACTTCGTCTGCGTGGAATGTTTATTGATGACAATTTCATTAATTTAGGCAAATTGTTTCACAAGTAGGAAACATACTCGCAGTGCCCTTTGAGGGTAGAATTTCCTAAAATTTCTGACCGAATTTTACATACCATAAAAGATATAGTTTGTAAATGGGTGGGTAGTTTGAATTTTTGTGAAGTGAAAATTTGAATTTGTTTAATAAACACCCTCGCAACCCCCCATGCGGATGGAATTTCGTAAAATCCGTTTAAAGCTGACCACTACTTGGCAAAAGGAATATTCCTGCGAAATTTCAAGTCTCTATGCCTTATGGTTCCAGAGATATCGTGATGAGTCAATAGATTCCTCGATATCTCTTTTACATATATAGATATACACAATTTAGTTTACTAAACTGAGTATTATTATATTCTCCAAGTATAAGTATTATTTAAGCTACAATAAATATAACCTGACCCAGAAATCAATAACTCTTATGACAGTATTTTATCTTCATACCGCATAAATCATTTACGCTATTTGATCCTGCAGTTGTAAGCGAGCTTTTACTATGACAGCTACTTAGTTATTTATCCTCAAAGATGTAAGACGCTCATCTGGATGAGTTATAGACCTATAAAACACAAGTTATTCTAGACGGCTTTAAACCTATTCAGGCTGAAGTACAGGTAATAATTTCTACAAGAAACCTACATAGCACTTAGCATGGAACGGATATATAATAAATTCCGGATGTGATGTACACTGTTTGTATTATTATATATTGTCTCGTTTTATAATGTCTAAGAAACAAGGGCCACATCGTAAAACGTGTTACGTTAAAAATAGGATTCAAAGAATTATTATAAATTCAACGGTTTATACATTACTTAGGAAGTGCAAAAATACATAAAAATGTTGAGAGTCATGTATCCCAAATTTTGTTCTATCTATCCCAATGAAATTATAAGTAGGTGGACTATTATGGTCGGTTTGAGCTCAAAATTCTCTTTCCTTTAAGCAATGATGCTTACACCTACGACTATACGATAAGCGTTTAAATTTTTTGTTATGGGATTTGTTTTTCTTTGCAAGTTTTATCTATAATAACTTTATAAAACTTGTATATTATTTGTTAATAAAGTTGTTAACAGTAATGCTTCAAGCTGTATACAAAAGCATTTAAATAAAATAATTGGCTTTTCGCTGTCGCTTTATTAAATATGTGTCTATCTTTTTACGTAAGAGGAGAGTTTAAGTAACAAAAAAGCGCCCTATGACATTTAAAAAGTATTCGAAACTATTTTATGTGGTTGTTTTTATATACACGCCATTCGTTGTGTGTGTCTTTTTTGATTCATGGTATAGAATAAATTAATACGTTGAATACAAAGAGGCAAAATCAAATATTATCCGCTATTAGAGATCCAACATTTGTTTAAATTGCTTGGTCTTTTGTAGTAATTCATTAAGTCACCTCCAGCAAAAGCAAGATAGTTATCAGTTCGAAATAACTATTCTACGTACTAAGCAATTCGGCTGATTAGTTTATACAATGTCCCATACCCTTTTTATAAGTAAATAGGTCACGCACAAGTTATTTACAAAGGCTTGTATTGACTTCACATTCTAATCTACAAAAGAAAAAGGTGAGGTAAATTCTGGGGAAAGCGTGTGAATTGACTTACTGATGTGATAGATAAGAAATAATGTTTTGTGTTTATGAAATCAGTTACAACCGAAATAATCGTAATAATTTTAACGGTATGTCACTCTAACAGAATAATTTATTACTATTTCATTGTTGAGCTCAACCGGTCACTAATGATCATAAAATCCTTGGTTACATTATCGACTTTATATATTAAATTTGTACATTAAGTTTTCTGCAGGACATTATATTTCTTCTTTATGAACTAAAGAGATTTTTCCTCGACAGCTACGGGGACATACCGAGACATATTTTTTTTGCTATTAATTTGACAAATTGTTAACAAGCAATGTGACATTAACTTGTTTGTTATGAAAATTCAAATAATTTTGTAGAAAAATGGAGTGGTAATTGGAGAACACTGCAGCGAGGCCCTGAATTGGAAATTTAATTAACTCAGTTATAGAGTGCCAATTACTTGGTTTCATTTAATATTTAACATGTCTGTATTTTATTATATAAATGAAACAGTAACTCAATTTCCACAAATTTTGATACAAGGAGTTTCTTCAAATAAAAATATAATTAATAACTTACATGAATTTACTTATCAAATCAGATATTTTAAATTAGGCTTTTACAACACCTCTGAATTATGAAATATACTAATTTCCAATTATTATGTCTAAAGTACGATTAAATAACAACTTAAAGTCTAAAGTTACGAGATACTTCGCGTTCTGTTCTGATAAGATCCCAAAACTAAATCTCTATGCTATTATTTATCATCATTATTACAAGGTCTTTTGTCATCTAAGTAATTTGTCTAGTTATATAATTATATGAATTTTCGATTTGCTGTCTCTTAATGAATGTTTTAAATGATATTATTTAAAACATTCATCAAATTTGTAGAAACATATCTGTAGAATTTCTTCCGGGAGTTTATTACAGGAACATTTATTCAGTTCGCTTTCAATAAATTGATAATTGTAACCTAACCTAACTAGAATTAATGAAATTATTATTTTTACTTCTACTATCATACGAACATTACGTTTTTTTACTAAATTTATCAATATTTTCATCCAAACTAAACAACGTTACATTATCGCAATTCAACTTCAGAACATAATACATAGCAACAATACGCTTAATAAAGCAAATACTTATAAGAACATAAGCAATATAATTACAGAAGATGATTATCAACATCTTTATCACGCCCCCTTATATTTTATGTATTCCTTATCTCAGCAGAAATAAAAGTATGGGATAATTAGCTATTTCTGAAATAAGAAAAGGTTATTGAAGTAATGTTTTACTACTTGATAAAGAAGAGATATTTTTGAAGTGAAGCCTCTTTAGACGAATACGGGTAAAAGTTTCACGGATGAAACGCGCAGCGTAACGTAGATGTGCAGCGTTTTTTATACTAATTCTTTTGAAGGTTAAGTAATATTAATATTTACAAATACAATGTGGCATTTTAATTTGCCACTCGTCATTTAATAACTTAATATACTATTTTTCATAAAATATAAAATAAAAATATTTCATAAATTATCTATTCTAAATTTTAAATTCAAAACAAAATTTAATTAATAAATTCTAATATTGACATAGAACTCGTGGCATTTTTATTTACACTTCGTCATTTGAAATTTAAATAAGTTATTTGTATTAATTCTCGGCACTTTTAATGTTTTAATGACAATTTAATTCCTAATATCTTCATTTTTCCCTTCCTCGAAGTCTCGGAAAGTCTCTAAAGTTTGAGATTTTAATAAATATAAACAAGAGTTAAAAATTTGGAATTTATATAGAATTGCAAAAGAAATTTTACTTCTGACATGTGTGCTTTGTATGCACGCATTTTTTTTACTATTGGCTGGTTAGCACTTGAGTTATGGTAAGTGATAATACTTTTTAGGATGAAATAATTTGCCTATTGNCTCTTCATCCATGAATGAGGCACCAGGGGTTCAACTTTCGCATTCATCCCTGGTGAAATAATACTGTCTAGGATGAAATAATTTGCCTATTGATAGTTTCTAAGAATTATCGTACGGAAATTATTATTTTTTTTTTGTTTAGTGCCTTTTCTTGATGGATGGTAGATGAACATGTCTAAGCCTCAGTCCAGAGCAAGACAAATTAGAAAATACCATTTCCTACATCTACACTACCGGGAGTCAAACCCTATTAGGGAAGAGAAACCATTACGCCAAAAGGCGGTTAAACTCATGTTTCCATAGACTGATTTTCAATATCAAATATTTAACTCCGTATCCTATTACTTATGTAGAAGTCCTTTACATTTTGTTAAACGATAAAATCAAGTACGATCACTACTTATTTTAATCTATCTCCTATATTTCGTAAAGAATGAATATGTATCATATCGTCCTCAAAATGTGTCTGTTCTCCTTTACCCAATATATGTCATATTCGATTAGTTTCTGTGACAAATGTTTGGAAATGCAAATGCCTTGCATGTGCTTATATTGGACGATCTATATGTGGAACTATCGGTATTTGGTCCATAAACCTTTTTCTAGAACCGTTGTTCTTTAGTAAAAAAGGCGTTCAGTATAGAAAAGCTATGGTGTAGATTGCGGTATCGCGTTATAACAATGTCAAAACATTCAGATTCACGAATATTAAATTTACTACACGAAAATAACATACATACATACACAGCATCACTCCTCATTCCCTTAGAGGGAGGCAGAGACCACGTTTTTCCACTTGCCACGATCCTGGCATTCGCTTCTTTCATTCTCATTAAATCTTTCATACAAGTTCGTCGGTTAAGAGTACTCTTGACCTGTTCCTTATTTAAATTGTCCTAGGTTTGGCCCAGAAAAGTTCGTCTTGATCTTTCTCTTCCATCTTTCCCATTCACTCTTGATTCATAAATTCTTTTCGTGCGTCTCCTTTCATTCATTTTCTCATAATTTAGCCAATCATATGCTAGAGCTCTTGAAGGTTTTGAGATAGTTATATCAGAATAATTAGCATTGCTTTTTGTGAAGTTTATTGTAATAAAATTTAATACGTTTTTTACCTAAGGAGGTAAAAACGTATTAAATTGGGAAGAACTAGATCCTTCTCAATTTCTTCCTAAACTGCTACATCAAAAACAACAGATTTGCATTACTTATCTTACTTCCTTTCTGATTGGTTTTAGTAACAAAAAGTTTGCAACTGCTATCTGTCTCCACATTTCCAACTTCCTTATCCAAGAGTAATAGACTCTCGTGCATCCTTTTTACAAAACGAAGCACTCCACCGTGTATGTATGTCTTTCTATTATATAAACTGAAAAACAGCTGAAAATTGAAAGTCGCATCAAACTAAATACGATCCTAAGAGTTTTAAAACGTGTCAACATATAGATTATACAAGACATAAACAATTATGACGAGTTTTGAGAAACTTCGAGTGTTATTCTGTAACATACACCTTTATTAGGAGTAAGTCTCTATTCTGTCATGAATTTGGCAAAAAGCCAATCTTTGACCCAGCGCTCAACAGTTGGCTCTTTCCTGTAATTAATACTTTTTAATTTTAAACGTGAAACAGGAAACCACATGTAATTAAATAAAATTCGTATAATAAACGGGGTAATCTACATGTAAGAATAGTCTTTTGGACTCTGTACCTATTATTACATCACAAAATTATATATTTTTTCTCTTCTTTCTGAATACTTTAAAGCTACATTGATTTTAACAAGAATTTATCAAATAAATAAAGAATATCACGTTGATTATGATTACCTGTCGCGAGTGTTTATATAGAAAGGTAAAAAACAATTTAGATTTTAAATTGTTTTCGTTATCTTATTTTACGTTATCTTATTTTGTATCTTATTTTGTAAATGGTTATGCGGACAAGATTAAGTAAATATAAGTAAAAGTAAAATATACAAAATAATTATTCGGGTACACATGTTTTATTATGATTTCTGTATGAATAAAAATACATAATAATACTTTACAGAGTTATCAACTTTATTTTATTGACCTATTGCATAAAAAACCGCACTTTCGCCACATTGGTATTGTTGACTTAAAATATGAAAAATCGCACTTGCGCCACTTCGGTGTTGTTGATCTAAAATCTTACATTACGGATGTTTTGTCCGGTTAAGGTACCCCTCCGCATCGTCCCATCAGGAATTTCGATCCAAAAATCTTCGTTTCCTCTTGTTAAAAACTAAATAGGATGGAAATAGCGTGTTTGCTTTATTTCCTACCGTCAACAAATTATGAGATTTCGGTTTACACTTGAATGACATTTTCCTATAAATAATTCTGTAATTTGATAGGTGAATAAGTGTCGGGAACTCTAACATCGCGTGGCCCAGGAATAGATAATGCAATTCAACTCTCTTGGAGTTTCTAACATAACGGACAGAATTATTCCAATTTCCATATTATTCTAACCTCTAAAGCGAAACGTGTAAAATTTCTAGGAATGAAAACATTAAGCTTATTTTTTCTGGTCGAAGTGGTTTAAAGAATGGCATGGAATAACAGATTGTCCCATATGAATCGAAAAAGAAGTAGTTACACAATATGTTATGCACATTAAAAATATATCTTTAATGTATCTCCCAGCAAAGGAGAATCTTTTAAGGGATTAGAACGATTTTGATAGGGTTTTCTTTGGTTTTGAATGTACGCAGTGCATAATCAACCTTTAAATTTTAATAATATTATAAATGAAACAGTAATTCACAATATCCTTTATCAAGCATAAACGAATGAATCAATCCATAAATTTTGATATACAGGAGTTTCTTTAAATAAGAATTAATAAATTATACAAATTTCCAGTTAATATTTCCAAAGTACGATTCAATAACAAATTAAAACTGAAGTCACGCTGTGTTCTTATAAGATCGTAAAATTAAATTAGTATGCTATCTTTCCTTTTATCATCAATACTACAATTACCAGTTCGTTTGTCGTCTGTCGATTTTTCAATAATGATTTTAAAGATTTTAAAGAAAATTTCTTCTGGGAATTGAAAGACAAGTAGGAACACAATATGCTATATACAGTAAAAAAAATATTTAAAATGTCTTCCTGCAAATACGAAACTTTGAAAGGATTAGAGCTGTTTTGATGGGGTTTTTGTGGTTTTGGATTTATGCAGTGCATAATCCAAAACACTGAATTGATGTAATTTGACCTAATATGGAATATATAATATATAGTTTTATGGACGTTTAACCAAAATTAAGAAAATGCTTGATTAAAATTATTTGTCTATCCAAGTAAAAGCATAGTAGAATAGTTGTGTTTGCAGTAAAATTGGAACTTCTTTAGTCGTGTTTATTAATGTTTCTGTAGACACCTAATCGGGTTTACTCAGCTCGTCTAAGCAACGCTTACTGTCTGACAAGAAATGACTTCGTTATCAAATTTGAAAAAACAGAAAATGAAAATATTCAACAATATTATAAACAAAAGATACATATTTCCATTAAAGTTACCATCTTTCGTCGATATAAAAAAGATATTACAATCCAAAATATCCTTGTATCACAACAAAATCAGACAACAGCCGGTTAAACGAAATAAAAATACCTAATAACCAATCGTATAATACAATAAAAGGCCAAATAACTTCGTTAGGAAATTAACAAGATTCCTCATTTGCGATTAAACAAAACCCTTTATTGATTATCGACATCAAACAGAACGTGTCTCCAAATTGTCTGTGTATATTTATGTCGCAGTCGTGACGCTCTACAGTGTAAATAGCGATCATTCATTAATTCAAACAGCGGAACAGACATCTCTCTGACATTTGCATAGCTGGAAAGCTCAGAGTTTGTGTAAACATTAAATTGCTCGGAAAATTAGCGCTTTATTTCGACGATGTTATTTTAAAACAAAACAACATTTTATATAACCGGAAATTTTAGTAATTTCCCGTACCGGAACGTTGTTTGTTTGTGGTTGAAATAGTACTAGATTTATTATGTGGAAAATTATTTAAGTCTTAAGACACATCGACACACAGCAAAGGTGCCAATAGGAGGGCCTAAAAATGAATATGGATAAGACGAAAGTTATGTCCAATATCCATGTTACGCTCCACCCAGTCATCGTTGAGACCTCAGCACTCGAAATTGTAGACGAGTATACATACCTGGGACACATAGTCCAGCTAGGTGGGTCCAATTTCGAGAAAGAGGTCAACCACCGAATCAAACACCGGCAGCGTTCGGAAAAAAAACTGAAGATGCTTTCGTCCAATATCCCTTAGTGCCTCAAGACCCAAGTCTTTGAATAGGGCGTGTTGCCAGTGCTTACCTAAGGATCGGAAACGTGGTTGCTCACTATGGGCCTCATTTGAAAGCTCAAAGTCACAGCGTGCGATAGTCCGACAGACCGATGAACGTTGGGGCCCGAAAGAGCTCGATTGGCGACCCAGCATCGGACGAAGCATTGTAGGCAGCAGGTACAAGGTAAACCGACGACGTAAAGAGAGTCGTCGGTAGCCGCTGAAGCCAGATGGCACAAGATTGGGCCTTGTGAGACATATGAGCAGTGGACGTCCATCGGTTGAAGCGAGCGACGAAGACATTGATTGATAAAGCGTGGACGTATTCAAAACCTGACTGCCAAATAGGCAAAAATAATTTAGGCAGGTTTAAGATACAACTTTTAGCCAAGGTCTATTAATAGATCTAGTTTTATTTTTATATTTTATATATTACTAGCTGTACTTGTCATTGTGTAGTTTCCGATCACGTTGTAATATGGAGAAATCCGATATTTATCGAATCCACAATACAAACCCACTTACAAAATTTGTTAGCCGTTTCAGAGTTCAGTCTTATACAAAATATGTCTGAAAAGAGTACTAAAGCGCGGAGTGCCTTAAATTAAGTTTATAAAACTAAAATAACGGACAACGAAAGCTTAAACTTTTACAACCATATCAGCTTCCTCTTAGCTGTCTTTTCTTCCAAACGAGTTATGTACTTTTAGAATTTAATACACTTTTACACAATCCTTTTAAAGAATGCCGCTTTCATGTTCTATATTTATAACTTATTCAAGTGATATGTTTATAACTTAAATGCTAAATTTGTATTAGTTAAGATACAATTAAAATTTTTAAATTCCTTCCTTAGTGTTAATATCATTATTCTGTGTTCTTTTGAAGAAAACACAGATCGTTTCTGACAGATTTTCCGTGGAGATTTCTAATTTACAACACGCACATTATAACATATAAAATACAACAACCGTACTGATATTACACAAGTTCAACTGTTGTAAAAAATTTCGATCGTGGCTTGTTGATACAATGAAAAATATACAAATCCAAAAAAATTTTAAAGAATTTATAATTGCTAATGCGCTTCGAATGACATCAGCATTCGACAGCAGCATAAAATAAAAACAGTCAACTTACTGATATAAATAGCAGATACATAAAACTACCACGTCCAACAGATGTGGTATTTTTATGAGAATGTTATGTCCAGTGCTACATCACTGATTATATTTTAAAGCAGTCGTTTTTATATTAATGATTAATAACCAACAATTTTATTTTTTAAGATATTTATATCACAACTTTAATAAATTCACAGGTTTCTGAGGGTTTCTGAGGGCAGAAGAGAGTTTTTAGAGCATAGACCCAGAACGCTTCTCCACTGCGGGTTGGCAGGCAAAGTACACGAGTGTACTCTCTATTCCTTCTCTCTCATTGTCGGATTTGACGGGAATCCAACAGCACCGGAGAGAGATTAGTCGCAGAAACGATGGCTTAACGTGCTTTTCGGGGCACGGGGGTGGAGCACACTACCAACTTTCCTACTTCGGACAAATAGTGAGAAAATCTTAATAGAAAACTCAACATCGATTTTGGAATTGGCCCGACCCGGGACTCAAACCCAGGACCTCACGTCTGTAGCCGAAGATGCTGACCTGTAAATCAATGAGGCAGGCTTCTTCACAGGCTATGATCACATTTTACAATCTATTTTAAATTTTACTCAAAAATAAGTTAATCAAACTGTAAACTGTATCGTTGGATCGAGTACTCGCTTTGCTATCAGCAGTCCCGGGTTTAGAAAATTGCATTTCTTTATATGGCTGATTCTGGACCACCCTGCCAGGAAAGGGGTGCCGTCAACGCAAAGGGATACCAGTAAAATGATAACAGGTAAATTACCTTACCAAATTACCATGGTATAAAGTGGTATTTTTATTTTTTTACGTAGGAAAATCCTTTGGAGACGTAGCTGGTGACTCCCGACATTTGTGGACTAAAAACCGACGATGATCTTCCCTACGGTCGTTGGCGAAAGCACGGAATCGGAATACATATAATAAATGATTAAAGTGAGACTTATTTTTTCAAATGCAGGAAGAGGAAATACTATGTTTCCTCTAAACTCGAATAATAAGTATTTGAAGTTTGCCATTTCCGCTAGCGCTTCCATATCGCAAACTAAAGAAGTTGCCAACAAAATCTAATTTACTCAAGAGATTAAAAACATGAAAATTCATCAGCGAGTCCGAGTACATTGCGAAGTAATCGAATCGAAAATGTCAAACATCCTTCCCGAATATTGGTTAGCCATAGCTCACGTGAAAAACGAAGTAAAAAATGATCGTGTTAATTAACTTCCATTCCCCATGTAAAAACGCAATAACATATAGACGGAGTTTGGTCTATTTTATATTTACCAAGACCAGAGTAAAAGAAAAAGTAATTAACTGGAAGGTATGATACAATTTGTAAAAGAGATGTAACTTCAACTCAAAACTGTGTTGTTTAACGTTTTTAAACTTATTCAAATTGAACATGGGTTTCACTACCCAGGTACTCTATTAACTATATCTGAGAAGTCTAGTGAAAACACATTAAATGAAAAGAATTGAATTGAATAAAAAGAATATACAGTTGCTTTATAAAGTAACTGTACAATCTGGTGTCATAGTCAAATTAATAATTGAACCATAGTTCAATTATTAATTAAATTAAATTAATTAAATTAAATTAAATTAAATTAGGTATATTTTAAGTAATATTGGTCATAACCAATATTACTTAAAATATACCTGTATATCTTAAAGTAAGACTCAAGAGTCCAATGACTTCTTTTACCTTATATTAAACTAGCTGAACCCGCGACTTCGTCTGCGTGTGATGTTTTTTAGGTAGCATTTTCATTAATTTAGGCTAATTGTTTTACAAATAAGAAACATACGTATAAATACTACAATGTGCTATTTGCTGTGTAACCACCCGCACCCCCCTTGCGAGTGGAATTTCGTAAAATCCAGAGATATCGTGATGGGTNACTCAAAACTGTGTTTTTAATTTTATTTCTTAAATTTAAATGGCTATTTGGTAACAACATTATATGGCTTATAAAGAATATGCAGTTGCTTTATAAAGTAACTTTACAATCTGGTGTCATAGTCAAATTAATAATTGAACTATGACCAATATTACTTAAAATATACCTGTATATCTTAAAGTAAGACTCAAGAATCCAATGACTTCTTTTACCTTATATTAAACTAGCTGAACCCGCGACTTCGTCTGCGTGTGATGTTTTTTAGGTAGCATTTTCATTAATTTAGGCTAATTGTTTTACAAATAAGAAACATACGTATAAATACTACAATGTGCTATTTGCTGTGTAACCACCCGCACCCCCCTTGCGAGTGGAATTTCGTAAAATCCAGAGATATCGTGATGGGTCAATAGATACCTGGATATCTCTTTTATATATATAGATAAGAAATATCCAGAACTTCAAGGCGTAGAGACTTGAAATTTGGTAGAAATATTCCTTTTGCCGAGTAGAGGTCAGCTAAGAACGGATTTTGCGAAATTCCAACCACAAAGTGGCGGGGGTGTTAATTTAAAAAATTCTAATTTTTACATTAAAAAAAATTCAAACTTATCATTTAGAAACTATATCTTTCATCTAAAACTTGGTCAGAATTTTTTTTTTACATAATGGTAACTATCAAAAATAAATTTTGGATAGTTGAAAATGGAATCTATTAAAGTAAATCCATCCTCAAAGGGCAGTGCGAGTATGTTTTTTATTTGTGAAACATTTTGCCTAAATTAATGAAAATGATACCAAAAAACATTCCACGCAGACGAAGTCGCGGGTTCAAATCAAATCAAATCAAATCAAATCAAATCAAAATATCTTTATACAAGTGGCATATTACAGCACTTTTGAATCGTCATTTTTTTCCACACTCTGATTCTAATATACGTCTGATGATGGAACTCAAGAACGGCTTAAAATCTAAAGTTACGAGGGTTCCTTCGCGCCCTGATCCGAGAAGAACCCACAACAAACTCAGTCGGGTATTTTTTTTTGTTACCATCATCATTACAATATCATATTAGGTTACTATATTTTAATTAAAATTAGAGCAATTCGTTCACTCCCAGGCGTTTCGTCGACGTCCCAGGCGTTTCGGCGTATCGTCTAAGTACTCTTGCAAATTATAATACGATTTTTCTAGTTCAGCTAGTATATATATAGACTCAATGTTTTTAAGTTCTGTTCAATAATAACGACACTATAATATCACTTCACTTTCACTAACTCAAGATATTTCATTCTCTTCAGTTTTATGTTGGTTAGTGTGTTACCTATAAGTTAAGTAGATTTCAATTTCACACGTTTTAAAACCATTGGAGAAAAACTTTTGAATATATTTATTTATGAGCTCTCAAATAACCGTCACGAATATCATTAAAGTAGTAATAAAAAACTATAAATTATCGAACAACTTTAAATAATAGCAATCCTAATTATGTCTCACTCCGCAAAATGTAGCTCAGGCCAAACAGATAGACCAAAATAACATAGATCAATGAGGTATTTTCAGCGCGAAAATGGGCTTCTGATGTATGTGACATTTAAACGTTACTGTTACATGATTTAGTAAGCGGATATCATTCGGAAATCGAACAATACTAGGAAAACTCATTAATAAAGACAGAAATAATAATGTCTTTATTAGTATATAGCCTAAATTTCTTTACTTTATGATGGAAATTGAATCGCCGGCTTCGCAGGTGTTATATTGTGAGTATTCGTTTCCAAGCATAGGTACTGGATTTAAATACCATCAACATAATTTTAGAAAGTTGTAATTTCCAATTTGTCTAGTTCTGGCCAAGTAGAAGCCTTCTGCCAAAAACCTTCTTTTATAAAAATTACCATGCTAATACGTGTCATAAAACAAAACAGTAAAGAGGTTCTGGTACAATGACTAATATAATAGCACCACACTACCAATAATACACTGAAATCATGAATGAAAAATGCTTATCAAATTATGTTAGTGATAGATGTAAACGATTACAAAGGTAGCCTTTTCAAGACTTACTATTTTTTGTTATATTCTGTTGATGTACCTGATAAGGCTTAGCAAACGTTGTCCTTGTATGCTACTAAAATATTTTTTTTTTATTCTAATCAGTTGACATTACGAATAACCATCAGAACCATCATTGTCTTTTTTTTTTACAAAACATCAAAATCCATGGTATAGTTTTTTTTTTATTTTCATCGAGATTTATTAGTTTTTCTTCAACTAGTCAAACCCTACCACACTTTACTTTTGCATAATGTGCTAATAATACCCTTATTAATTAATAACTGTTCGCTTGAAAACTTATAGAAAAAGATTGGTTTATGTTATTTCTTATAAAAACATCAGAACCATCAACCAATGAATTTCTGATCCGATTTTTTTAAGCCTTTCTTGAGTACCATCATTAGACATATATTAGAATCAGAGTGTGGAAAAAAATATACATAATTTGACGATTCAAAAGTGCCGTAATTTGCCTACTTGAATAAAGATATTTTTGATTTTTTGATTTTTTTTGATCAAAAACGATACAGGGCTTTCATTTTCTAATATATGACATTACTGTGTCCAAAATAAACTTATTTTTTATAGCTAAGTTATAATTTTTGCGTTTTTTAAAAGAGACCTCCGCTCTATCTTTGTTATTCGAGGACGATAGGGTAATCTAATTATGATCTCAAAATCAGCCATTTAAGGATTTATTCAGAAATATTAAACATTCCCATCACTTTGTAATAGTAAAATAAAACAGTCTCTTAGAATTGAAACGATAACAATAAAATCCTAGTAAACATGGAACTATTCCCACAAATATTTCCTTAACATTCGCTCTACACATTGCCGGTGGTGCATTCGACGCTCAAACGAATGAATCACGCGAGAGTTCCTTCACCCCTGACCCGGAAAATTCATTTTCAGTCCAAGAACAATAGGCCTTTAAAGATTGCAACATGCAACGTTATTGTATTCCCTTCCACAAAACGAATTATAACCCATGTTTCATAAATGTAAACGTTAATTCGTTATCATTTTAAGTTCTATCCAGTAAACTATAGATATACAAGCTGACCCGCACAGCTACGCCTGCGTACACTTAAATGTGGGAATGATTATACGGCACCATCATTTTGATGCTTGTATTTGTTGTTAATTAAGTTGATAGCAGAACTCATATTTACATAATCTTTTATATGCTCAGCAGCAAAATTTGTCCCCTTCTTCTATGAGGCTACGAAGAGGAAGAGGGTGACTGCTGCAGAGACTACATCTGCCCGAAGGAAGACGGCAGGGAGCAAAAGAGGCGCTTTTACTCCTTCTAAGTCATTTTAAAAATCTTGTGACGGCTCATATTCGGGCTCCCAGAGTGTATGTCACCATCTGTACCTCTTGTGCCTCAGTGTAGGATGCCGAGGTATCCCGTTGGGTCCCACACTCCTGGTCGAAGGTATAACTTCCACGAAAAATATAACATTTTTTTATAATAAATGAAATTGACACCTACCCTATGCCTTACAGTTAAAACTCTTAAAAATCGGCTTAGTAGATTCGCAGTCCATTGGCAGCAACCATCATGGTATATTACATATAAAGATGGGGAATTTATGATAAACGAAAACTAATAATCCGAAGAAATTACGTGGCGAATGCATAAAAGCTTTCTTATAAAGTTGTTCGGCAAGAGTACTCCGCGAAACTCGCGAAATTTTAACAAAAGTTTTCTCCAAATTTACAACCCGTATTCGATACTTAAATCCAAATAAAGTTTGAGCACAATTTATACGAAAGTAATATAAAGTCGGTTCTTGAATTCGTTTCAGAATTCCGAAATAAATTAAACTGATTTAGAATCGATATCGAATGACTGTATTATGTTGAGCATTCCTCAAATATGAGTAAGCAATATTTTCAGTTTGCAGATCTAACACTATTTATTGATAGTAAAATGCTTCTCTGTTTTCTCATATTTGATTATCTGTTTGGTCGTAAATGATATGAAATATAAATGTGTTATAAAATCTCGAGTAATAAATAGGTGTTTGGTTAAGAAATGAACTCGGTACTTTGCTAAAAAGTTTTCGTGTACGCAGAAACAATGCGTTTTTCGTTTTGGTATATTAAACTAAAATTCTATAAAAAGGCTTTCACTTTGTTGAAGTTTAAAAACTGCTCAATCTATCAAAATAAACTCGATACCTATACATACTAGAATAGATATACCATCAAATGTTTAAAAATGAACAACTAATTTCATTTAATAAGTTCAATCCTAAGATCAGTCAGCATGTTAATATATTAGACTGTATCAATACCATCCAAGAGCTGAGAGTAGTAAAGAGCTAATATGTAAGCAATAAAAAGCAGAGTTCTATAATCCTGAATATTACTGTAAGAGTATTATAACTTTTATAATAAATTTTAACCAATAATAGCTCCAGTGGTGGATTTAAATTTGACTTACCAACTTTTGTAAGTAATATTAAACCAGCGAAGTGTATACATTAGTTTACTTTTAACCGCATGAGCTCTCTACGGGAGTAAATTGTATATTAAAGTCGGGATAAAACTGCAATAAAGTAAACACAGCATGAAATAAGAAGGATAACGAACCATATAGGACATCACTGTGTTTATTACTTTAGAAGCAGCGTGAAGAAAATTTAATTTCTATCACTAAGCACGCATGCTAAATACAAATTTGTACCTACTTACAAAATAAATAAAAGCGAGAAAAAAGTGTATTTACAAGGTGTTAGGAGACCGCTCCCGAAAACGAAGACAGATGTTAATACTAATGACACCTTTGATGATGGGACGGAAAAAAATCTTATTTAAAAACATTTTATAGCATTCCATACGCTCCATTATGTTAGTAGAGTTAAATGAAATGATAGCTTTATGAAATATATATTACTTTACTAAAAAAAACTACCAGCATTGAAATTCAAAATTAAAACAGCCGACGTCGCAACCCGGATCAACGACTACGACCGGCCGACCGCGGCTGGTAGAGGTCGTTGACCCGGGCTTTGACGTCAGCTGTTTTAATTGTGAGTTTCAGAGCTGGTTTCTTTTCTTAGCAATGTAAAGTATTTTCCAAGAAACTGTCGTTTCATTTAGCATAATGGATGTACTAACTTAATGGAGAGCAAATAGTGCTAAAAATATGATCAAAAGATCATATTAATTAAAAGATCATATAAAAAATCGATACTGATTTTTTTAAATCAGTATCGATTTTTTTCATCCCATCATCAAAGGTGTCTTTAGTACTATCATCAGTCTTCGTTCTCGGGAGCGGCCTGGTAACACATTGTATGTAGTTAGTGCGTTTTTCCATTTATTATTGTTCAGTGTTATATATATATATATATATATATATATAGCTATGTATGTATAAAAGAGATATCCATGTATCGATTGACTCATCACGATATCTCTGGAACCATAAGGCGTAGAGATTTAAAATTTAGTAGGATTATTCCTTTTGCCGAGTAGAGATCAGCTGAGAATAGATTTTTTGATAATCTAGAACCTGAAAAAGGACTATCAGGTCTTTGCAGTAAAACACAGCAAATAACTCATTGAAGTATTTATACGTATGTTTTTTATTTGTAAAGCAGTTTGCCTTAATTAATCAAAAATGCTACCCATTCAAACTAAATGAAGAGCCCGTTTACTTTCAATGTTAATCGTTTTTAGGTCTTCTCTTCGTGAGAGGGAGAGTTAAGTGTTAAACCCAAACCCAAATATGACATACAATGAAAACTGCCCACCATATACTATTTAGATAATTTACGAGCATTACAAATATACGATATTTTAATTAAATTAAAGCGGGAAATGATTGTGGTGGCCCACAGGTTTCGATACGGACATACTCCGTTGAATTACTTCAAATGTTTAATGAAGAAATCTAATACTCCACTATGTCCAATCTGTGGCATAGCAGAAGATACAAACCATATTTTGACGGAATGTGCCCGGAGCGAGATAATGAGGACAGAACTAAAAAATAGATTTGGTCTTAATATGAGGGATGTTAGTACCTTTCAAAGTATTTTGTCAGCACCGACATCCCCTCAGGCAAATTTATTGTTTTATAATAATTCTAAAAATTTTGAAAGTTTAAAGTGTTTTGTTAAAAGAGAGATTTTGTTAGGATACGATGGGTCTGACATAGTCTCATAAGAGACTCAAAGACCTTTNACGATGGGTCTGACATAGTCTCATAAGAGACTCAAAGACCTTTAAAATAAATAAGAATTAAAAAATATATATATTTTAATTAACAAAGACTGTGGCAACCTTCTTAGCTCGCGCAAATATACGAATATATTTTAAAGTTAAAGTAACTGTTCACATATTTCTTCGTCTGTAACCGGATGACTAACTATCCACCACGTTTCCATCACCACGTCGCTTCTCTTTAAATCTGGGATCATACTGGGATCGAGAGTGTAATTTGTACATAATCTTCGAAACGCAATGATTGTATATGAACATATCATGACGTTTGTTAAGAGTAAACTGCCAAGCTGAACTTAATTTGCAACGTAACTTCTAATCACTAATCACTAGCCGTGGTTTAAATGCATTGAAATCAATCAGTTATTTAATGAAATCTTTATTATAATTTCTGATTTACGTTAAAATGTATCACACAGCTTTGAACATAATTTTCTATCTTTCATTCTTATCTATATGTTATATCAATATCATAAATAAAAGTTATTATAGTATTTAGATTTTTCCATACCCAGTTTTGACAATTATAATAATAGCCAACCAAAGTAGTTCGTGAGGTTTTCATTTGTTGATTACTTTATGAACTGTATATCACAAGCAAGACAAATTAGTGGGGTAATTTTTTATACATTTAAAAGTTGATATATAGAAGTGATGTAAAATCATAAAATAATTAGATAAGTCGGAATTCTTAAAGTAAACAAGCACGAATTATTGCATTTGACACGGCCATATTTTACTAAATGTTTTACAGTAAACAAATATATTTAAAACATTTAAAGATACTTATTAATATTAGCTATTATATGTATAAAAATTACCCCACCACGTTATCTTGCTTGTAATATACAGTTCATATAAATAATAAATGAAAACCGAACGGACATTTTTGGTTGTCCAATAATGTTTCCAGTTTCATTTATTATTTCCCTAAAAGAAATCGCTTATCGCTATCAAATAGCATATCAAAGCTTTGTTAGTGTAATATTCAGCGACAAACAATACAAAGTATTTTGCAAATGTTTCCCTTACTGCATATCTTTTCACACATCAGTGTCGGGTCAGTCGGTACTAAAACAAGCCGATCACGCGAAAGTTCCTTCACCCCTGACCCGCACAATGCCGTTTCAGTTCAGGAACAATAGCTTATCCAAACTATGCACTACTGCATACTAACATACTAAAACTTAAATTTTACCGTTAACATAACAAGTAATATAATTACAGTTCACTGCATATACATATTAGAAAACTTGTTGCAAAAAAAGTAATTAAGTAGAGAGAGAGGGTTTTCTTGGAATTGTAAATGCATGACCTTGTGTCTGTATTTTGTCGAGAATTTGATCTTGAGGGATTTGTTACTAAAAGTGTTATTCGTTT
Organism: Elymnias hypermnestra; assembly: GCA_015832385.1. Lineage (NCBI taxonomy): Eukaryota > Metazoa > Arthropoda > Insecta > Lepidoptera > Nymphalidae > Elymnias > Elymnias hypermnestra. Next base: position 5,796,968 of record JACTOM010000824.1, read on the forward strand.
TTTCTTGATTTGTGTAGTAGGGTTTGTTTTCGTTAAACTTGTTATTGTTGAGAATTTTATCTTGTGGGTTTGTTGTTGGGATTGGTATTCGCTTTGTTCTTTTTGTAGTAGGGCTTGTTTTCGTTATACTTGTTATTGTTTGTTGAGGGGTTCTTGTTTGGTTGGCTTGTTGTTAATTGTTTGTATGTTGTTTGTCTAGTCTGAATTTTGTTATACATTCTGACGGCTGCTTAGTATTTGTGCCCCGTCATGGACGGCGGCAGGCGGTTAAGAGGGGTTTCTACTCCCCAAAAAAGGGGTGTGGATGTTACAGTAGAATCGGGAATGGAGATCGAGGAGAGGGACCGTAGTCCCGCCTATGACTCTATTGCATCAGCTTCGTCCAGCAGGGCGAGTTCGGTATGCAAAGGGGAGAAAGTGGCGCGTAGGAGGAAGGGGACGGGCATTGCTCAAGCGAGAGCTGAGCAGCGTAGGCGGAAGGAAGAGGCTGAAGAGGCGATTTTTAACCGCTTTCTCAGTGAAAGAGTTAAGAATTTTCGTTCGGAGGTCTGCGTGGATTCAGAGTGTTTGTCTGCCTCGGAGGAACCTAAAACAGGACGGACCAGTCCTCGACTATTAAGTACAGAGGAGCTGCGTGCGCTGGCTGGTCAAAAACTTACCAACATTATGATGGTGGTCCAGAAGGCTGGTAACCTTAAGGGTAGTTTTGTTGAAACTCTAAAAGATTCAGCAACGGCTCTTCAAGAGGTGGTAGAGGCCCTAGCTTCCAGAACGGAGGCTGACGAGTCAGCTCGGCTGAGAGCCGATAATGGAAGGCTCCGTCAGGAGATAGAAAATCTGAAAGCGGAACGGAAAGCGCACCGCCGTGAATTTTCAGAAATTCGGACGTCATTGCGGGAAGCGAAAGGCACAGCTTCAAAAACTTCTCACGGACCTCTAAATGAGGAGTTTATGGAGAATTTTAAGGCATCAATTATTACATCGATGGGAGCAATAGTAGACGCCAAGCTTGCCGGAATTGAAGATCGGCTGTTACCGGCGAAAATATCACGCCCTCCGCTGGCTGCCAACATGGCGAGAACTATGCCCCCACCTGCTTTACCTATATCAGCACCACGTCGGACACGGTCAAAACGGGTCTCTGCAGCAGCTCGGGAGGCAGAATCAGCGCGACAAGTAGGAGCTCTGTCCGGATACCCGAATACAGAGGTCATATCCGATGCGGAGGGTAATATGGCCACAGCAGGGGAGACAGCGGCGCAAGATAGTTCTTCCCATATGGATTGGGTAACTGTCGCAAAGAAAGGTCCAAAGAGGTCAGGTACGAAGCTTTCTGGAGAAAAAGAGAAAGTGTTGCCGAATCCAGTTTCTGGCAAAGTTGTGACGAAATCTAAGCCGCAGAAACTGGTAGAGTACGAAACCGCTGCGGTCATTGTGACTCTTCAACCTGAAGCAGCACGGAAGGGTGTGACCTATGCACAGGTTCTCCAGCGGGCTGAGGACTCAGTTAACTTGGAAGAACTTGGGATTGGAGCAGGTCTTAAAATTCGATGTTCTATCACAGGGGCCAGGCTTTTAGAACTCCCCAAGGAACGTACTGTGGAACATGCCGAGGCTTTAGCGGCTAAGCTAAGGGTGGCGTTAGATGGAATAGCTGAAGTGACCCGTGCATCAAAATCGGTGGAACTACTGGTAGTTGGTCTGGATGACGCGATTACCACGGATAAAGTGGCATCTGCAGTAGCGAGGACTGGGCGTTGCCCTATTGAATCTGTTAGGGTGAGTGAGATACGAAGGGGACAAGAGAGAATGGGCTCCGCAGTGATTCGTTGTCCGGTAGCAGCAGCTAAAATACTAGTGGAGGCTGGTCGGCTACTAGTTGGATGGAGCTCTGCGAGGATCGAGGTTTTAGATGAACGACCACTGAGATGCTTCAGGTGTATGCATCTTGGGCACACCAGGGCGGTTTGTACATCGCCAGTGGATCGAAGCTTGCTTTGCTTCAGATGCAGCCTCCCTGGACATAAGTCGTCGTCATGTACAAGTGCTGCTCGCTGTGCGGTATGTGCAGATATGGGACGTCGCTCAGACCACGTTATGATGGGTAAAGAGTGTAACCCGCCCAAAAAAGTGGGAGATTTGCAGTCTGGGACCAGAGCTGGTGATGATACTGAAATGCAATGAATAGGAAGCATTTCAGTATACTCCAGAGCAACCTAAACCACTGCGCCGGGGCTCAGGATCTTATGCTGCAGTCCATGGCGGAGTGGAAAATAGATTTGGCGGTTGTTTGTGAACCTTACTTTGTCCCTGATCAGCACTGGATTGGGGACGTGGATGGCTCTGTGGCAGTTGTAATTAGGGCAGATAGCGGACAATCACTTACAGTTCTGGAGAGAAGATCTGGATTTGTCGTAGTAGAGTGGGACAAGTACATTGTCATTGGTTTGTACTTCTCCCCTAACCGCACCCTGGCAGAGTTCGAGGCCTTTCTAGACTCTGTCGGGGCAGTGGTACACGCGAGGTCGCCAGGACACTTTATAGTTCTTGGCGATTTTAATGCAAAGTCCCAAGCGTGGGGTAACCCTACGACAAACGAGAAAGGGAGGGCGGTCCAGATCTGGGCTCTGCTTTGTGGCTTGTCCCTTCTTAACAGGGGGAACGTCCACACATGTGTGCGACATAATGGTGGTTCCGTGGTAGACCTTTCCTTTGCCACCCAAGACATCGCAAATAGGGTAAATGGTTGGAGAGTTGAGGACGAGGTGGAGACCCTTTCGGACCATCGGTATATCAGGTTTGAGGTGGTCTCTTCTCAAGGTTCAGGGTCTCACCCTGGAACTTCCAGCCTCCTTCCCAAATGGTCTCTATGCCGGTTAGATAGGGTGATGGCCGTGGAGGCGGCTATTGTACAAAGATGGGCCTCTCCTCAGCTTCGAGGGCACAATGTCGAAGAAAAGGCTGGCGTCCTGAACAGTGCGTTAACAGAGGTATGCGATACAGCCATGCCTAGGAGTCGACGTCGAATTCCTCGGCGTCAAGTGTATTGGTGGTCCCAGGAGCTGGCGGAACTTCGGATTACTTGTCATAGGGCTCGTAGGTCTTACGTCAGATATCGACGTAGGCGCCGTAATCAGGGTGGCTGGAATGAAGACGTGGAACTGCATTTACGAGCCGAGTATCGCCTGACTAAGAAGCAACTTCAACTTGCTATTAGTCAAGCAAAAACGCAAGCCCGGGAGGAGATGCTACATAGTCTCGATCGGGATCCATGGGGACGCCCATATTTACGAGCCCGAAATAAATTGCGGTTGAGCGGTCCGCCCATTACCGAATCGCTGGAGCCGGATCTTATTAGGCGATTAGTAGGCGAACTATTTCCGGGCCCTCCTAATAGTTTTGATCCCCCGAGTATGGCTCCTCTCGGTATGGCTGAAGAGATGAGAACTAGGCCCCCTCCCATAACTGATGAAGAGATTGGCCTAGTTGTCGAGCGCCTGAAGACGAGAAAAACTGCGCCGGGCCCAGATGGCATTCCAGGCCGAATTCTGTTCCTTGCCTGGGAATATATGGGCGGGTGGATTCGGCAGCTGTTCGATGAGTGCCTCGTCGTCGGTCAGTTTCCAAAGATCTGGAAGGTGGGAAGATTGTGTCTGTTGCGGAAGGGAGATCGTCCTTTAAACTCATCATCCGGATATAGACCTATTGTCTTATTGAATGAGATGGGAAAGATCTTCGAGAAGATCCTGGCGTCTCGTATCGTTCAGCATCTTGAAATGGTAGGACCCGGGCTTTCGGGCTCTCAGTTTGGGTTCCGTCGCGGTAGATCCACCATCGATGCTCTGGAACTCCTTCGAAGGCAGACAGCTGAAGCAGTTACCAATGGGGAGGTGATCCTGGCGGTTTCGCTTGATATCGCGAATGCCTTCAATAGTCTTCCACATGTGACAGTATTGGAGGCATTGCGATATCATCGTTTGCCTTCATATCTCAGGAGGTTGCTGGTGTCCTACCTCCAGGATCGAGAGGTCCTATGGGAGAGTGGCGGTCGTTTGTTCCGGCATCGTGTGCTTTGCGGAGTGCCGCAGGGGTCAGTGCTTGGGCCTGTGTTATGGAACATTGGCTTCGATTGGCTGCTGCGTTGCCCGCTGCTACCAAAGATGGGATTGGTATGCTACGCGGACGATACCCTCATCACGGCTCGAGGTAGGAGTTACGAGGAGGCCTCCCTTCTTGCTGAAGTTGGCACAAACATGGTCATGGAAAGGATTCGGAGTTTGGGTTTAGAGGTATCCATCACTAAGACCGAGTGCATGCTCTTTCACGGACCTCGGAGGGGACCTCCACGTGGGGCGGCTCTAACACTGGATGGTACGGTGGTGCGATTAAAAGCCCAGATGAAGTATCTGGGCTTAATGCTAGATGGTCGGTGGGGATTTCGTGCACACTTTACATGGCTTGTCCCACGACTCATCAATGCCGCTTCAGCACTTGGAAGGTTAATGCCTAATGTGAGGGGTCCAGGATCGCTCTGCCGTCGACTTTATGCCGGTATATTGTCTAGTATGGCCTTGTACGGTGCACCCGTGTGGGCCAATGCTCTAACTGCTTCGAACAAAGCTCTCCTGCGTAGAGCGCAGAAGGTAATAGCAGTTAGAGTAATACGGGGATACCGTACGATTTCTTGGACGGCGGCGACTCTCTTGGCGGGCGACCCCCCTTGGGAGCTGCGGGCGGAAGTCCTTGCAGTCGCCTATCAGTGCAGGGTAGCTACAAGGGCTCCCAGAGGTGCTGACTCCTACGATGACCAGATACGGAGGATCAGGGCTCTCGCCGACAGAGCTCTGATCGAAAAATGGAGGGAATATCTTGGGTCTCCAACTGCGGGTATAGCCACGGTGGAGGCGATCCGACCTCACCTGGACAATTGGCTCACCAGGAGGCACGGATCTCTTTCATACCGTCTGGTGCAGGTGCTTGCCGGTCATGGTTGCTTCGGCAAGTACTTGCACCAGGTCGTTGGCTGTGAGGAAACGCCCGCCTGTCATGAGTGTGGTGCTCCTGTAGATACGGCGCACCATACCATGGCGGAGTGTCCAGCGTGGGCACCCCAGCGGCATATATTGTTGTCGCTGGTTAGAGGAGATCTTTCACTGGAGAGCATAATTGAGGTAATGCTCTCCAGTGAAGTTGGGTGGAGGGCGGTTGCCTTCTTTTGCGAGACCGTCATCTCGTTGAAGGAGGCAAATGGGAGGATACGGGAGCAAGAGGCTGGAGCTTTCCCTCGCCGTCGGAGGAGGCTTGGTGGCAGAAGTCGCACTTATGCACTTCATGCCTCACTCTATTGAGTGGTAGAACTTCATAGTCGGTACCATCCGGGTCACTAGAGTGGAATGCAGTTAGGGAACCTCTAGTGATCTCACTCATGGATGGGGAGGGATCCGCTGGGTTTTAGTGGGTATTCTGTTATCAGTGAGTCCCACACTCCCGATGGAATTAAGCTTTCATCGGGGTGCGTAAAGGCATTTACCAGCGCAAAAAAAAAAAAAAAAAAAAAAAGAGAGAGAGGGTTAATAGAGCCAACACGCTGCTCCTCTGCGGGTTGGCATGCATAATACACTAGTGCACTCTCATAGTCCGATATAACGGGAATCCGACATGAACGGAGAGAGATCAGGCGTAGGACCGACGGCTCAAAGTATTCCCTGAGGATAAGTGGATTACACCGCCAACTTTCCAACTTCAAGCGAATATTGAGAAAATCTTAATAAAAAATTCGATATGTTTTTTTTTAATTTACTCAACCCGGGTCACGAACGCAGGACCTGACGTCTGTGGCCGAACATACTGACCTAGTGGTCAGTAAGTTCGGCCACAGTAAGACATCAGGTCTTGGTTTGAGGTGAATTCGAGAATGGTTTACAGATACAATTCGATCTTTTTAACATTTTCATAGACTTGGAAACAATGCGGATGACGCCACCGGGAATAGCTAGTATATATATATGATATGTGGGTGTCTATTATATGTCTCTGAACTCCTACAAAACTCCTTCAAAATCTGTCCAATTTCGTTATGAAATTTGTGTGTCTTGGATGGAGGTGGATTCGAGAATGGTTTAGAATTAAAATTCGATCTTTTTAATATTTTTACAGAATCCGGAACTACACGGGTGACAATAGTTTTTATATGATACTTATGTGCGCGTATATGTCACTGAACTCCTCCCTAAGAGCTGCTAATTATGCAGATTATGTTTTGTGTGTTTTCAGGTGGATTCTAAAATGTTAGAGATTGACATTTAATCCGGATTTCCTTATTTTTCCATGGCATCGAGAACCATGTGAATGGCTCCGTCGGGAACATCTAGTATGAATATAAGCTAAATAAAAGTGTGTTTGCACCTGTATATATGACATTGCATCATATATTGATTCAAATCCCGTACTCGCACCACTTATAATCTCATATTTACAACTACATTGTACGAAGTTGAAATGAGAGGGATATAAAACATTAACTCAGCAATTTACGAACATCGTAAGAAATGAAATCATATAGCTTTAAAATCCCAAGTGTTTCTCTATTGATAAACCCAGTTTTAGGCTCAAGCTTTTTATTTAATTGAAGTTGTTTTTATGTTTCTTTAGTTTTGCAAACGTTTTCATACCACTTTTTACGTCACCAAAACAAACATTCAACATTATTTAGACTTAAATCAGAATTTAATTTAATGAATTTTATAAGTTGTTGTAAAAGTCCTCTTTAGTGGATACTTTATTATGCAAACGTGCACTCCCTCTCTTATTCCCTAAATTATTGAACTATAATATAAAAATTTATGAATTCTTAACAGAATCACTAAATAACATTAGTTGAAAATGGATTTTTATATAAATATTAACCGTATTAACCGTATTCTACGCCCGTAGAGGTTTAAAAGCCCCGAGCTTATATATTTTTTAACACTACTGAATATTTTGATATATTCAACGCCGGCTTTTATTTCATGTTTTCCAATGTAAATAAGACGTCTTTTTGGAATAAAAAAGACATTTTTAACGAAAAATACTTCATTATTATGTGACGGCTCTAGTCCCGCGAGTAGCTTATGAATTCCCCGACACGAAGATAAAAAGTACAAATTACTCCAAAGCCTTGGCTGAAAATATAATTTGACGTCAGTGAAATGATTTATAAAATTTTTGTCGGGAAAATTGATTCCCGCTTCTAAAAACGAGAGGTTAGAGAGCTCGCGTTATAATGAATTAAGACTGTAAAAAATGTTTCAATTGAGTTTTAGTCAATAGTGTCTAGAAACAATAGTCTTTGACCTTACTGCAGGACATGGCCAATGGCTATGTGCCTTATAAAAAAGCTCAGGGAAACAACGAGCGATGGAGCGAGCTTGGCTTGGTGTACCTCTGCGGGATCAAATCTCACACGAATAGATCCGTAAAAGAACTGGAGTTACCAACATGGCTCAAAAGATCACGGAGATAAAAAGTAGGGCACATAACTAGACAACCCGATGGACGTTGGGGGTCCGGAGGTACTGGAGTGGCTACCTCGTACCGGTAAGCACAGCATTAATAGATGATCAAATAAAGATAAAGATGCATATATGTCTTTGACATTATAATACACTACTTAAACCACAGACATCAGTATCCACAGACAAAATAAACTTACATGCATATGTAATATACCACGTGAGTGTCACAATTTATACATTAGGTATCAATAGATAGGTCAAATTCCTTTAAGCGATGTTTGAAAATTGGAGACGTTTCAGATTGACGTATACGTAATAGGAGAGAGTTCCACTGCCTAATAAATTCGACAGTGAAAGAGGTCTTAGAAATGTCTGTGTGACTGAATGGTGTTCGTAGCATGTCATTATATCGAGAACGGAGATTGGCATATTGTCGGATGTGAAATTAAATCGTTCTTTTAGATAGTAAGGCTTTGTAGGTGGGAAAAAATTGATAAAAGTGAAAGTCCCTAAAGATTTCTTCGAAGCCTGATAGGTAGCCATTTAAGTTTTTTGCGAAGAGAGGAAATTTGATCGTATTTACGGAGACCAAAAAAAACTGATACCAAGTTTCTGTAGACGCTCCATCTTATTCAGAAGTTCTCTCGTCAAATCTGGGTAACACGGACTTGTTTAACCCAGGTTTAGCAAAAGAAGCAACAGAGCTATTGGTATTTTTGTTTTAAGTAATAAAATATTTTTCCAGCGTCATGTTGTACCATATCTACAAAAAATCCTGCGGCTAACTTCAGATACTTCTGGTGAGTATTATCGATCATGATCCCAAGATTCTTTACAATATTTCTGTACAGCAAAACCTGTCCATCAATCATGAAAGGAGGTAACGTTGAACTGACTATTGATTATAGTTTTCTTTTGCCTACAACAATCACCTGTGACGTGTATTATGGAAATCCTTGAAGGAGCCATATATCCAGTAGTGGAGCTCCATGGGTTGTGTCGATAATAATGACTGAAGGTTTGTAGTTATAAATCTTCTGGTATTATTATTTACCTCTGGTTATTTAAGACGATAAGACGCATCAAGTTATATCAAGCAATAAACAATATGTATTAAAAAATAAATCAGTTTATCTATTTTTCAAATAATAATAACTGATTTGGTAAATTTAATTTCATTAATGTTAAAAGCTATGTAAACTGGCCAATTATTACACTTAAATTTAAATTTTACTTAATAACATATTCTTCCAACAGAGTAAAATCATGTTTAGATGTAGTCGTAATCTAGAGTACAATTATCTAGGTCAGGTTTAATATTCTCTCATGCATAATATTCCCTTGTTGAATGAAACAATTATACTATTGACCTAATAAATATCATATAATATTCCAAATTAATTATGTATCACGTAATAAATATATTATTATCATTACAAAATAACTACACTTTACTAATTGTATATGAATGATTATACGATGATTATAGGATCTCATCTGGATATCTGTCTGTTAGTCCGTTTGCAATAGTCTCTGGACTGACCTGTGCATTACTTGCTAATAGTAAGTGATGATACTGTCTGATATTATAAGATAGTATACAAGTATGAAGCAATACTAGCTCTGAATAGCTTCTACTGAAACTGGTCTTTTGAGCCTTTCCGTTCCATGTGTTGCGTTAACAGCTAAAGTTTATTGTTCCCTTTTAAAGTTCCAAAAAAGTCTATCGTGGCAAATGTCCATCTTTTTTTAACACCTCACTAAAAACTAGTAATCAAGTGTATTCCTTCTATAATGTATCGCAAAATAAGTGACGGGAGTAAACTAGTAATTACAATATAAGTTCGTCCGAACCGTCTCCTGCTCATGTAGAAAGTTCTTGCAGCATTACATTAGATGGTTATTCTAGATCACGCTATACGTATGTGATAAAAGCACCCCAATAAACTAAAGTGTAAAAAATACCGCTATCATCTTTAAGGCTATCATCTGGACAAATAATCATGTTGTTAAATATTGCTACAATTGCCTTTTAGAATTTGCATTATAACAATATCAAGATAAATATTACCATTTCTAAATAAATTACCTGATACTTGTGCTGCGAATAAAATATTATGACCTTTGTCTTCTTCTTCTTCGTATACCTCCTCCATTACTGTGGGTCGGTACTGTCAGATCCGCAAATCTTGTCCGCTCTTTTGCGAAATGCAGCATCTCCTCTGCAGACTCTCTGACATTTCGCAGCCATGGTTTTATCCTCCTACCGACCCGTCTCTTGCCTTGGACTCTACCCATGATATGCTAGGCAACGGCCCAGGTAGGAAACCTTCCTTTGCTTTGAAGTTTGGAGGACCTGTCTAGCCATCTCGATGCGTTAGAGAACCTTTCCATTCGAGACCTTCTGGACCCAGATGATGCTAAGCATGTAACGATAGCACCACATCTCAAATTACCTTTATATAATATTCTAATATAATATATTTAAACTAAATTTTTGAATTCTACAGTTATATGAAATATTAAAAGCCGATTTTACCATTAATCATTATACAATCAATGTCTTGACTTCTGACATACTCGATAAGCTCCTCTCGAAGCTAGACATGAATAATTTATCATTCGTGGGCTTGTTAATGTTAGAATCTCATCGGTATATCTGACGTCGAAGAGAGAATTACATAAATGATTACATTTAGAACATATGGCAAAATTTTAAGGACAGACTAGACATAAAATAAGAAGGTCATTACTACGTACTGCCTCATTGGTCCAGTGGTTAGCATGTTCGACTACAGACATGAGGTCCTGGGTTCGAATACCGGGTCGGGCCAATTCAAAAATCAATATTGAGTTTTCAATTAAGATTTTCTCAATATTTGCCCGAAATTGGGAAGTTGGCGGTGTGATCCACCCCCGTGCCTCGGAGAGCACGTTAAGCCGTCAGTCCTGCGCCTGATCTCTCTCCGGTCGTGTCGGATTCCCGTCACATCGGACTATGAGAGTGAAGGAGTAGAGAGTGCACTCGTGTACTATGCCTGCCAATCCGCAGTGGAGCGTGGTGGGTCTATGCTCTAAAAACTCTCGCTCCTCGGAGTGAGGAGGCCTTTGGGCCAGCAGTGGGACGTTAATGGGCTGTTACCAACCTACCTACTACGTACTGCGGTTTTATCCTCATATTTTGTTTGTTTAAGATATGAGCTTGTTAATACACGCTATATAGTGTTTATGCAATTCTTACACTAAAAAAAAAGGTTTTGTTTCATACAATTTAGATACTTTGTGTCCTTTTTAGACGAGGCTAGTAGTAAGGGTGGAAAAGGATGGAAGAGGCCTTTGCCCAAAAATGGACGTTCTAAAATTTACTTAAATGAAGGACACAAACAATCTATATTGACGTATAATATTATTATTAAATTAACATGGCTATTAATTTTAATTGGAATGTATCAAAAAATAACTAAAATTTAATATGTGAATCGCAATACTTTTTGGAAATAAAGGCTTATTATTTTATTGTTATGTCCTTTTTGTTTTATACTTGTCTAAGGCAAGTCAAATGATACTTTACTAAAATATTTTTAATTATAAATATTTACTACCACAAGAATAAAATTAATGACATTTGCTAACATGTATCCCTCAAATACCTGAATTATAAGCCTCTTGTTTATCTTCGATAAAACCAATTAGGCAATGACGCCAGTACCAATATCACACGTTGCAGTAATTAAACTTCAATGGAGCGTGTCTAATTGCAATATAGTTTGTATATGCAATGTTTTTATTTTATTTTTAACATATAGTTCATCACACATGTATTAATATTTATTTGTATTTGTGCATGTATATGTATTATACATTTGTTGTTTAGTATATGTATTTGTGTGTATTTATACTATAAATGATAAATTTTAATTTCAGTTTATTTTATTTTTACACTACCTGTATATATCCTTACTAGTTTTTAATTTCGACAGGGGTCGCCTGGCAAAGGTTGCTTAAAGCAATAAGGCCGCCCTTGCACATAGATTAATCTTTTTATTGTATAAGCTTTAACATATAAGTTTTTGTATTTTAAAATTTCTTTGTCCAATAAAATTTTTCTATCTATCTATCTAATATATAAAATTGAAATACCACTAATTTTTTAAATTGAAGATTCACTGAGAACTGATCATTTCACAAGCCCACTGGATTGAGAGTTGCGCAGATAATACCATTAGCTCAAGCTAGTACAAAATACTAAAAAACTTAACCGCAGTTTCAGTAAATACATATAAAATACAAATAATAGTTTAAAAAACACGCTTTTATAGTAAACCGAAATAAAAACTAGAAAATAACTTTTTAATAATAACTTATAAACAGAATCATTGACTTCAGAGTGAAAGCCGTGGGGTTCTTGACATATTAAAGGTTACAATCATTCTATTGGCAACTGTCTATGAAAGGAGAGAGGAATGTTGTGAAATGCACCCCACGCTTTTTAATCTGAATTAAATGATTCTGCTTATAACTTATTATTAAAAGTTATTTGCTAGTTTTTAACTCGGTTCACTATAAAAGCGGGTTCTTTTTATATTAATTTTTTATTTTTAGTACGATTTAGTATTTTTCCACGCATCTAGTTAATTAGAGTTCCGGTCTTGTTTATATAATTAAACCACCTTTAAAAAGACTCTTTCGATAAAGTCTGCCGGCTATCCGAGACGGCAGATCGCCAACTAGCTCTGTCCCTTTCACTCCCACATAGAGGATCTATCAAGAGAATATATTAATCCTGGCGGCCCTAACAAGGATAATGGGAATTTTTTAACGAATTATGGCATTGTCATTGGCACTTAATACGTATGCAAAGTTTCTAATTGACAAGACTTCTGGAGATAGCTAAAAACACGCTCAAAGATTCCGTTACATAGTGATATACGTTACAAGCTAATAAAAGCGTTTTAATAATTTTAATCTTTAGAAAAAAGCAGAGACTTCAAAATAGAAATTACATTTGCTTATTTCCCAAAAGTAAAGAAACAGTTACAGTTATTTTCTATCAACATAGTTAATTATTCAAAATAAATACAGTTGTCTGATTGGTAAATAACAAATAGCTCCTTTCTCGCTATAATCTACGTTACTTTTAGGTGGAGAAATTCCAAGCCTACATTAAATGCTATGAGGTCACGGCAATCAGGGCGTAGATTATGGATTGGTATTGTTGTAAGATATTTAAGGGATGAAAATTGGCGTATGACGGCATAATCGACATAATCACATCGACGATGAATCACTCATGAAAATTCAAGACCATATATATATAACGCATGTGTACAATCGGCTATCTCTTATGGTTGGCATTGGTATGTTCCCCTTTAAAGATTTTTTAAGAATATTCGTCCAGTATATTTTAGCAGGGACTACTATTACATCCTCTAAATAATGAATGTCTCTAATTTACCTCTGTCAAAAAACATAGCATTCAAATTATATTGGTTCGGGCAGCGTTCATGAAGTTACAGGAGATCTTCTCCTACTATATATCTCTCAGTACCTGAAAGTTAAAGTCTTAGAAAAGGCGTGCTGTGAGTCATGACCTACGGTACAAAAACGTGGTCGCTGACTATGGACCTCATAAGAAAGCTCTATATTACTCAAAGGGCGATAGGAAGGCATATGCTCCGATTTTCTCTACGCAATCATATCAGGAATTACGAAGTTAACAAGGTTACCGAAATAGTCCTGCAAATTACGAAGTTACCAAGGTTACCGAAATAGTCCTGCAAATTACGAAGCTAAAGATGGTGTAAGATCGAGCCTTGTGGCCATCATTAGGGTAGATCTATGTCTAAACGTGGACGTCCATCGACTGAAGCGACATTATTAAGTTTTTTTTAATATTTGTCTTGAATTTGGCTTGGTCCTCCTAAGCAAAACTACTCGCGTATAGCTATTACATCACGGCAAATTACACTCTCATTAATTTTGTATGCTGAGCACCTTTTAAAGAAAATCATATCGAATGTAAATATATAACTTTGTCAAGCGAACACAAAAAAGGTCGACCTTTCCCTATTCTTAGTCCTCGAATTAATCATTTCAATGCTTTATTTGCTGTAATATTTGGAGACATTATTTCTCATAGGACAGAGAAGACATTACCGTTATGACAGCAATAATTATTATTGCTTTATTATTTATCAGAAAGAAGAAAATAAACTAATAATGTCCTTCAAATTTCGATAAACTTTTTCTTGTTGGTAGGTTTCAACCCATGACTGTAATCTCACCTGATGGGAAGTTGTGATACAGTCTAAGACGGAAGCACGCTAACCTGGTAGAAAGTATATTTCCACTTATGGTTTCTTTTTTTTGCTTGGTGTACTTTGCTGTTAAGGTGGTACTCATCATGATCTAAACTCCCACCAGACCAAACTTAAATGAAAATATTGTCTATTATTTCCGGGCCGGAAATCAAACAGAGGACTTTTGCTAGCCAAGCGAAAGTTCTCACTATAATGCCGGCAAGGTCTTCAAACTTATTTGTCTGTTATGATATGTTTTTTTGGTAGCATTTTCATTGATTAGGTAAATTGTTTTACAAATAACAAACATTGTTTTACAGACAACAACTGCCTTTTGAGGGTGGAGTTTCCTAAAATTAACTTTTGATAGATGACTTTATCAAAATAAAATTTCTGACTAAGTTTTACATACCATAAAAGACATGGTTTGTAAATGTGAAGTTTGATTTTTTTCATGCGATAATTAGATTACTTTTAATTAACACCCCCGCAACCTCCTTCGCGGGTAGAATTTCGTAAAATTCGTTCTTACCTGACCACTGCACGGCAAAAGGAATATTCCTACCAAATTTTAAGTCCTACCTGGA
>JACTOM010000120.1:13342-34393 GCA_015832385.1 Elymnias hypermnestra
ATCGTCTTGTGCGGTAGCCAGTGATTGCAATGCATCATCGTATTTTGCCGTTAAAAATTTTAGAGATTTCTCAATTTCATTAAGATTGGTCTTTAAATTTTCGAACTCGCTCGACATTAGACTATTTATAATATTAGGTAAATCACTTCTTATTGCTTGTATAATTTTAGCAGTTTGATCCGACGGGGTTTCGGATATGCTGATGTCCCGTTTGCTCGATGGTTGTTGACGTCTAACTGTAACAGAGCTGTAAGCCTCACCGTCGTACCCCTCCGCTCTCTTTAGCGGGGTGTCGGTGTTGTCGCCTGCCCGGGGTATTTTAGCTTTACAGTCTGGACATATCCATTTGCTTTGTCTCCTAAGGGAATCAACAGATATTCCTACGCATAGACAGTGATATATTTTAGCGCAGTATGCCTGAGAACAAATGAGTTTTTCTGTCGATTTCACTGTTTTACTACATGCATTACAGGCGTTCATATTTGCAACGCACAGTTTTTTGTAAACAAACACGAATCTACTTGCCGTCAACTTTCAGCTGCGTCAGTACCAAGTCGCGACCAAAAGGTCGTATGCGCCGTGAAACTCGCGTCGCTTACGCGTTTAGTCGCACACTTCACTAACTGTCACTTTATTTGCAGAAATCCTTTGCGAACAATTCTGTATTTTTAGATTATAGGATTGTTTAAAGGAATAATTCCTTTATATTCATGTCAATATGTTAGCACTGATATAAATAACAATATGACACTTAAATTTGGAGAAAAAAGTTACTGTAACTAATTATTTAAACGAAAAAATGGCACAGACACTTAGTCATCCGCTCACCGCGATTATGTACGTCCGCGTAAGTCTATGAATGCTTGTGCGTTCCTACATGCGAGTGTTTGCGGGAGCCCGTTTATGGTAGAATGCTTTTGCATGCGTAATTGCCTGGGAATGACTGCGAGCGTGCTTTAGCTGGTGCGTGCGTCCGAGCGCCTGCGGTTGCCCATGATTGTGTGTTAGCTTGTGCGTGCGTGTGTATATGTTTATTGTAAATGTTCATTCTCTATGAATATAGATATCGCAGACAAATTTGCTTGGGTTATGGATTTATTTAGGGGTTATGGGGTAATAAAAATCTTATATAGATTGAAGATATTATTATTTACAGAAATTAAAATACAAACGATTACTTATGTTTTAAAAATACAATCTCAAATTTTTAAAGTATGAAATTAAGCTAAATATACTTAAATAGTTTGTTATCGAAATTAGTTGAAGAGAATCGAATATAGTTTCGTATTTAGTCAAATATTTAATATACTCATGTTGTTTCACATAATTATTACAATTCATAATTAATTAAAATAAGTTTTTACTGTCGTTTTGCAACACCCGATAGGTCTATCACCATTATTGCCAATATATCGATCTAAAAACCGAAAAATGGCTAGCAATAATTCTTTATAAACATAATTAGATACTTTTTTAATCTAATTTTGTTGGTTTCTATAATGTAAAGAATATAGCTTAGAGATCATATCATTATTTCACATTAATATTTTTATTGCCATATAGTGTTTTATGCACTGTACTGTCAATTAATGGGCATAAATACTACAATTTTTTTCATAGAAATTGTCCAATACATCTTCATGGGTTAAAAAAATATTAGATAATGTGAAACCGAGTTAGTTGAATTAACTTTTTACTACAAAGTTTGCAACACCCGATACAAAGGTCAATACAATGGCTTTTATTGCAAAAAAAATACAATTTCCTGTATATTAACTGTCAAAATGTAGCAGTACATACTCATGTCAAAGAAACATAATATCAAACTGATACCAATATGATTTCATATTAATAATCGGTAAAATGGTATAGAAATACAAAGGTCAATGGCCTTTATTGCCTACATATACATCGGTTGAAAATCCAAGAAGAATTACAATATCCTACGAATAAACTATCAAAAAAGTCACAATTCAATCTCATTACAACTAAATATGGCGTTAGAAATACGACAAAATAGACTACGAAATTGAAAAACGCTTAGGGCTAAAAAAAACAATACTAATACATGAGAGGTCCCACTATTTCTGGCGATTTGTAGAAAACTAGCTGTTCCCCGTGGCGTTACCTTAGTTACCCCTTAAAGTCAACTATCCTGCAGTTAAATTGCCGTCAAAATCGATTCAGATATTGTATTTGTTTAAGAAAAATATACAAATAGAACACTAATCTATATTCTTTTAGCACTTTAAGACAGCAATTATATGTTATACTTTATAAAAACGTAATGTAGCAGCCCGTTTACGTCCCACCGCTGGGCACACACTCGATATTAAGGTTTCTATTAAGACTTTTTCAATATTTGCCCCAAGTTAGAAAATGTAACTAAGATTTTTAAAGCTATAAAGGATACAACAGTGAAGCAGTTCCTCATTTGTCATCTCCATATCGGGTTCGAGACTCTGATAGGGCGAATCCAAAGTTGATATCGAGTGTTCTGTTAAGAAATTCTTAATATTAGCCCTGTGTTGTGAAGCTGTGAAAGTGTGGTCCATACCCGTGCCTCGGAGAGCACGTTAAGCAGTCAGATTTCTGTCACATCGGACTGAGAAAGTGAAGGGGAATAGACAGTCCACGTGTGTACTATGCCTGCATCTCCGCAATGGATCTATGCTCTAAAAACCCTCTCTCGTATGAGATAGGAAGCCTGTACCCAGCAGTGGGCTCTTAATGGGCTGCTACTTGCCTTTTATCGTGTTGGCGGGCACATTTCACAAGTGCACTTTCATAGTCCGATGTGACGCCAATTCAGCACTTATGGAGAGAGATCAGGCGCCAGACATACTGCTTAACGTGCTCTATGAGGCAAGGACTAGCATACCGACAACTACACAACACAGAGCTAATATTAAGAATTTCTTAATAGAAAACTCAATATCAATTTAGAATTCCCTCTACTCGAGTCTTGAACCCAATATATAGATGACAAATGAGGAACTGCCTCATTGCTGTATCCTTTATAGGTTTATGTAAAGCCTTAGGTATTACATTATACTTATAATACCTTTCTTTCTATCTAAAAAGTAGTTGACCGAGAAAACGTTGTTTTTCCATAAAAATGGACAACCCTTATCACTTAGGTGTATGAAACATTTATAATAGTAATAGTTTTATATATAATCATAGAAATCGGTCAAGCCTTTCGATGGAGTATGGTAACTAACATTGTGACACGAGAATTTTATATATGTCGGAGTGCAATAAGCTGTGGAACGCTGGCGCCATCTGTGGTATCGGCGTGGGGCAGAGTCAATAAGTGGCAGTCTGGCGCGCGTCTCTCGGTAGTTCTCGGGTGACGGCCCGCCTATGCGGTCGGATTTTGAAACTATCGCGTTCCTAGCTATTATTATTATTGAGTTTGTGTAAATTGTTATCGGGAACATTAAGTGATTAAACATTATAATCTGAGTTAATAAAGTGTGTGATTGCACCAACATTACCCAACAAACGCCCATAGTATGGAAACTATGGATGCCATTAATGACGATGTCGGCAGAGAACGCGCGCTACGCCCCTATGCTTCATGCTTCTGCTTCTCTCTTATTCTCCGACATATATAAAATCAATCAACGTAGTCAATTATAGTATTAAAACATACAAAACGTTAAGAACTAACCTAACATTGAGTTTTAATACTTTATTATTATCTGTAAGCACTGTATCATAATAATTGTAGAATTAAATACAATTATAAATGTAAAGACGTACAGATTATAATTTCTTTTTTCTGAAATTTTATTTGCATGAAAAGTATGCAATATCATGAGGACTTTATACCCAACAAGATAATTCGGTTACGTGAAACTTCTTTAGGCGCATAAGGGTAAACTATCTGTGTAAAACTGCGTGCGTACAAAGTACACGTGTCAGAAGTGAAACTTCTTTGGCAAACTATTTTTTTAACCTCGCTTATATTTAACAAAACTTTAGATTTGTTAAATATAAGCGAGGTTAAAGAGAGAGACTTACGAGGGAGGGAAGAAGGAAGATATGTTTTATAATTGTCATTAAAATATTAAAAGTTTCGAAAATTAATAGGAATAATTTATTGAAATCTCAAATGACGAATTGTTACTAAAAGTCTCACGTGTTTTTTATCAATACTAGAAATTATGAATGAAATTTTGTTTTGAATTTAAAATTTAGAAAAGAGAATATTTTTGTTTTATATTTTACGAAAAATAGTAAATTAAATTATGTTATTTGTAAATATTAAAGTAACTTAACCTTCAAACGATTTAATAATAAAAATTTTACCCTCATGCGCCTAAAGAAGTTTCACTTCAATAAACCGAAAAACGAGTATACCTTTAAGAGGTATATTACCTTTTGCCAGCACCAGGTAAAATGTAGTCAAATGCTACACTGTCAACAATAAAAAAGTGAATAAACTACAGGTATTCTATATGGACGAGGTATTTCCACGGCAGTTAGTTATTGACTACAACTGGTCTCTCTAATTAAACTACTTAACAATTCTAGAACAGAGAGTCTTTAAAACGATGCTTAGTTTGTACACGTAGATTGCTGAGGATCAGTTTAACGATCTTCCGATCAGTAGGTGTTTGACGCGCAATCGTGGCGGACGTGTGCGACGCAAACACCTACTACGCGCAACAAAGTATATCTATCACCTCTTTTTTATGAAAATGACAATCAAAAATTATTAGAATCGGACTCAAATTCACCAATATTATGATCTATTTTTAAACGGCGTCTAATTTCCATTTTAAAAACATAAAAATGGTCGACAATTGAAAAAAAAAAAAAAAAAAAAANATTAAAATAAAAAAAAAAAAAAAAAAAAAAAAAAATGAAACCCAAACCAACACCAGAATTAGTTATTGATTTTAAAATAAGGTTAGAGTAAGACTGCCAATAAATGATTTAAAATCCTCTCTTCTATGAAAGAGCCGAGGCCTGTGTCTAGCCGTGGGATGATAATAAGGAGCTTACTACCCAAAATAGTAAAAGATGAGTAGCCCATTAATGTCCCACAACTGGACTCACTCACTCATAAGAATGAGGATTTTTAAAGCCCACTACACCGTTCCACTGTGGATTGGCACGTTACAGATACCCCAAAATCCCAGGATATCCTCACGATATTTTCCTTTACCAATAAGCACAAAAGGCTAATGAAGCACGTAAATTTAACTTTTGTAAAGAGAAACTTAACTGCCTGCTGTGAATTCGAATTTCTCTAAACGATAATTAACGCGTCTAACCACAGGGCCATCAAGGTTTTTCATATCGATAGAGTATTAGTGAAACTCCGGAAGGTATTCCTTATTTACCCGGTAGCTTTGACGCAGCGGACAACTTGGGTTAACCCGCATAAGGAGGAAAGAGGGCACCGCCATGTTTGATCAAACTTTCCTCAAACAGAGAAAACTGATCCGTTGCATTGATCTCGTGTAATTTATCACAGAGGTTTTATATTTGAAAGTTATTCACTTGTTTTAAATGACAACGCGACCAAAGGGCGTTATTGAGATAATGTTAACCAACGAATCTATAGATCCTGTATTATATTAAGATGTATGGAAATGAAGACCTAGATATCTGTGACTTTGCGTGCGTGCGTGCGCGTGAGTATAACTTTGCGTGCGTACGCGTAAATGAAACTGTGCGTGCGTGCGTGCGCCTGAGTGTAGCTTTGCGTGCGTGCGCGTAAGTACAATTGTGCGTGCAAGCGCGTAAGTGTTACTGTGCGTACGTGTGAGTGTAATTGTGCTTGCGTGCGTGTACGTGCGTACGTACGCGTAAGTATAACAGTGCGTACGTACGCGTAAATGTAACAGTGCGTGCGTGCGCAAGAATGTAAGTGGCGTGCGTGCGAACGCGTAAATATAATTGAGCATACGTGCGTACGCAAGAATGTAATTAAGCGTACGTGTGTGCACGTTAATGTAAATGTGTGTGCGTACGTACGCTTAAGTGTAACTGTGCGTGCGAGTAAGTGTAATAGTGAGTGCGCGCGTGCACGTCAGTATGGGTGCTCTTGTGAGTGTACGCGTGCTTTAGCGTGCGTGTGTATACGTGTTTTGTAAAAGTTCATACATAATAAACATAAAACAAAAAACAAATTGATGTCATTTCATTGCTGACAGATTAACACTTGAATGTGATTTCAGCTAATGTTACTAATGATACAGTCTAAGATGATAGCACTTGGTAAGCGACTTGCTTTGTCGGACCTAGATTACCGTCACTGCTATATTTTAATACATTATTTTATATAACATTACTCGCAATAATTTATTTATATATGTGTGTATGCGTGCGTGTGTGTGTATATTGTTAATGTTATAACTTTATTAACATAGAACAAAAAATTATTGATTTATTTTAATTGTTCACAGGTTGGCGTTTGACTGTAATCTTACTTAATGACAATTAATGATACAGATTAAGATGATAGCATGCTAAACTTATTAAGAGGTAATTTACCTCTTAAAGTTTCTACGCTGGTGAAGGCCGAAGCCTACGAACCCCATGAACCCAAGACTATCGAAGCGAATAATTGTACTATTTACTCTATAATGATAACCTTACTAAGTAGGACCTTTCGATATACGAAAAGGTAATTTTCCCATTCCCCGCCATGAAAAATACAATAATCAAATCTAGACATAAAAAAACATCAAATCAAATACAAATCAGTAGACAATATACAAAATCATTTAAATATAAACTGTCTTTATTAGTTCACAATGTCACGCCTTACATTTACTAAGTCAAATTAGAATATATTAAAGCTAATTTCGTTCCACTCACCTAACCTAATGGGCCCGAAGCGGGGGACTTAGAATCCCCCCGTATAATCATATTATAAAGCAATTTTATTTTACAAAAAATCCAAATAGATGTTACGCAACTTCTACATGCCTATTATTAGCACGTGATGTTCCGATGACTGTTTCAGATTTTCATACAAATGAATTGGGGGTCTTTTCGTACCCCGGTTCGGTGCACGAGCTATTTTTTGAAACTTATAGCCGGAAAGGTTAAGGTGGCACTTGTTTCTATAAAAACTACGAATTTATCTGCATTCCCCTTAATTTTGCACGTGATATTCCTGTGGCTGTATCAAATATGCATACTAATGATCCTGGGGGTCTTTTGGTACCCCCAATCGGTGCCCGAGCTATTTTTTGAAACTTATAGACAGACAGGTTAAGGTGGCAGTTGTTTCTATAAAAACTACGAATTTATCTACATTCCCCTTAATTTAGCATGTGATATTCCTATGACTGTCTCAGATTTTCATACTAAATGAACTGGGGGTATTTTGGTACCCCTGTCCGGTGCACGCGTAATATTTTATTGCTCAAGGCCGAAAAGGTTAGGGTGGCACTTTTTTCAATAAAAAAAACACAATTCAAAACTTTTAAATCTATGGACAAAGGTATTATACAAAACATTACGCGCTAAAAATACAAATCTCTTTAGAAAAATCGTAAAAGAAACAACAGCCTAAATACAAATCGCTTCCCAAATTATTTATGATTATTATAATTCAACTTCATCACGCGCTAATAATAGTAAATTATTTCTATTTACATCGAAACATATCAGATATTTCAGATTTCCAAACAAATAAACTGGGGGTCCTTCGGTACCCCCATTCGGATGTCGTGTAATTTTTTGACACTTGGGGGCTAGAAAGATTGTTCATCATCACTCTTGTCGTCACTGAAGGTCATTTCAATGTGGTCATCTTCTACCTAATGGAGGCCGCGAGTATGGATGTGGCTGCCCTCTCTCCCTCGCCCGAACTGCTTTCAATCCGACTGATTTTTGAGTGACATTGACCGTCTTTAAACCACCTGTTAGTCAGCGGACAAACACAAACATTTAGTGTTAGTTTATCTATATAAAATTAGATACACACCTCAAAACAGTCTAACAACATTTTGTGAAAAGTAAATTGTTATAACCCCTTTAAAAAAACATGTTCTAAGAACTTTCTGAAAACCAGGTGAGTGAAACGAAGACAGACAATAGTACTAATGACAACTTTGGTGACGGGACCGAAAATAATCAAACGCGGGCGCGCGCGTTATTTAGCGATCGTTGACCTTAGCTGATTTTGATTATTTGTTTCATTGCTGGTTTTTTTTTAAGTGAAACTTCTTTAGCGTCACGATTATGCAGCGTTTTTTAATCTAGTTCATTTCAAGGTTACTCCGTTTTAATATTTACAAATAACATGTGACATTTTAATTCGCCACTCGTCATTTAATAATTTAATATACTATTTTACACAAAATGTAAAATAAAAATATTTCATCATATCTTTTTTCTGAATTTTTTAATTCAGAAACAACAATTAATTAACAATTTGTAATATTGCCAAAAAAAAACACGGCAACTTTATTTACAAGAGATTTTAATAAATTTTTTGTATTAATAATAATAATATACTCTTTATTGTACACCTTAAAAGAAACAGCGTTACACAATATGGTTTAAGTTAACAGCAAATGTACAAAAGGCGGTCTTATCGCTAAACAGCGATTTCTTCCAGACAACCTTAAGGAGAAGGAAATTGTGCAAAAGTAGATAGGTGGTGCATAAAGAGGTCATACATACTAATAATAAATAGAATACGTATATAATACAATATATAAATATAATATACATACATATAATATAAACTAACACATTAATTATAAAATATATACGTTTAATACTATTATCTCTTACAACGCGGCTAGTGATAGGTAGTGTTCTGTTACATCGTTTTTAAATTTATGTAAGGATTTCGCTTGTCTTATATTTAAGGGGAGTGCGTATGTATGTATTCATTTTCGACATTTTAATGACAATTAAATTCCTAACATATCTTCTTTTTTCCCTCCCTCTAAGTCTCGCATATCTATAATTTTAATGTTTAAATATAAACGAGACTTAAAAATTTGTTTGCCAAAGAAGTTTCACTTCTTAGTACGCACGCACTTTTATTTTTAGCAATTTATTTTTTATCTATCGTTTCATTTAGCAGTGCTAACACGATGAGCGTAAATAATGCTAATAAAATCTTTAAATATGATTTCCTTTTAATCAGGATCGATTTTTTTTCATCCCATCATCAAAGATGCCATTAGTACTATCGTCTGTCTTCGTTAGTAAAATTCCGTTGCCTATTATTTAGATGCTTATATGCACATTTTAATTAAATAAACTTTAACCATAATTTTGAAAATAATGTATTAATCAAATAACTGTCCATGAAAATTCAGCAGATAAAGAAAAACATCAATTGTAGGATATGTACCAACTAATATTAAACAGAGTGATGGGTGCGAGCTCCAAATTTTATTGGGTTATTTAGGTTTTGTTATATAACAGCTAAGCTCAATTAACAGAGTAAAAATTATGAAAGTAATTCCGAATATTTGATAGGATAATGTCATTTTCAAAATACAAGTATCTACTCTATGGTATAAAGAAAGGTAATCTGTGGTCGGGGGATTTTGTCCGATGGATAATGTTACAAGGCTAATATTTTGAAACGGTTTTGCACTGTATTAGTTCGAGAAGATATATGTATTATCGTTGTAAAAGGAAATATGCTGCAAAACCCTCTCTCCTCGTTAATGGGCTGCTACTTACTTTACTTATGTAAAAATTTTAAAAATATATATTAAAACAGATTGCAATAAAAACGGTTATATCAAATAATACGTTATATTATTAATACGTTATTATCTCTCCGTATAATTTACTAGAAGTGAATTATTAGCAATATGGTGTCTCAAAGAGCCAGACTGGCTGGGCATCAACACTTATGAATGGAATTGAAAGTTGGGTATGGCAGAAGAATCACAAAAGTAAAATAAATGCAGTAGAGATGAGAGCGCTGAGAAGCATGAGTGGATTAAAACTGAGTGACAGAGTAAGAAATAGTGTGATAAGAGAACGTTGTGGTAATAAAAGAAGACGCAGTGACTAAAATTGAGAAAGGTATGCTTAGATGGTTTGGGCATGTCGAGAGAATGAATGAAAGGAGACTGACAAAAAGGATTTATGAGTCAAGAGTGAATACGAAAGTTGGAAAGGGAAGACAAGTCAAGAGTTCTCTAAACCGACGGACTTGTATGAAAGGTTTAATGAGAATGAAAGAAGCGAAGGAGATATGCAAGGAACGTGGCAAGTGGAAGGATGTCTCTGCCTACCCCTATGGGAATGAGGCGGGATGCTATGTATGTATGTATTAATAATATATAGAAACATTATAAACATATATTTAAATAAAAACACTAGATACCCTTGTGCTTCGCTATGTGGCTCAATGTGATATTACTTATTCTTTAATACTTTTAATAGACCTCTGAAACTAAACAATTAACATATTTAATAAAAAAAGCAATCTTTTGCTCTGACAAATCTAGGTGTTTAGAAGGATACTTTTATTATACAATTAATATGTGAATGGAAGAGTCAAAGCGTATGATATCATACGCTTTGATTTCATATGATATCATAATGAGCCACCGGATTTGTTAACAAACACAAATAGTTCGAAAGCCCAAAACCCAACAAAAATTTGATTATTATTAAGTTAATTATCGTGTTTAAAATGTACGGACGTTAAATAGTCAGCTGAATAACAAAAATCTGTTAAGTTAAAAAAAAACTAAAAGTGCATGCGTACAAATGACACAAGTCAAAAGTGAAACTTCTTGTGGCAAACAAATTTTTATATTTATACAAATATAAAACTTTAGCTAGGGAAAAGGGTATATATTAAGTGTCGAAAATCAATACAAACAATTTTTTATTATAAATTACTTACTATTTAATATAGATACTCTGGACCCGTGAGGTAATTCTATAAGAACAAGCTCCCTATTATCCTATTGTAGGACTTGTGCAAGTGAAGCAGGTTCTCATACAACATAACCACATTGATAACTTCTGCCTGATTACGATCAGGTAATACATAAACAATGGACTATAAATACGAACATACAATACAAACCTTTATTGTCCTTATTAAAGTTCAAAGCCTTCGGTACAATATTGGTTCTTGAAGAGTTCCTTTTTAGGAGGCTGGACTTCCTTCGGTTCAAATTTCACCGGTACTTTGTTAATCCCCTCCATGATAAAGGTTGGATCCATTGGATTTACATTATTTAAATCCAATTCTGGGTTGTCAGTTTTCACTTTTTTAGCTGAATTAATATTCCTCATTGTATCGAGGTCTTTGAGCGAGTCATTGATGATTATTGTGTCATTATTTGTCAATTTCATCGGTGTCCCTTTACGCTTCTTAGCAATCAACGGATCATGACAGGTGCATTGACTTTCCTATTAACTTCATCAACATCTGGTATAATAGGATTTTCAAGGTCCAAAGTAGACATGAATAGATAGTTTCCATCCGTCTCTGGGCTTTCATCAGACCAAGTTATGGCTTTGGATGACTTCCGCTTGTTGATGATATCCAGGTACTCAGCAGTCAATGAAGGTGGTGCCAATTCATAACCCTTTAAAGTCAAGTACACCTTCTTCAGCATACCAAAGGTGTCACTCATGCATTGTGAAGAAACCATCAATTCCTCGTTCATTATCAAGCCCAGTTTGTGCCGGAGGTTATCACTGGCTTCGATGATCCTAAGTTTACTTTGAAGTTGGGCATTTTCTACAAAGTGGTTTAAACTGGAGCAGTTTTTTGAGCATTCAATGAGGAGTTTCTGCAATTGGTTACCGGTTTCTTTCCATTTGCTCCATATATTTAATATCCTTGAGTTCCAATTGGCGTGTTGCTTCTTACAACTAGCGGCGCGTTCCTGTCTTGGAATCCCTTCGGTACAAATCTGTGAAAATAATAACTAACTAAGAAATCAAAACGTATACAGTGTCTTTGTCACACACAGAAACACAAACACACATAACGCATATAAAACGCTCGTGCGTGTAAATATCGACGGCTACGTATAAAGAGTCAACATGCACTTTAGATATTTTGACGTTTTTATCATTTTGAAGAATGGTTTCAGGGGTGTGTGTTTTGTGTGGATGTGCTCCTGTGTGTGTGAATGTATGATATGTTTACATTTGTGACTGACCGATACATGGGTATGTATCTGTGTATAAATGAATAATATATATACATTTATGACTGACAGATGAGTGCGCGCGCGTGTGTGTGTGTGCGTGTGTGTGTGTGTGTGTGTGGCGACATTGATAACATCTGCCTGATTACACCGGCACACAAAAAAAAATTGTCTGTACATCAGGTGCCATCTGGCTACGGGCATGTTTATCGACGCTGAATACGAATTTTAACTCAGTTTAGGCCGTCTCAGTTTTGTATGAAAGATTTAATGAGATTGAAAGAAGCGAAGGAGATATGCAAGGATCGTGGCAAGTGGAAGGATGTTGTCTCTGCCTACCCCTATGGGAATGAGGCGTGATGCTATGTATGTATGTATGTATGTTAGGCCGTCCAGCCTCCAATTTCGAGTAAATTCTGAAAAACTGTTACCCCCACTTCTCATAAAACAATATCTCAAAGCTCTGGACTAAGATGATAATTGTTTTCAGTACTTGAGAGAAGTTTCCGGCGAACTGACATATCATTTGTATGTTTGGAAAAGAACGGAAGGAGAGTAGGAGACAAATGAACAACATTGATTTCATTTTCGCCAATGTTAACTGGGGTCTTTTTGCACCCCCGTTCGGATAACGCGTAGCTTTTTGATATAATACAATGTTTTTGACAAGAGTTTATGTGTGTAATGGAAGTCAGACCAAAAAGGCCTCATTACCTGTTCCAGTGCTTCAGAGGAGGACCGATACGCCAAATCAGCTACATTCTCAAAGACCCAAGTTCGAAGGAAATTCCTCAAAGCCAGCACACGTTGCTCACTCATCAGAGTTAGTAGCTTACTCTCAAGCTCACCGTGTATAGTCTCCAGTTTATTGATACGCTGAATCCAGGTATTTCTCTTTGCTGCAAATAATAATGGTTTTAATTTACAGGGGGATGAAAAGTTCGCTTTTCAGTACCAGCATTAAAAGCGCCACGTTCTCTCCCGGTTAGATTTTTTACTGTTTTATACCTAACTAACTTTTCCTCTTGGTATCCGAGCAAGCTAATCCTTTTCCTCTAAAATAGTCCATTGCAATGTTACAATTTTAGGACCGAATGTTGCATTTCTTAGAGGACGCTATTTTATTTTTGGGGCGTGTGTAGAGGGTCAATAGAGGCTTAACCCCAACTTTGTGGAGTTGCCACCTTTGCCCTCGGCCGCCTTCTTGAAAAAAGGGGTGCAAACACTTTTTTCAAAATATCTCTGACATAACTTGTAACAAATCGCTTTGCCTACAAATATTTTATATAACAAAAAGTTATATACTTTAAAAAATAAGCAAAAGAGTGAGCAATTTTCTGTTCTACTCTTTGAATTTTTTTTTATACATTTAAAAAAAACCCTAATTACCTCAGGCTAATGTTGAATGAAATCCAGCAGAACTAGAATGAGCTCCAAAGTTAACCGGGTTGATGAGAATCCGGTCCAAACGAAATGTTTAACTTAGTTTTATATGAACATATTTGTAAGCAATGAGATTTGCTACAAATTATGTGTTCACTAATTTTTTGTAGGACTCATAGTGTCCTAGACATAGTGAAAAAAGTGTTTGCACCCCTTTTTCCAATTTGGCGACCGGGGCAAAGGAGCTGCAACCCCACAAATTGGGGGTTAAGCTTCTATTGAGCCCCCACATATGGCCCAAAAATAATATTGCGTCTTCTAAAAATGCAAAGCTCATATACATTTCAAAATACGATTTAAAGTAAACTCAAAGAGGTCGAACTTTTCATCCCTTTGTAAGAAAAAAACCTGAGTATACGGGAGAAAAATAGGGCATTCGCACCGGCGATTTTCACTTCAAGGACGTGAATGCCCCATATTTCTTCCTGGGTGTGTATTATACTAGTTTCAATGATTACACGACACGATTTATCGGATAATTACACACAAAAAACAACAAGAAAAGCTTTTTGTTTTTGTCACATAGTAATTTCCATAATTACAAGACTCAATAAATAAATTATCGTTATCTGTCCTAAGATTTATTCTATACATAAGAAATATAATGATCTTATTTTGGCCGTTTTTCTAAACAAAATTTCTAGGGAAATAGGAAATAATGGGATCAAGTTGATAATATTACCTTCTTCGTTGGCGTTAACGGATTGCTTCATAACCTCAACGGATGATAACGTCAACTGTGCTCGAAGCTCTCTTATCTTCTTCTCTAATTCCCCGTTCCTCTTCTCCAGCTCCTTGTTTATCTTCACATACTGTGATACCCTCACTCCACCTCCCACAATGTTCTTCTTTACGGTTAGTTGTATTTTGTTCGCCCTCGCAGCGTATTTCAATGTGTTATAGGTGTCGTCGTAGGAGAGCATGGAGGGGGATACGTTTGCAATCGTAACAGTTTTGCAATTACCCCCGAGGCTGTCTTTGAGGAGACGGGTCAACTTTGAATCCCTACAAAATTAGGTCAAATCAAGTATCCTTTAAAAGTCGTCAAATATAGTTATTTTGTCAGAATTTTATTAGCATTGGATAGTTTTATTAATTAACTTTGATTTATATTCGCAAAAATATTAATCTACTCGTATACAAGAAAGTTGAGGCTGCGAAACCTTTACTCGTTTCACACAGTACTTTTGTCAGTCACATCTGAAGTATGTATCAATCACGATAATAAGTAACCAATCATAAATGCACACCTTTTATATGGGCTTCATTACCATTTATGTTAAAAATATAATGTAAAAAGAAAATATCTATAAATAAAGTAAAGGCAAAAAATGTTTACTCATTGCATAGATCACGGTATTAAATAACGACGTTACATTTTTTTCTCCGAGTAGCCTTATTTTATTTTTATTAATTAACTGGAATCGTATTCGTAATCGATTTATTCGTTTATGTTTTTAAATATGTTATGAATATAATCAAAATGTACTATTGAGTAAAGTAAAGCCCACGATATATTTACTCGTTGCACACCGTACTTTTGCCAGTCATACATTTATAGCCTATTTTGACAGGAAAAGTATTCCGGAATTTCGGAGCAAGAACAAGCAAATGGTAATCATCAGCTGTCTTTTCAAACACGAATATTTCAGTTACAAATTAGGATATTTATAGAGGTCATATTGAAAAGGAGAGTGAATGCAGGGAATATGGTAAATGGTGCTCTGCACGCCTTTATGAGTAGCCAGATGGTCTCTCAAAGGGTCAGACTGGCTTTGCATGCAGGAGTGTTGGTGCCAACACTTATATATGTAGTGAAAGTTGGGTATGGCAGAAGAATTACAAAAGTAAAATAAATGCAATAGAGATGAGAGCGTTGAGAAGTATGAGTGGATTGAAACTGCGTGACAAAGTAGGCAATAGTGTGATAAGAGTACATTGTGGTATAAATGAAAAAAGGAGACTGACGAAAAGGCTTTATGAGTCAAGCGTGAATGGGAAGTTGGAAGGGGAAGAGCAAGGCGAACGTTCCTGGACCAAATCCAAGACATTTTAAATAACGGCCAGGTCAAGAGTACTCTAAACCGACGAACTTGTATGAAAGGTTTAATGAGAATGAAAGAAGCGAAGGAGATGTAAAAGGCAACTTACCTGTAAGGTATATAAGCACTCCCTAATTTGTTTATACAGTTTCCCAGCGATAACAAACTACGGTTATATTGGCTCCCTCTTTGAACCGCTCGCCGACACAGCCGATGGCAGAGGCACGCTCACTACCCGCCAGATCGATCATCGACAATTTCACCACACGACACTGACTACTTGTTTTGTAACACATCTTTACGTATACCTACAGAATTAAAAAAAGGGTTTGCAGCGATTGTATAATAAATGTGTTATAAATCACCCATTTTAAGTTTTTGAAGCTCAACTTCTTTAGGCGTATGAGTAAAATTTTTACGAATGAAACGAGTGGATTAACGTCACGTAGATGTGCAGTGTTTGTTATTTTAATTCCTTATATAATAATTTGCTGCCTCATTGGTCTAGTGGTTAGCATGTTCGACTACAGACATGAGGTTCCAGTCCCGGGTCGGGTCAAGTCAAAAATTAATATTGAGTTTTCTATTAAGATTTTCTCAATATTTGCCCGAAGTTGGGGAGTTGGCGGTGTGATCCACCCCCGTGCCTCGGAGAGCACGTTAAGCCGTCGGTCCTGCGCCTGATCTCTCTCCGGCCGTGTCGGATTTCCGTCACATCGGACTATGAGAGTGAAGGAATAGAGAGTGCACTTGTGTACTATGCCTGCCAATCCGCAGTGGAGCAGCGTGATGTGTCTATGCTCTAGAAACCCTCGCGCTTCGGAGTGTGGAAGTCTGTGCCCAGCAGAGGGACGTTAAAGAGCTGCTACTTACTTATTTTAATTTGCCACTCGTCGTTTAATAATTTAATATATTATTTTTCACAAAATATAAACTATTTCAATAAACTATTTTGCATAAAATATAAAATAATATTTCATAAATTCTCTTTACGAAATTTTAATTTTTAAAATAGAATGTATATAGTAATGATTAATTTACAATGATTTTGTATAAATTTAAATTAAAGTATTTTTGCTGATTACAAAAAAGATATTCATCATCTGAAATTTTACTATTTTATATTTTAAACAATGCAAAATAAATGTACTTTAATAATTCTCTTTAATTATTTTTATTAATTATTAAATACAACTAAGTTTTCATTTTCAGATCCCAATGCCAAAAATTGTAGTGCGAGAGTGAAATACTTTAATGTAAATATCAAAGACATAAATTTTAAAAATCAAAATTTTGATGGCAATGGTGTCGCTGGCGCAGTGGTGCGAGTACTCGCCTTGCTAGCAGTCCCGGGTTCGATCCCCGGTAGGACGAATTTAGGAAATCGTATTTTCTAATTTGTCCGAGTCTGGTCTGTTGGGAGGCTTCATGCGTGGCTAGTTACCACCTTACCAGCAAAGACGTACCGCCAAAACAAAAAGATTTGTGTTCCAGTACGATGCTGTGTAGAAACCATAAGAGGTATGTCGCCTCTTACTAGATTAGCGCGCTTCCATCTAAAACTGTATCCATAAAAAAACCTTCCTCCCCCNTAAAAAACTTATTAGCAATTAACAAATTAGGAAAGTGGGAACGTTTAAAAATGCATGTACATAGAAATATTAACATCAGTAAGCCATTGTAGCAACATACCTGAAAAACAGCGTGACTTCTAGAGCTTTCTGCATTAGCATCTGTGGGGTGTTGGGTTCTATTTTTATTGCCATTTTCTAGCATATCAAGTAATTCACGAGCCATCTGTATATTATGTACAGTTAAACCAGCTGCTATTACTCCATATTTAGCATCTTCTCTAAGTTGCAGAGGGGTACTTGATGGTTTAAGTAAGTCATATACATTCTCATTGTAAACCTATTTAAGCAAAGGAAATAAATTCAATTTATGTGCCAGTGAACAAGAACAACATATTCAAGACATTTATGTGAGATTATCACGAAGAAACTGATAAGCTGTAGTCCTAGACTTGATTCCCAGTAGGATAAATTTAGGAAATTGTGTTTTGAAATTTATTTTAACTTGGACTGGTGGGGAGACTAGCCTATTGAGAGTTACCTTTAAAATTTTTCTATCTATTGACATAAATGGACTGACTCATTGGTCTAACAGCCAGCTTATTCAGCTATAGACTTGAGATCCTAGGTTCTAGATATCGAGTTTTGTATTAAGTTTTTCTTAATATTTGCCCAAATTTGTGTAGTTTTCGTTATAGTTTGCCCCCATGCCTTAGAGAATATGTTAAGCCATCAGTCGTGTGCCTGATGTCTCTCTCCACGAATGTCAGATTCCCGTCACATCGGACCATAAGAGCGAAGCCAACCATCACTCCTATGAGCGAGAAGGCCTGTGTCCAGCAGTGGGATTGTTACTTTTTTTTTACATACAAACTGAACCAGTTTTATAATACAAAGTATATAACTAAACAATTACTGGATATAATTAATAGATATTTTATACATGAATAAATAAAACTAATAATACAATAAAATACTCAAATAACTAGAAACTAGAATTCAAAATCAAAATCAAAATCAAAAATATCCTTATTCAAGTAAGCATATTACAGCACTTTTGAATTGTCAAATATTTTTTTTTTTCACACTCTGATTCTAATATACGTCTGATGATGGAACTCAAAAACGGCTTCAAATCTAAAGTTACGAGGGTTCTTTCGCGCCCTGATCCGAGAAGAACTCACAAAAAACTCAGTCGGTTATTTTTTTTTTTACCATCATCATTACAATATCATATTAGGTTACTATATTTTAATCAAAATTAGAGCAATTTGTTCACTCCCAAGCGTTTCTATCGTCTAGGTAATCTTGCAACTTATAATACGATTTTTCTATCAACTTTCTTTTAACAAAGACTTTGAATTTATTAATCAACATCTTTAGAACGTTTTTATAATGTCTTGTTCATAGTGTGGATAGAAATTTACAATCACATTAATAACAATTAAGAGTTGCATGTTCTGAATGCAGTTTTTCCTGGACAAACAGCACTAAATTCTAATTTACCTATGATTTTAAATCTTTACCTTGCATATTTTTCCTAAAAGATGTTTGTACTTCATTCCAGTTGCTCATGGAAACTAAACACATTGTAACATGCAAAACTAACATGGTTATGAAAGTATAGAGGGAAAAAAGGAAGTAGACGAACCGGCTCAAGCTGGACCCAGCAGAGGGTTCATAAGTCCTGAACACTGTTTAGCCAACAAAAGCGGGAGAATGGCGGAGAACGGTTTAACAGGACAGTTATAGGGGTGTCTAATGCATTTCACAACTTTTTTAGATGCAGTAAAACCAGGCTTCGCATAACTCATCAAAAATTTAAATAGAAGACAGATAAGATATGCAGCGGCAATCGCAACGGATCACTTTAGTACAAAAGATATGTTAAAAACTAAGGTAGAAGAAACACTTATTGTGCAAATGGTATAAATGGGCAAGTCTCTATTCATAAATCCCCCACACTTATTAGCAAGAACCCATGTGCTGAGCAGGAGAATGTTAGTTTTAGATACCTATTATCCTTACATTTGAGTTAATAAAAAAACTGCTTTTCTATAAAAAAAAATAATTCTCACAAATCCTACAGGTGACCCAAAATT
Source organism: Elymnias hypermnestra (assembly GCA_015832385.1). Classification (NCBI taxonomy): domain Eukaryota; kingdom Metazoa; phylum Arthropoda; class Insecta; order Lepidoptera; family Nymphalidae; genus Elymnias; species Elymnias hypermnestra. The sequence goes on from JACTOM010000120.1 coordinate 32,629, forward strand.
CTTAAATTAGTTGGTCAAGAATCAAACATGAGACCCTTGGGAAAGTACTGACACTTTCTTTTACTTTATACTATTTTTAATAAACAATATCATTTTGAAAATTCCAATGAACCATAGTTGATGCATAAATTGATTTTGTACTAACTTTCAAAGCTAATGAATCACAAATAAACAAATTCATAACCCTGATATGGTATTTTTATCTATGTAAAAGAATATTTCAGGTTTAGTAAACCAACATAAAGAGAGTATAGTCAAGTATAATAAAAAATAAACTCTAGAAATGTTTTAAATACTTGGTTTCAAAGCAAAAAAATTAAGAGTTTTGTATAGAAAAGAAATCTGACTAAATATTATCGAACCATAAAAATAATGTTTTGACATCCTCCCTAGCACAATTGTGAGTGCAGACTTTGTTAGTAGAGGTGTTGGGTTCAATTCTCCACTGAGTCAAGTCTGGACTAGTAGCTTCGGCTTCGGCTGTGGCTATTGACCACCCTACCAGCAAAGATGTACCACCAAGAGATTATGTTATGGGATGATGCTGTGTAAAAACTGTAATAGGTAAATTACCTCTTCCTAGATTAAAATGCTTCCATCTTAGAAAGTATTACCACTTACCATTAGGTGTGACCACAGTCAAGCACTAATCTGTGACCAATACATAGAAAAGGATATACTTCCGAGCAATATATTTACAGTCCAGAACTATGATATGTAGACACTACAAGAGAATGAGAAGAGGAATTACCTCTGAGGTAAGCATGCTAAGTCTTACATGAATCAGATCAAAGTCAGCAACAACAAACTTCGCTTACTTCAAGGTATGAAACGCTGATATCAAACTCTCTCTCCATTGCCATTTATAGTGTGAAATAAGTACTCCATAGTCAAATATGTCAGGCCAGGGTGCTCTTTACTACCAATCATAGTAAATGTTTTACCCGCACCAGTAGCACCATATACAAACACAGAACAGTTATATCCTTCCATTAAAGACCCCAGAATATCCTTCGTTGCGGTCTCAAAAATATCTTGATTAGTAGCGTTAGGGCCACATACATGATCAAATACAAATTTCAACTCCTTGTTTGCGCGTTTTAAGTAATTTTTATTGGGTTGTTGGACCCCCTGGTAAAAGAAAGGTCTGATTTCTTCTTTTGGATCGAATACTAGCATATTCTCATCAACAACATCAACGGCGCAGCGATTATTTTGAGTGTTTTCTCTTGCATTCAAGGGTCGCACTCTCACCACCACTTTAATATTTGCAGCCATATTCTGAGTTGAACCATATTTAGAAGGTATAATTGTCGACGACAACAAATCTTTATCTTCTTTAACCATTTTGGAGGAGGTCTTTAAGCATTTGTGTTTTCTCCACTGAATGAACTCTCGACAAATTAAAAACACGTTTTCTAATAACTTATAATAAAATAACACTAAATTATTCACTATCAAATGCAATAAACTGTATTTTTCTTATTATTAGCGCCGCACAAGATCGTTCGAATTTTTAAATTTTAAATCGCATCTACTTCGTACGTAACCATCAAATATTTGAACTGACAGACGCTACAAACATTGTATGGGCCAACGGTAAGCGCGCGCCATATCATAGACTATTGATGAATGTTGCATGAATCAAAGCGTGTAATAACCATAGATTAATAAAAGTTCTGATAATACTTATATATGATTGAAATATTTTTTTTGGTGGGTAGAAGTCAAATAAATCAGTCAACATTTTTTGTGCTCTGTCTAA
>JACTOM010000124.1:0-35356 GCA_015832385.1 Elymnias hypermnestra
TTAGTTTCACTGTTTAAAGTAAAATATGGAAATGAATATTCGTATAAGCAGTTTTATTAATTATCACAGCTAATTTTAACTTAGTTCTCTTAATTCGATGAGAGCTAAGCTAAGCTAATACGCTGTGGTGACTGTCAAACAACATACAATGGTGTTGTTTAGTACAAACGCTAAGTCGTACATTTGTTTGTACGAAGAATCTTTTTTATCTGTAATTATTTCCAAAAATAGCTAAATTTAAACCTAATTCAAAATGTTCTTTCTTTAAGTAATACAAGGTATATTACTTTGTATTATTTAAAGTGAGTTCATAAAATATCACTCATGAAGAACGATGTATCGTCGATGTTTTGAATTCCAACATTTATAAACGATACATCGATATTGGAAAGCATCGATGTATCGTTCATAAACGTCCCTAGTTGCATAATGATTGTCGCCATTTTGTATTTTGTCCGCATTTTGTGTTTCAGTTGAGTGAAGTGTATTAAAAATTTAATTATAAAATGTTACTATTAAATAATTACACTAATAGATAATTATAAAAGCTTTGTGCATAGTACGAATATTTAAAAAAAGTTACAGTTTCCAATGGACCAGAATATGCGGTGATCCGAATTTGGTACAGAAATTCCAACGTTGGAGCAAGGCCGTAATTGTTCCTCTATATAAAGGAAAAGGGTCATAGCAGGAGTGCAAAAATTACCGCGGTATCAACCGTCTTAGTGTCGTCGGCTAATTGTATGCAAAGATATTGATCGAGATCGAGTGGTGAGGAATGAGCTGTGGTCAACGTTATCTACGTATGGGGTGAGACGTAATCTCATTCAAGCATTGAAGTCTCTCTATGAGGGTTCTAGTGCTTGTGTCAGAATAAACGGCGCGTACACCATGGCTGTTCAACCTATTCATGGATAACTGTTTGACAGATTTAAAAGATAGTATGTATGGGTTAAGAACTTTAGCCTACTTGTTAAATTGCTTAGGGGGCGTAAGTCCATTAAGATTTTGCGTTTTATTTAGTTGATTTCCCTGACTGCCGTGAGAAGCTCGGCGTGTTGCTCAATGGCCATTCAAATGGTCAAAAAATCATTTTGACCATTGGATTGGGGTCGCGGAATTTGGCGATGAATGTTTTGACCTCCGCGGGGTCTATACGGAGGGCTATCTGTAAGAGCAGGGCGTAATCGCTGCTCAGAGTTGGGGCCTTGGTCTGGGGGGCCTGGGGGGCTGGAGGAGCCTGGGTTGCCGGAGGGGCCTGAAGGATCAGTTGGGGTTTGGGGGGGCGCAGGGGTCGTCATGGACGGCATGGGCGGCCATGCGTGCCATGCGTTACGGGTCGGGGGAGGCGCATTTATGAATGTCTGGGCGGGTTTGGGGGCAGGCCTGACTGGCCCCGGACGTCTCGCAGCCGAGTGTCCGCCTTGCTTTGCTCTCCTTGGGGCCTTGGGGCACCTGCGTCAGCTCGCTGGGTGACCCTGGGTCCTGCAGAGCACGCAGCTTGGCGGCTCCTCGGTCGGGACAATCCTAGGGCAGTCGGCTGTGCTGTGGTCGCCCAGGCATTTTACGCAACGGGGGCGGGCATGGCAAAAGCGGGCGCAGTGGCCATATAGTTGGCAGCGGTGACACTGCCCTATTATGCCTCTATTATGGGGGACTTCAACATTGATGTTAGTTAGGGCGCAAATGCTCCTAACGTTGAAAATCCTCTTGCCTTCGGGCGAGAGGTCCAACACTGCTAAGCAGTTATTGAACGGCTTTTTAGTCTGGCCGTGGTACATTCGATGTACCTCAAGTATGGGGAGGTTCTGGGCGGCCAGATCCTCCTTAATTAGATCTGTTGGGAGGGTGTGGGGTAGTCCGCGTATGACTACCCTAAGTCTTCGCTCGCTTTCGAGCGCGTACGAGTGGTACGGGACTTGTTCAGCTCTTAATACTGACGTGAGGTGACGATGGTCGTCGCCGGTGGCTGGTTGGACTTTCAGTCCAACGGCGGTTGGGCGGGAGGGAAGCCTGCGGTAGAGCGTGTTCCACGCTGTACCTTCCCGGATATAGATTGGGGGAACCCTACGGGGTTCGTTCATTGGGGAGTCCTCGGCGGGCTCCCCTTGGTCACGGCGGTTTGGCTGCCTGGGCTGTGAAGCAGCCGGCGTGGGGTTTGTCCTCTTAGGAGTGTCTCTCTTATGGCTTGGCCAGAAGTTTCCGCTTCTGGTTCCTCGATACGACGGTCTCGAAACCGTCGTTGTTTGTTGAGTCTGAGGAAGGCTCAGACTCCATGGGTATCGGAAGGGCGGGACTTGGTGCCAAGGCGTTTGTCGCCGCGTTCGGCGTCGGTGCCGCGACCGCTTGCGCCGCGGCGGACAAATTCCGTAAGAAATGACCGGTCACTGCACAAGATCACTGGAACTGGCTTGGAGAACGGGTTTCACAATATCACAAATGATAAACGATAGTAAACGGTTTAAGCACGGCACGGGCATCGGAGCGCGCGATCAGACCTCTGTACGTGACGGACGACAACGAGCGAATCGATGCCTGCTCGCCGGTCGGGCAGGTATATTTAGGGACGTTGCACGTGCTTCAATTTAAGTATTAAAGTGGTAAAAATGACACAATGTATTGTTTACAATCGTAATTTGCTTAATTATTTTATTAATCTAATGATAATCATTATTTAAACGTAAATAAATAAAATATAAAATAAAATAAAAAAACAAAATCTTCTTGAACAGTTAATGTTTGTAATGCAATTTTAGATTATTTATAACTTAACGCAGTGCAGTAATATACCCCAGCGGGTTGTCTCTGGCATTTTTTATGTTTATGGTTCTTGTTATTGCTTTTTACATGTGGCAATAGATATAAACATATTAATAGGTTCTAGTTTTAAGCAATCTTCGCACAGCAAATTCAATGTATGTGCTATACATCTCAGCGGTATTTTATGTGCATACGAATTTTGAACTGTCTCAAATGCTCTTTGAATATTATTTGCGTTATCTCCGATAAGAGTTGCAAATTTGTGGCCTCCATACACGTTTATAACTTTAACAAAAACAGGCTTGAGTTTTGCAATAATGAAGTTGACGATACCTACATTGCGCTGATTGCTCCAACCATCACATTGCAGATGCAGATCATTTATAGACTTCAGTTCGTTTGTAATTTCATTGACTATTTCATTATAAGTCGTTTCCAAATGTGTTGTGTAGATAGCCTTTCTGGATGGTAACTTATTAAGTGGTTGCAAATCGTTAAAAAATCGTATTCACACCGGATGTTCCAACGATGGATGAAGAAGAACCGGTAATAAATATTGTCTTCGATAAGAGCTGTACTAGATAAAGCTTTTCTGTTGACATTTTTGATGAAGTAATAATAGAAGTTGTATCCGTCAAACTGTTATCCTGTAAATTTCATGACGTGATTGATCATGCAGACAGATTCCTGGCAGTTGTGCTAGTAACAGGTATGTTCTGTAGTTTGTTCTTGGTTACAGTGGGACATTTGTAACATTTCATGAGAGATGGCTGATCATCTTGCTAAAATTGCCAAATTGGTAAACTTTTTCAGTGTTTGCATTTAATTGTTTAACTGGTTGCCGAATGAAATAAGTTTTCCCATATAGCAGTATTTTCCTTTCTGGGCTTTATCTTTACAAAATAATTAAATTTTATATAACTGAAGAATTATGAAAATGGTTGAAACAATATTTAGATTTCTTGCAACATAAGTAAATATTGCCCTTAGGGCCGATTTTTCAATCCTCAAATAAAGAGTCTGATAGTACTTATTCAACGGATAGCCGAATTTTGCAATTTTCAACCCTCGGATAGGACTTAATTGTCGAATAACGTCGCTAACTGACAGTTAACCTTATCTACCCGTCTGTCCGCCAGATAACCGCTTATTTCGTTGCTATTTATTTCTTTAAAACATTTGAAACCTTTGTTTTTAAATATTTTGGATTCCATTTTGTCCATTTATTTCCTGAAAACATTAAAAATGTTATGAATATCGCAAAACCTTACGAAATAAAATTGAAAAATTATTGTAGTTTATTATGTAGATACCTTTTTGTGATTCACGGTCCTCATTGGCATTAGTGTCATCAACGCAGAATGACTCGTCCATATCTGAAATTCCATATCTGATATCTGAATAACACAAGAAATATCTGAATAACACAAGAAATATTGTAATTGTGGTATACAAAAGAAATAAATAGCTTGCAAGCAATTTTATAATACACAGATTGTCGAACGTACCAGGTATTTCAACCGCTGCTTGGTTCTCCAATTTCTGTAGTATGGGATTACAAGTCCCTACTTTCTCGTCTCGATTTAGTTCTGTAAAGTAATTTTCATGTGTTATTATATGGGGGATTAGACACATACACAAATTTTAATATGAAGATTTGAAGGAGGACAAGCTTTGAATATATACCTAATATTCCGACGTCAGCTTGGTTTATGTTTGCTTCATCATCAACGAATCTGATTTCAAACTCCTCAACAACATGCTCACTTTGGGGCACTGGAAAATAACTTAACACATATGTGATTATATGGCAATAAATAGGCCCACATTCATATTGCTTAGGATTTATACTTACTTGTGATAGTATCACTATCGTGACGCGCTTCTAGTCCTGTAGTATTGGAGCAAATGCTTAGCACTTGTTCCTCGATAACATTGAAATCGGGAGCATTTGATGGCCCCCCTGCAGTTCTATACATCACTTGTCGTTGCAGAGAAGACTTCTTTTCATGGTCTTTTTTATACCTTTATATTTAAGTTTTAACGTTTTCCAAGAACGGACTGTGGTGGATAATCCGCAAGAGTTGAAAGTGTGTTCTGTTTTCTTCCAAGCATTTTCTTTTTCTTTGTTTGTGACTGCAGCCGTCTTCTTGTTTTCTACTATTAATTTCCACTTCTTCGCCAGATTCACTAATGACTCTATCTCAGCAATGGTGAAGTTTGCCGAACGCTCTCTTTTTTGGGATTCCATAGTTACCAAAATTAATTAACAAAATTAGTTAACAAAATCCTGAGACAAAATCAAATTAATCAAACATAACCTGGAAAAATAATGACCGACACTTGCTAATTGAATACAATAGTTTGTCCTTTTCTAACGATTGCGTATACCATATGTTTGTTTCACCTCTTTGAAATTTGAGTTGCCAGAGTTGAAATAATTGGTCAGATAGCTATTCGGCGAATAAATGACAAATGAAAAATGGGTGACCAGTTATCAGACAGATAAACAGTCAAATAACTTTATTCATCAGATAAGTATCCAGCCTTTTATCTGGGGATTGACAAATCGGGGGTTAGAACATTTAATTACACGATGGCATCACACATCGACCACGCGACTCTGATCTCATGATATGATCTACTTGGTCAAGTCTAACTTCAAGGGGCGGCAAAACTTGGCGATCACTCTGGACTGATAGCGAAGCGAAGATCTTTTCGATAGCGAAGAACTCGACCCTGGACTGGGCCCATGGGAATCCAGGTCGAATCGGTCCCGAGATGGCGGGTGGAGAAAGTTAAGGGGAGAATTTCCACAGGGATCGAACAGATATGAGTGATGGAGCACCTACCCGGAGTTCTGGACGCCTGATCTCCTCGGCGGCGTCGGCTCTGGCAGGTGACTGTTCACGTGAGGGTGTAATTTTTAAGTGTATTATTGTAATGTGTGTATGTGTCCCGCCAAGGCTTCACCGAAAGCTGCTGTAGACGGCGCGGTCTTCTCTGGTACTCCAGAAGCTGTCCAGGCGTACCACAAATGTTCGAAACTGAGGCCACTACACTGGCACTTCACTTATGCAACAAGGCACCACGCCCTAAACTACTACGCGATCTCAAAATGGCGGCGCCGGTTTCCCAAAATAACACGCGTGCCCAACGAACCGTTGACTGCGATACGAGCGCGCGCCATCGCCCTCCGCCGCCGCGCCGTGCCGATTTTATCGAAAACTTTGATAGGTTTGCCTTTTCGCATTTTGGGTGGTGGCTGATATTCTCTTATTGCACTGGTGCTTGGGGACACCGGTGTTAGCAGGAATATATTTACAGGTAAAGAGTTTCAGCCAACTATGATCGAAAGTCTGAAAAGGGTCATGATGTTTTTCTGGTTGCGTTTTTTTTGTATAATACAGAGTCTCCAGTGGCAGATTTCAATATTTGAAAAACTATTTAAAAAAAACTACACCTTAAATGGAAAGTTTGTTTATTTTAATGAAATGACAACTAAAGTGGATTTAATTTTAATAACCCATGTTCTCCATACTAGCCATCGAGGCTGACGCACTCTTCAAGTCTAGAACGCATATTTTCAAAACCGCGTTTACAGAGTGCCTGGGGAATCTTGTTGACTTCAGCTCGAATATTTACTTTGAGTTGTGGCAAAGTGCTGGGATTTATTTTGTAAACAAGAGATTATAAGTATCCCCATAAGGAAAAAGTCGCAAGGGCTTAAATCGGGTGCTCTAGGGGGCCATGGTATGGCACCGTTCCGGGATATGTTTTTTTTTTCAGGAAATAATTGCCCCACCGCATGCATGGACACATTAGCAGTATGAGCTGTGCCCCGTCTTGCTGAAACCTTGTATTCCGGTTGAAAAATGAACTAGTCTGTAGTTCTAGTCTAAAAAAATCATTTAACATCTGGGCATATCTCTCCGAATTTACAGTCACAATTTGGCCACGTCGATTTTCGAAGAAATAAGGCCCTATGATTGTAGTTGCTTTTATGGCACACCAGACTGTTACTTTAGGCTTATGTAAAGGTTCTTGATGTAATTGCCTGGGGTTCTGGACATCCCAGTAGCGGAAATTCTGTTTTTTAACCCTTAAATGCGCGAATTTTGTTATTCATTTATAATATTATTTTTTAATTATATTAGGTTTTAAGATGTACCGAAAAAATAGTTAAAAAAATTATATCGACTTACACCCAATGAAAATTTAAAAAAACCGTATGTTGCATATATGCAACAGTGCGCACTTATAGGACAATACCATGTATGGTAAATTAGGTGAAAATTAAAAACTCAAAATAAATACACAAAGTTATTTATTTATTTATTCCTGATGAAATTTATAGAAACAATTATTGTCTCTATTGTAGCACAAGCTCACTCTGCATTTCTCGCAGTATGTAAACGTGTAGCCCTTACAATTCGGGTATTTACACCGGGCTCGATCCCCCCATTTTTGCCAGTGGTCGATTTTATTTTGGCGGACATCTTTAGGAGGTACAGTTTGTGCTGGTCCACGCTTCTTTTTCAACTGCAATTCAGCTTCTAAAGATGAAGAGCTTGGGCGGCCCCTTTTTGTACCATTGCTGTGAAGGCCAAGATTACATAATGCATTGGCCAGCTCTAGTCTAAATTTACATAGATTCATAAGTGTAGTATTGGGTCTGGTCTGTTTTAGAGTTTTTTTGTACATAAGCCAGGAATTTACAATGGTCACGTCTAAAAGGTGGAAAAACAAGCGGTTTGTCCACTTTCTGCTTTTACGCGTAATGTGGTACCTTCCAATGAAACTGTCAAGCAGATCGACTCCTCCCATATGGATATTATAGTCTTTTATTACGTTAGGACAATTTATTTGTACCCGCTGTTTCGTTGCTTTATCATACCTCGAAATAGTAGTCACAGGAAAGGCTCCGGTATAGGTTGACAGCAAAGTAACTGGTTTATTATCTTTCCATACTATTGCACTGATGTCGATACCATCGACATTGGCCACCTGTTCCTCATGGTGTCCCCTTGGTACTGTTCTTTTCATCAGCGTCTTCTTATCTGGCAGTTTATTATTTGGGATACGATTAGACTGGACAGTTCCCAAGGAATATATTCCTTCTTTTGCAAGATAAGTGACCAAGGGTCCTGCGAGACCGAGCCTCGGCTTGGAGCGACGTTATCGCAGAAACATCACCTGAAAAGGGAGAATCAGAAGCGCCCCCGGGAACGTGGGTGAAGTCCACATCCGGGTGACGTCAGAAGTCGCTGTGTAGCGTTTGTGTTAGTGTTTGTCCATACTTGGTATGGTAGATTGTCGATAGTTATCGTGTCATCGGGGTCGTTAAGGACATATTTAGGCCGTCTTTTCCTAGGCGGAACGTTGAGACGGATCCTATAACAGGACGCGTTAACCACTAGTGGGTTCCTTTGATTGATGGCACTCTCGAAATAATTTGAAATAACTCTTTATCGTGGGGAGTTCTAAGTCCCTATGTAGGTCTACACCTCTATGGGTGTGGTAGATGTTTTCGAGGATGTGCTCCGTGAGGCGTGTTGAACGCACGACTGTTGGGGTCTGAACCCGAACTGCTCGTCGGGGATGAGTCTCATGGCCTCTACCGTAGCCTTGAGTCTTTTTAGGATTATTATCTCATATAGGTCTATAACGGGAGGCCAGGTTACTGGGTTTTCCTGGCTTATGTAGCCCTATGATGATGGCTTCTTTTCATTCGTCAGGGAATGTACAGGCTGCTAGAAGAGCAATAAAAATAAGTACCAGGAGGCACAAAAATCTATTGGGGAGACGTTTGAGCACCTTATTGGTGATCCCGTCTGGCCCCGGGGCTTTTTTGGTATGGAGTCCCTTGATAATTCCATGCACTTCATCTGTTGTTGTTGGTACAAGTGGCTCGCTCGTGGGCGACGCGAGCTCTAATTGAACGAGCCTGTTTTCTACAAGCGTACCTGCGCGGGGGACACGCTTATGGTACTTGGGGAACATTGTTGCTCTATGCTGTCGGCCAAGCACTCGGCCTTATCAGCATTATCGAAAGCTGGACTCTGATTCGGACGAACCAGGGGCGGCATCGGTTCGCGCCTATCATTCTTTAGGTTTTTGGTAAGGGACCAGAAGGACAAGTGCGAAGGCTCAAGTTCTCCTAGTCTCCTGTCCAATCTGTCATCGTTGAGTTCCGTAAGTCTTTCTCTTACTTCTCTGAAAAATCTCCAGAGTCTCCTTCGATTCTCTGGTGTGGGATAAGCGGCGTGCGCTCGTGCGTGGGCATTCTTAGTCCTGATGAGTTCTCTCGCATCGTCCGGGAGTCTCCTACGACCGACGTCGCAGGGGATGTCCCGGGTGCAATCCGACAGAACCTCACCAATGTGTGAAGTTAAAAGAGAGGTGGCGGATTTGGCGGCATCCGCCGACTCAATTTGGTCAGGAATTTCTTCTAAAGACGTGGAATCACTGGATTGGAGCCGCTCGGAAAGCTTCTTCTAATCAATGATACTCTTAGTTGGCCTGGGAAGGGGATCAGCCTGTCCTAGTCTGACAAGGACCGGCAGATGATCTGAGGATAGCTCATGCAATACTTCCAAGGAATTCACCTGAAGGGTGATATTCTTCAGGAGCATCACATCTAATATATCTCCCAGAGCATTGACTTGGCTATGGCTATAGTGGGTCGGTTCCAGTGGAGCTAGAACCGAGAAGCTGCAATTTGGTGTGTTGCTGATCCTGGCTAGTATTCTACCATTTACATTAGTTCTACGGGAGCCCCACAGCTCGTGCTTGGAGTTCAGGTCACCGCNTCTTTGGCGGTACTAGCCTCTTGTATATGTACGTAATTTATAGGATCAACCGAGAGTATTATTTTTGTTCTTGCTTTGATATCACGTTTCTCATCGATTATTGTCTTACAACCGGGTTCTACACATTCCCAAAGTTCCTCGTGTTGTAGATAAGTTTTCATAGCAAACTGCCAAGTCATGTAGTTGTCACGGCCGGTTAGCTTTTCAATCATAACTTGATTATTTACTGCCATATTTTTATTTTATATTTTATTTGCACTAATATTATAGTATATAGCTATTCTTTTAGAGCTTTCCTGGGCCCATAACCTGATAAATTAAACAAAATAACTGGGAAGAACAAAACTATATTTTGGTCTCGCTAATGTGTCACACAGAGTAGAAACATACAGATTATATTTGTCACAAGTTTACAAAAAGCCACAGAGTTGCAAGGCATAAATTCTAGATCATATTTTAACAATTGTAATGTGTGTATGTGTCCCGCCAAGGCTTCACTGAAAGCTGCTGTAGACGGCGCGGTCTTCTCTGGTACTCCAGAAGCTGTCCAGGGGTACCACAAGTGTTCGAAACTGAGGCCACTTATGCAGCAAGGTACCACGCCCTAAACTACTATGCGATCTCAAAATGGCGGCGCCGGTTTCCTAAAATAATACGCGTGCGCAACGAACCACTGACTGCGATACGAGCGCGCGCCATCGCCCTCCGCCGCCGCGCCGTGCCGATTTTATCGAAAACTTTGATAGGTTTGCCTTTTCGCATTTTGGGTGGTGGCTGATATTCTCTTATTGCACTGGTGCTAGGGGACACCGGTGTTAGCAGGAGTATATTTACAGGTGAAGAGTTTCAGCCAACTATGATCGAAAGTCTGCAAGGGTCATGATGTTTTTCTGGTTGAGATTTTTTTTGTATAATACAGTCTTCAGTGGCAGTTTTCAATATTTGAAAAAATATTAAAAAAAAACTACACCTTAAATGGAAAGTTTGTTTATTTTAATGAAATCACAACTAAAATGGATTTAATTTTTATAACCCACGTTCTCCATACTGGCCATCGAGGCTGACGCACTCTTCAAGTCTAGAACGCATATTTTCAAAAACGCGTTTACAGAGTGCCTGGGGAATCTTATTGACTTCAGCTTAAATATTTACTTTAAGTTGTGGCAAAGTGCTGGGATTTATTTTGGAAACAAGAGATTATAAGTATCCCCATAAGGAAAAAGTCGCAAGAGCTTAAATCGGGTGATCTAGGGGGCCATGGTATGGTACCGTTTCGGGATATGTTTTTTTCAGGAAATAACTGCCGCACCGCATGCATGGACACATTAGCAGTATGAGCTGTGCCCCGTCTTGCTGAAACCTTGTATTCCGGTTGAAAAATGAACTACTCTGTAGTTCTAGTCTAAAAAAATCATTTAACATCTGGGCATATCTCTCCGAATTTACAGTCACAATTTGGCCACGTCGATTTTCGAAGAAATAAGGCCCTATGATTGTAGTTGCTTTTATGGCACACCAGACTGTTACTTTAGGCTTATGTAAAGGTTCTTGATGTAATTGCCTGGGGGTCTGGACATCCCAGTAGCGGAAATTCTGTTTTTTAACATAACCTCCGATGTGAAAGTGAGCTTCATCATTGAAGAATATGTTGCCCATCCGAGTAGCAATCTGGACAACATCATTTCAGCATAAGTTTTTCTTAATTCAAAGTCAGACTTGTCGTGTAAATCTTGAACGATTTAGATTTTATAAGCATGGAACTTGAGTTTTTTTCGCATAATTACCTGCAGAGTCGATTTCCTAATTCCCAATATCCATGAACGAGCACGCAGTGATAATCGGGTATTTTCAGCGACGGGAATCATGACACGTTCGGTATTTTCGTCCGTGGCTACCGTTGGTGTAGGTCCTGGTTTGAGTCCTATTAATTTTTGAGCCTGTAGCTCTGGACGTTGCTACCCATGACTGAATGAAATTGATTGATGGTCCATCACATAATCGACGAATGCCGTAACGATGATTAAATCTACGGCGTGTATGAGACAGCGAAAATCCATTTGACATGTATGCCTCGATGGCAAAAGCGCGATGCTCTCCGCTCCACTGTTCCATAGCTACTAAAAAATCCGCAACGCAGGCGCTACTTACAATGCCTCCGTGCCCCTCTACCGTGATGCGTTCAGAAATCACGTTCGTTTAAGCTTTGATCTCTGCCACTGGACACCGTGTACCAATGCAATTATTACAGTTAAATCTATCAGATGAAAGAAGATCCTCATGTACCATTTTCTGTTCTTCATTCGAATCCTGTATTTTCCTAGAAAGGAATCCATTAGGTCTACCCTACCCATAATAATAATAATAATAAGCCTTTTTATTTCCCATTTTACAATAGTAATACAATTATATTTAGTAGGTAGTTACAGTACAGAATTTGTTTTAGTAAGTTAACTTAGAATTATGTTAGTACTTTAAGTTACTGTGTTATAAATATTTATTATTTAGTAGGAACCCCGGATTGGGTAAAGGCCTCCTCCAAAGATACCCATTTTTGTCGGTCTTGTGCTATGGAGCACCAGTTTTTGCCAGCTGATCTGATTATATCATCTTCCCATCGGGCTAAGGGTCTCCCTCTCCCCTTGTTTCCTGTTGGACCTTTCCACTGGGTGACTATTGTAGTCCACCTCCTGTCCGACATTCTCGCTACATGGCCAGCCCAATGCCATTTCATTTTTTGTGCAAAGGTCAAGGCGTCTGTAACTTTTGTAATATCTCTAATCTGTGTATGTCTTATTTTTTGTATTTTCTTTATATTTAGCATGCTACCCTACCCATATGCATGTTATATTCCTTAACTTCGGGACGTGATAGGAATCCTCTTTTCTTTTTTATCGAATCGTTCTTATTCTTCACGGGGCATTCTCCAACATACATCGAAGCTCAGATGACTTGTTTGTTGTCTTTCCAACTAAATGTTGTCATGTCAATTCTTTCAAAATATGTTACGTATTCTTCATACGGCCCTCTTGGAAGTGAACTCTTCGTAACGTCCTGCTAGTATACATCAATGGCAAGGATGTGGAATAATTGTCGAAATAGACAATATGATCTCTTTGCCTGGGTACCAAACTCAACAAGTTCAAGACTGTGTGTCCCACAACTCCCAAGTCACGGACAATGCGCATGTGTTCGGAAAAGTGCATGCACGCATCTAGGGTAACTCCTAGATATTTGGCTTTGCGTTGCTAAGGGTGCGATTGTTTCCAGATCGCTGGAAACGCGGGCACAGTGGCCATAGTTGAGAGCGATGACACTGCCCTATGATGGCTCTATTGTGGGAGACTTCTACGCTAATGTTTGTTAGCGCGCAAATGGCCCTAACGTTGAATACCTTTTTGCCCTCGGGCGAGAGGTCTAATACGGCTAAGCAGTTATTAAACGGCTTTGTTGTTTGTCCGTGGTACATCCGGTGTACCTCTAGTATGGGGAGATTCTGGGCGGCTAGGTCGTCCTTAATAAAGTCGGTGGGTAGGGTGTGAGGTAGTCCCCGAATGACTACCCTAAGTCTACGTTCGCTCTCAAGGCCGTAGGAGTTGTATGGGACTTGTTCCGCTCTTAAAATTGATGTGAGGCGACGATGTTCGTACCCGGTGGCTGGTTGGACGTGTAGCCCAACGGTAGTTGGGCGGGTTACTGTTAGGGTAATTCCCAGAGAGGGAAGCCTACGGTATAGCGTTTTCCACGTTGATCGTTCTCGGATGAGGAAGGCTCTATGGGGATGTTTGGCTTGTTAAAGCAAAAGTCTGACGTATTCAAAACAAACTATTACATTTATTATCACCACATATTTTTATAAATACTATTTGGTAAAAATTACGACACAATATTTATGTTATTCGTAACGAAAAATAGCGCGCGGCCGATGTGCTTCCCGGTGGACCAGCGACTGCTTAAGGTGAGGATCGCAGGGGTTTGCAAATACGGCCGCACGCGCCTCAAGTCACGTAGGCCAAAATTCTAAGAATAATCTATTTATAGAATTAGACGCCACAGCTCCCTCTGTTCGCGGCGGTTGTGGCGTGGCAGAAAGACAGGCTGTGTGGCGTTTTTCCTCTTTGGAGGGATGTCTGTTTTAGCCATTAGTTACCACTTTTGGCTTCTTGCAACGTTAGAGGCAGAGGCACTGCTCGCTGCGGTCGTCGTCGTCGGCGCCGGGGCCCTCGGGCGCCTTGGGCGTCTCTAGTTGCCCTTCTTGGACGAGGGCGTTAATCAAGTTGGGACACGTGGAGTTTCGCGGGGTAGCGGTGGGCGCGGTCGGGGCGTAGAGATTTGCTGGACCAGTACCAGCTGCTCCTATTAAAATTGTTTCAAAGCTCGTATCTTTCACTGCACCAAGAGTTTTCTAAACTTATTTCATTCGAATGGGTGGATATCCGAAAATGCTATCTCATCTTCCTATATAGATTATAGCCCCCAATAGAAATCAAACTCAATTAAATTTAATTAATTGATCCGGTTAAATACAGTGTCTTTAAAAAAAAATATATTTTTAGTGAAATTAGTTATTGAAGAACAATGGAATCCGTTGATCCTGTTAACTGTTCAGAAAGTGTGACGAAAAATGTCTTCAAACAAAATAAGTAAAAAAATAACAATGGTCTTCGATGTTTGCGCCTCTCCTGCTTTTCTAACTAAATTACCCATTGGCTCGTCTGGTCCAGTCGTACGTCTTTGGCTGGAACAGCCTGAGCTGGTCCTCGGAATTCCGCTTGAATTGAAGAAGTATTGATGCGACCAAGTTTATTGCTATTTGCAGGAAATCCTATCTTACTAAGGCTTTGAGTAAGTTCGAACCTAAACTTAGCTAAATTGAGAAGATCATCGTTGCCTTTATCTTATTTACTTTTTATACATAATACATAAATTTATAATAGAAAGGCCCAGAAAGTGATAAAACAAACGCATGGTTTGTTCCGGCAAGCACTTCCGGCTTTTCCGTGTGATGTGGTAATGACCTATGGATGAATCGAATAGTTCCACACCTTCCATATGTGCATTGCATTCCTGAATAACCTTTGGGCATGGAATGTAAACTCTCTCTTCGATTTATCAAAACGTTTAACTGTGGTGGCTGGTTTTCAGCACTTACATAAGTAGAAAGGAGGTTGACTGGCTTATTATCTTTCCACCCAACTGCACTTACTAATGTACATTCGTGACATTCGCCTCATAAAATCATCTGCGTACATTATTTTTCATAATGGTGGTTTTATCAGGCAAATTACAGTTTCATAGACGGTTGACGCCTACTGTTCCCAATAAATGAATGCTCTGTGTTCACGCCGGCCATGACCCTATCAAGGAGCTACCAAGGGTCACCAGGGCTCCATAGTGGTGAAGGTAGCCTCGATAACTGTAGCCGACGGGAGGAGAAACTATACGAGAGATTCCAGAGGGATCGAAAAAAAATAGTGAATTTTACACCTACCTGGTCTCCAGGCGCCGATCTCCTCGATGGCGACGAGCCAGGGCAGATGAATGAAACGTGGTTGTGTCTTTTTTGTGTATTATTGAAATGCGAAGAGTGTGTAACCTGTCAAGGCATCAAAAGCTGCTGAAGGCGACGCCGGTTCTCTGATCCACTTCAAAATCCACAGGAAGGAAGAACTATTGCGGCCAACGCGTGGGCGAGCTAACCTAGCCGCGTTATGACTCGCCACCTTTCGCTAGGGGGCTACGAGAGCCTACAAAACGCGACGATAGTGTCTCACTGGCCCCACAAACCAATTAACGCGTGGGAGCCCGCACTTCCCTTCAAATTGATATAAAAACACGAAGCGGGCTTATTTCTTGCGCCCGACACCAACGCTTCGCGGTTGACAAGTCACTAGAGGCTGCTTACAACCACAGATGAGCTATGCTCACAGAGCACCGATGTCTAGCGCCATCTGGCGCAAACACTCTGTTTTGCCAAATATGACGCAAGGGGTAGGGAAGTATATTAGTACATTAGTACATGCCTTAGTATCACAGACTTAGTACATATAATGTTTTGTCACATGTATAAGCAGGAGTAAATGCAGATTGAACAGCTTATCCAGTCACTAGTGCTTTTGCAGCAGTCTCTCCCAGTTTAAGATGTTTACTATATAGAACACGCATCTCTAAGTGTGCACTGAATCTTTCTACAGACTCTGTATCTGACAGATTTCTTAATATATTAGCTCGTCACCTGGAATATCTTAACGTGACTAGAGTCTAGATTCATTGATAACATTATTTAGTTCATTGTTAGAAGTATTCAACATCCTAAAGAAAATTGGATTGTTAGAGCCAGTATCTTATTATCTTATCTTATTGATTTCTTTACTTTTTTGCTCTTGCATGATCATTAGATGTAAGGGCTCGTTCACACAGCACGTCCCATTTTACAAGGATCCTTTTTAAGTGATTCGTCGCTACTGGAGGATATTTACACAGCATTTACAGGACCGATTTTAACAGATCCGACGCTACTGGACTTTTGTTGTCCATTGTCCAAATTCTTATCTTTGTTATTGCACCATAGCTTCCAAAACCTCGTCTAAAATAACGTAACGTCCACGTAACAGATTATGGTAGCATTTATCCCACTAAATCTCTTTTGATGTGTTGTCTGTCTCAACTTAGCTTATATTTTCGGGGTTTCAACTCTGAACCCCGTGAGTTCGCACACGGAGTGCACGTTGAAAATCTTTTTCTCCTCTGGGGATAGTTCTAACAAGGCAAGGCAAGGCAGAACTTGTAAGGAGCCCTCGTCTTTCCATTGTACATGCCATGTACATTAATGACGGCGAAGTCTTGACTAATGAGGTCTTCCCTGATGTAATCTGTATCGAACTCCGCAGATTCCTTTTATTACTACATGAAGAGGATGTTCATCTTCGAGGGCGTTAACACAGGGGGGTCGAGGGGGTGCACTGAAGCGCTTTTCTAAAATAGATTGCTGTGCCGCCCATTGCTCAGCTTCTGTCGTTTCTAATACGATTGTAATTCGCAATAGAAGGATCGCGGTTTCATTGTTTTAAAAAGGTTTCCTGTAATAATAGGGTATCTACTTGGTGGGAACACACAAATTACCGAATTTCATCTATTTGCTTGATGAGGCCGTTTGCGTTGAAGTACGCAACCGACAGCGAGCGAGGCTTAAGCCTCCCTATGATTCTACCTACTGGGTGTGGGTCCATAAAGAGTCCTAACAGAAGGAGAAGTTCTGGACTGCCGAAACTAGGTCGGCGTGTTGAATCAGAGCCGTTAGGCTCTGAGAGGGTTTGTGGCGGAGCTTGGCCGCCAGTATGCCGAGTTCGGCGATATTAATTTGACTGATCACGTGAGTGACCAGTCTGAGATCATCCATCAGGGAGGGCCCTGATGGTGAGGGAGGGGCGGGCTGAGCTGGCCCGGGGAAGAAGGCCTGGGCGGGCTCCGGGGCTGGCGCGGCCTGAGGGGCAGGGGGGTTTAAACCACGCAATAAACGTAGGGACTGGAGCCTCTACGAAGGTCTTGGTCTTGGTTGGGCGCGCGGCCGTCTTGCCGCCCTTCTTCACCCTGCGCGGGGCATTGGGGCAACCGCGATAACTCGCGGATAGGACGCAGCTGGGCGGTTCCTCGGTCGTCCCTGGGGCAATCTACGGTGCCATGATCGCCTAAGCACTTGACGCACCTAGGACGCGCATGGCAGAAGCGGGCGCAGTGGCCGTAGAACTGGCAGCGGTGCCACTGTCCAATTTGGCCTCTGTTAATGGGAGTCTCCACTTTGAGTCCTTGCAGGTAACACAAGGTGTGGAGATCAAAAATTTTCTTTCCCTGTGGAGAAAGATCTAAGACTATTAGGCAAGAGCTGTAGGGAGCGCGCGTCTTGCCATTATACATCCTATGCACTTCGTGCACAGGGAAGCCTTGTCTGACTAGATCCTCACAGATCCAGTCTGTGGTAAAGGTTGTAGGGAGACCTTTGATTACCACTCTCAGTCGCCGCTCTTCTTCGAGGGCGTATGAGTGGTAACCTACCTGCTCATTGCGGAGCAACGATGTAAGTTTTCGGTGCTCTTCTGAGGAAGAGCACTGCACTCTAATTCCTAAGGCGGTGGACCGGCAACCGTCGAATTGGATGCCCGCAGCCTGTAGTACCTTTTGGATCAGGGTGAGCCAAGCACCGGTGTCCCTAATAAATATCGGGGGAACCTTCTCCTTCCTTTCGGTCATGGGCGAGTCCTGAGGGGAGTCGCCTTGGTTTGCTTGGCCCTCCCAGAGGAAGAGCCAGCATTAGCATTTTGCGAATTGGGCGCTTTTAATCTTTTCGCTGGAACCTTTGCCGTGGCCTTCAGCTTACGCTTCTGGCTGTTAGACAGAACTTTTTGAAATTCCTCATCCACTTCCATATTGGACGAGGATGAATCTTCGGAGCTACTCTCCGAAGTTTCCGTTGCGTCTGATGACCCGACCGATTCCGAAGAATCCTCACTAGAGGATTGACCACAGGAGGCCTCTGAGTCCTCTGATTCCCGAGCGCCTTCAACCGCCGCGGGCGGCCGTGCATCGTCGGCGCCCGGACTCGACTCCGCCGAGCCGGCGGACCCCGCCGCCGCCAAGGCGGGTCTTGGCGGTCCCGAAAAGGAACTAATGAGTCCGGGCAGGTTTGCCCGGAGGTACCTGAAAAGGTCCTCCCAGCGCACCTCCGCGAAAAGCGGGTCCATATTGGACCCGGGCACTACTAGGTTCCCCCTATGAAGATAGGGGGATGAAACCTATCTAAAGTGTATGCCAAACGTTCCCGCCTTTAGGTGACGGGGGTGTGGCCTAGCGAAAATTAGAGTGTACTAACAATACCGTAGTATCGCCTACACAACACACTAACACTAAACAACGCAGAATGTTCAATGTTTCAACACAAAAAACACAAAGCACCAAACTGTCCGATGAGTCAATATAATGTCCGTTGAAATTACGTTCGCACGTCACGACCGTTACAACTTTTATTATTATATCCAAACATGTCCCAGACTCCCCTATTTTTTTTTTTTTGTTCGGAGTGTTTTTAGCTGTTAACCCTACTGGCTTTTACAGCGTAATCGGAAGATGGACGGGCTCTTATGGAGGCCGCCACTTTTCGAGTGCGAGCCCTAACAAGGGCTCGCTCTCCGGGGGAAACGCCGCTCCAAGGGCGTCTCCTGCGAGACCGAGCCTCGGCTTGGAGCGACGTTATCGCTGAACATCACCTGAAACGGACAAAATCAGAAGCGCCCCCGGGAACGTGGGTGATGTCCACGTCCGGGTGACGTCAGAAGTCGGTGACCTCGACTCCGCCGCCGAGAAAGAGCTAAGAATGCCCGGGCAGTGCTACTGGAGGTACGCAAAAAGGTCCCCCTAGCGCACGGTAGAATATTGGGGGTCCATTTGGACCCTGGGACTATGGGGTTCCCACTGCCGAGGCAGTGGGATGAGTACCTATCCTATTAAATGTAGACTAACGTTCCCGCCTTTAGGTGACGGGGGTGTGGCCTAGCAAATAATCGAGTGTACTTACGCGTTACCAGAGTAACACCTACACAACACACTAATACACTAACAGAACGCAGGAAACCAAGTTCACAATAAACACAGTCCACTGACGTCACTATCGATCGTTCGTTGAAAAACCGTTACGACCGTTAACAACGGTAAACATCGGGCGCGTCACAAACACGATCGGACACGACTCGTCCGTACAATGGTGCCGCCCATATCATTCGATGTGTGTAGTTGCTGTTAGCCCTACTGGCTCGTAGAAGGGCCCTGCTGCGTCGGGGGAAAACGTTGCTCTAAGGGCGCCTCTTGCGAGGCTCGGACCTAGGCGTAGAGCAACGTTTGCTGCTGCTGAAAAGACAATCGGAAAGGTGCTTAATCTTGACGCCCATGGGTCCGCGACTGGTGGCCGCGGCCGGGGTGCGTCAGATAGCGGGAACCTCGTCTTCGCGGGCGAAGACGCTGTGTGTGTGTGTGTTTGTGTACGGGGCATTGTCAATAGTAATCTGGTCGTCTGGGTCGTCAAGGACGTGTTTGGGCCGCCTCTTCCTAGGCGGGATGTTTAGCCTAATCCCATAAGAGGCGGCATTCCTGATGAGAGGGTTGGGGTGACTGACGGCTCTCTTGAAATAATCTACGGAGAGCGTTTTGAAATGATTGTTGACCGTTGCGAGGTCGAGATCTCTGTGGAGATCGACGTTGCGCATGAACCAGCGGGCGTCCGTGGCTATGCGCATGAATTTGTTCTGCAGCGTCTGGAGTCGAACCAGCCGGCGTGCAGGAACGTGAGCGAACACTACGCTCGCATAGGAGAATATGGGGCGGATGCAAGTTTTGTAGAGTGTCACCTTGTGGCGCAGTGACAATTTACTCTTCTTGCAGATCATGGGATAGAGGCGACTTAGCACAAACGCTGCCCTGCCACGGACGGTGCGAATGTGTTCGTTGAATTGCATGCACGCATCTAGGGTGACTCCTAGGTACTTGGCTTTCCGTTGCCAAGGGATCGGGTCGCCGAGGAGCTCTATTGTGCTCAGATCGCGGCGGTCGGGTCTTTTGTTGCCGGTGAATAGCACCGCTGTGCTCTTGTCGGCGTTCGCTTCTATTCTCCATTTGCAGAACCATTCGCCTAGGCGACTGACTGCTCTTTGGAGACGCGAGGAGATCGTTGATAGTAGGTTTGATGAGGTGAATAGCGCGGTGTCATCCGCGAATTGTGCTAGGTGAACGTGAGGCGTTCTGGGCATGTCGCTGGCGTACAGCGAGAAGAGTAATGGTGACAGTACGGAGCCCTGGGGGACTCCGGCCTGAATTTGACGGCGGGAGGACAGGGTGCCCTCTACGCGGTAGCGAAAGCTTCGGTTGGTGAGAAAGTCTCTTAGAAGAAATACGAGTCTATCTGGCACGCCCAGATGGAGAAGCTTAAATATTAAGCCGGCGTGCCATACCTTATCGAATGCCTTCGCTACGTCGAAGAAGATGGTGCCTGTGGGGCCGCGGCTGCTGCCTTTTGCGTAGTAGAGGTGATCGATTATGTGCTCCGTTAGGCGGTGCACTTGTTGAACACAGGCGTGTTCTACGCGGAAGCCAAACTGATAGTCTGGCAGGAGACTCTTGGCCTCTACCACTGCCTTGAGTCTCTTTAATATTATTCTCTCGTACACTTTTGCAATCGTGTTGAGAAGACTAATGGGTCTATAACTGCTCGATAATGTGCGGGGCTTGCCCGGTTTGTGGATTCCTATGACGGTGGCTTCTTTCCACTCGTCAGGGAATGAGCAGGCCGCCAGAAGGGCGTTAAATATGAGCACCAGGAGGTACATGAACTGTTCGGGGAGGCGTTTTAGCATCTTGTTGGGGATGCCGTCGGGGCCTGGTGCTTTTCGCGCGTGGAGTGACCTAATGACTGCATGCACTTCATCGAAAGTCGTGGGTTCTAACGGCTCACTTGTGGGGGCCGCGAAATTTATCCTATTGAGCGCGTTGTCTACTAGCTCGACCTGTTCAGGGTCTATGCTAGTAGTGCTAGGCGAGCACTGAGTCTCGAGGCTGTCTGCTAAACACTCGGCCTTATCAAAGTCGTCAAACGCGGGTAACTGATCGGGGCGGTCGAGGGGCGGCATAGATGCGGCGCCTTCGGCTTTAAGGTTCCTCGTCAGTCTCCAGAACGTGGTGTGCGTTGGAGCGAGGTCCCCTAGCTTCCGGTCCCATCGGTCATTTCTCAGTTCGGCGAGGCGTTCCCGGACCTGCCTGAAGAGATTCCAGAGCGTTCTCCGGTTATCTGGTGTGGGATATGAATCGTGGGCTCGCGCTGCGCGATTCTTACGCGTGATGAGCTCCCGTACGTCGTCCGGTAGTTTCCTCCGACCGGAGAGGTTGGGGACTTCCCGGGTGCAACCTACGAGAGTGTCATTCAAGTGTGCAGCTAGTCGGGATGATGCTAAGGTGGCGTCTGCTTCTGATTCAATGAGATCAGGTATGTCGGTGAGGGCCGCGGGGTCGAGTGATTGGAGGCGGTCAGATACCTGCTTCCAATTTATCACCTTCTTTGTCGGGGGAGCCGCGTTTAAGTGTTGTCCTAGTTTTGCTAGGACAGGTCGGTGGTCAGAGCTTAACTCATGTTTTACCTCTATGGAATCCACGTGAAGCGTGATGTTCCTTAGAAGCATAACATCGAGTATGTCTCCGGGGTCGAGTGGGTCAGTTCGGTTACTGTAATGGGTCGGTTCGTCTGGAGCTATGATTGAGTACTGTAAATCTGGAAGGTCGCTTAACCTGGCTAGTTCTCTACCTATGTGGTTTCGATATCGAGAGCCCCACTGTTCGTGTTTGGCGTTTAGGTCACCTCCAAGGATGACGGCGTCGCCAAGGGAGAACAGGGTGCGGATGTCGCTTTCTAGTAAGCGTTTTGATGGAGATAGATAGACGGATGCTAGTATGATCGGCTGATGACCGATCATACTCACCTGACATACGGACGCTTCGATATTTTCTAGGCTGTTAGGGGGATCTAGAGGGGTGCAGTGAAGCGATTTCTTGTAGTAAATCGCGGTGCCGCCCTTCGCTCCGATTCGATCGTTACGTATTAGCTTGTAATTGGCTATGTTCGGTCCGCGGTTGCTAGGCTTTAAGAAAGTTTCCTGTACTAGCAGGATATCTACTTGTTCGGTACATACGAAGTCCCGAATTTCATCTATTTGATTGATAAGGTCGTTCGCGTCAAAGTACACGACAGACATTACTTAGGGGGCGTAAGTCCATTAAGATTTCGAGTTTTATTTAGTTAATATCCCTGACTGCCGTGAGAAGCTCGGCGTGTTGTTCAATGGCTAACAACTTAACTATGGGGTTGGGGTCCCGGTATTTGGCGGTAAAGATTTTGACCTCCGCGGGATCAATGCAGGAGTGCTACCTGTAGTAGTAAGGCGTAGTCACTGCTTAGATTTGCAGTCTCGGTCTGGGGGGCTAGAGGAGCCTGTGTGGCCGGAGGGGCCTGAGGAATCGGTTGGGGTTGAGGGGTGCGGGGGCCTGGTAGGCCGGCATGGGCGGCCATGCGCGCCATGCGTTGTAGGTATGGGCGGGGGCATCAATAAATGTCTGGGCGGGTTTTGAGGCAGACCTGACGGCCCCTGGACGGCAGGCGGCCGAGTTTCCGCTTTGCTTGGCCCTTCTGGGAGCCAAGCGGGCGCAGTGGCCATATAGGTGGCAGCGATGACACTGCCCTATTATGCCTCTGTTATAGGGGACTTCTACCGTTATGTTCGTTAGGGCGCAAATTGTCCTAACATCAAAAACTTTTTTGCCCTCAGGTGAGAGATCTAGGATAGCCAGACAGTTGTTGAATGGCTTTTTCGTCTGCCCGTGGTACATCCGGTGTACCTCTAATATGGGTAGGTCCTCCTTTATTAAATCAGTCGGGAGGGTATGCGGAAGTCCACGTATTACTACCCGGAGGCGACGTTCGCTCTCGAGCGCATATTAGTGGTATTGGATGCTCTCTGCTCTTAAGAGCGAGGCAATACGACGGTGGTCGTCTGAGGTGGCGGGTTGTAATTTGATCCCAATCGCAGTTGATCGGGCTACTGTGAGGGTGATTCCTAGTGCGGGCAGTCTAGGGAACAGGGTGTTGTATGCTGGTCCGTCTCTGAGGAATATGGGTGGGACTTGTTCCCGGCGGGGTTCGGCCATTGGGGAGTCTTCCGCGGGCTCCCTTTGTTCGCGGCGGTAATGACGCGGCTGTGAAGCAGCCTTGGTGGGTAATGTCCTCTTAGGAGGGATATCTATTTTGGCCATCAGCTTCCGCTTCTGGCTTCGTGATACGACGGTCTCGTTGTCTACTGAGTCTGAGGTAGGTTCAGACTCCATGGGAGCCGGGGGGGCGGGGGTAGAGGCCGAGGCGTTCGTCGCTGCGGGCTGTGCCGCGGGCACCGGGGCCGCGACCGTTGGCGCCGCGGTGGATGGGGCCACGGCTTTTCGGGCCGTGGCGGCGAGAGGCGCAGCGACGGGTGCCTTGGGCCTCTCTAGTTGCCCTTCCTGAACTAGGGCATTTATAAGATTGGGGCAAGCGGGATTTCGCGGGGCTACTGGGCGCGGTCGGGGGGCAGAGATTTGCTGGACCAGGACCAGCTTGGATGGCGGAGGCCTGACTACGGCCGGCGTCGCGGTGGGAGTCGCTTCGAGTCGGTCGAAGTTGGCTAAGGCATTTATTAGGGAGGGGTCGCGGCGACTTAAGAACTCTAACAGGCGCTGTAGGTTGCGCCCGTGCGGCATCTGATTTGGGTCCATGGTGGACTCGGGTACTAGCGTGTGCCTCCCTACCAAGGCAGGGAGGTGAGTGCCTAAGGTGTGGCCCTACGGGCCCTGCCGGTGGGTGGCAGGGGTAAGTGCCTAACTTAGGAACTAGTGTACTCACGCGGTTTAGGGCAATCCGAAAAACAGGAACAACTATCACAACACAAAACTATCGACGCAGGACAAAGTCCGTAGCCACTACACTAACAACGCAGGACAGAGTCCGTAAACACAACACTGTCGGAGCAGTCTAAAGTCCGCGCGAGTGGCCAGTCACAACACAGGAGCACTGGAACTTGTCTTGAGCACTGGATTCACGAACAGAGATCGGTCGAAGAATAATGCGGGCATCGGTGCGCGCGATCAGAGGTCTGCTCGCAACGGAAGTCAACGAGCGAGTCGATCAACCGGTCGAATGGTGCCGCGACGACTCACCTATTTTTATATTTTTTTTTTGTTCGGAGTGTATTTAGCTGTTAGCCCTACTGGCTTTTACAGCGTAACCGGAAGATGGACGGGCTCTTATGGAGGCCGCCACTTTTCGAGTGCGAGCCCTAAAAAGGGCTCGCTCTCCGGGGGAAACGCCGCTCCAAGGGCGTCTCCTGCGAGACCGAGCCTCGGCTTGGAGCGACGTTATCGCAGAACATCACCTGAAACGGACAAAATCAGAAGCGCCCCCGGGAACGTGGGTGATGTCCACGTCCGGGTGACGTCAGAAGTCGGGGACCTCGACTCCGCCGGCGGAGTCGCTGTGTATTGCTTGTGTGTGTGTCGGGCCCTACCTGATATAGGAGGTTGTCTCTCGTAGTCGAGTCGTCTGAGTCGTAAAGGACGTGTTTGGGCCGTCTCTTCCTAGGCGGGATGTTGAGATAGGCCGTATAGGAGGACGCGTTAACCACTAGTGGGTTACTATGTTTCATGGCTCTCTCGAAATAATTTTCGGAGAGCGTTTTTAAATAACTTCTAATCGTGGGGAGTTCTAAGTCCCTATGTAGGTCTTTGTTACGGACGTACCAGGGGCATCCCGTAGCCATCCTCATAAATTTATTCTGTAGTGTCTGCATACGGTCCAGGCGGTATCCTGGCACGTGTGCGAAAACGACACTAGCGTATGTCATAATTGGTCTGATGCAAGTTTTGTAAAGTGTCACTTTGTGGCGAAGTGACATTTTACTTCTTTTGCATATCAGAGGGTATAATCTGTATAACACAAGCGCAGCTCTGCCACGAACTGTGCTTATGTGCTTGTCGAAGTTCAAATTCCTGTCAAGGGTTACTCCCAGGTATTTGGCCGTGTCACGCCATGGGATAACCATGTCGTAGAGCCTTATTTTTGGTAATGTGGCGTAAGGAATTACTTTTAACCCTTTGAAGAGGACTGCGACGCTCTTCTCAGGGTTCACCTCGATTCTCCATCTACGGAACCAATCGGCTATGCCGTGGACCGCTTCTTGGAGTCTCGAGACTATCTGGTAGGGATCTTTGGAGTAGGTGAACAGTGCGGTATCATCCGCGAACTGTGCGAAATGGACCGATTTGAATCTTGGGAAGTCACTAGTGTATAGTGTGTATAGAAGTGGGGAGAGCACTGAGCCTTGGGGGACTCCTGCTCTGAGAGGTCTCGGGGAGGACAGAGTGCCTTCCACGCGGTATCTAAAAGACCGGTTCGTGAGATAGTCTCGTATTAGAAATACGAGTCTATCCGGCACGCCGAGCCGGTCTAGTTTATAGATCAGTCCGGCGTGCCAGACCTTATCGAAGGCTTTCGCCACATCGAAGAAGACGACGCCGGTTGGACCATAGCCAGACCGTGCGTAGTAGAGAGAGTGTAGGATGTACTCCGTGAGGCGGTGTACTTGTTGAACGCACGAATGTTTGGGTTGAAATCCAAACTGTTCGTGGGGGATAACACCCAAGGCCTCTACCACGACCTTGAGTCTTTTTAATATTATTTTCTCATACACTTTGCCCAGAGTGTTGAGTAGGCTAATGGGTCGATAGCTACTAGCCAGGTTGGTGGGCTTTCCTGGTTTGTGAATCCCAATGACGATGGCCTCTTTCCATTCGTCGGGGAACGAGCTGGCCGCCAGAAGGGCGTTAAATATTAGTACCAAAAGGCACAAAAATCGGTTAGGCAGGCATTTCAACGCTTTGTTGGTAATGCCGTCAGGACCAGGGGCTTTCTTAGCATGGAGGTCCTTGACAATCGACTGAACTTCGACTAGGGAGGTTGGTTCTAAAGGCTCGCTCGTAGGGGGAGCGCGCTCTAGTTGAACGAGCCTGTGTTCTACTAGTGCGATCTGCGCGGGGATCGCACTGTTGGAGCTGGGGGTGCATTGCTGCTCTAAGCTGTCGGCCAAGCACTCGGCCTTATCCGCATCGTCAACTGCCGGTGGTAGATTCGGGCGGACAAGAGGCGGCATCGCTTCGCGCCTATCGCTTTTGAAGAATCTCGAAAGCGTCCAGTATGCCTGGTGCGAGGGCTCAAGAGCCCCCAGCTTTCGGTCCCATCTGTCATTGTTGTGATCCGTAAGGCTTTCTCTTACGTCCCTAAAGAGTTTCCAGAGTTTCCTGCGATTCTCTGGAGTGGGGTACGAGGCGTGCGCTCTCGCTGCAGCGTTCTTTTTTCTGATGAGTTCTCTCACATTGTCCGGAAGTTTCCCACGACCTGAGTCGTTGGGGACCTCCCGGGTGCAATCTGACAGAAGCCCACCTATGTGACTAGTTAAGATGTTGGAGGCCGCTTTTGCTTCCTCTTCCGTCTCAATGTGGTCAGGAATTACGTCAAGAGAGGAGGGGTCATCAGACTGGAGGCGCTCTGAAAGCTGTTTCCAGTCGATTATCCTCTTGGTCGGTTGGGGGGTGTTTGCTGCCTGTCCTAGTCTAACTAGGACTGGCAGGTGGTCAGAACTTAGTTCGTATAATACTTCTATAGAACTCACCTGCAAGGTGATATTCTTCAGAAGCATTATATCCAAGATATCTCCCAGCTGTGTGACATTTGGGTTGATATTATTGTAATGAGTCGGTTCTAGCGGAGCTATAACCGAGAAGTTAAATTCTGGTAGTTCGGCTATCCTGGCTAGTTCACTACCGTTGGGATTTTCCCTCCGGGATCCCCAATGGCTATGTTTGGCATTCAGATCCCCGCCTATTATGACGGTGTCTCCTAGTGCCAATAGAGCTCGAATATCTCCTTCTAGCATTCTCCTGAGGGGAGAGAGGTAAACTGATGCTAGTATGATCGACTGATGGCCGGTCATACCCACCTGGCACACCGACGCCTCTATGTTTGTCAAATCGGGTGGGTCGAGTGGGGTGCAGTGGAGCGATTTCTTGTAATATATAGCTGTGCCGCCTTTTGCTCCGATCCTGTCATTCCTAATGCGACGGTAATTCGCAATGGAGGGACCGCGGTGACAAGGTTTAAGAAATGTTTCCTGTATAAGCAGGATGTCGACTTGGTGGGAGCGTACAAACTCCCTTACTTCATCTATTTGGCGGATAAGTCCGTTTGCGTTGAAATACGCGACCGACAGCGAGCGAGGCTTGAGCCTCCCTATGTTGCTTCCTAATGGGTGTAAGTCCATTACGAAGTTTAACAGAGGGAGATGTTTTGTACTGCCGACACTAGGTCGGCGTGTTCAATCAACGCCGCGAGGCGCTGTGAGGGGTTGTTGCGGAGCTTGGTCGCAAGGACACTAAGTTCCGCAATGTTTATTTGGCTGATCACTTGAGTGACCAGCCTTAGATCTTCCATCAGGGAAGGCCCTGATGGCGGGGGGGGAGCAGGTTGAGTGAACCCGGGGAAGGAGGCCTGGGCGAACTCGGGACGTGACGCGGCCTGAGGGGCCGGGGGGGGAGCTGTCGTGCGTGGAAACCACGCATTAAATGTTGGGGCGGGAGCCTCTACGAATGTAGGGGCTGGGCGGGCCTTGCCCTTGGGGAAGCGCGCAGCCGGCTTGCCACCCATCTTCGCCCTTCGCGGAGCTTTGGGGCAGCCGCGATAGCTCGCGGGGTGCCCCTGTTGCCCGCACAGGACGCAGCTGGGCGGCTCCTCGGTTGGCACCGTTCTGGGGCAATCGGCGGTGCCGTGGTCGCCCAGGCACTTGACGCACCTTGGGCGAGCATAGCAAAATCGGGCGCAGTGGCCGTAGAGCTGGCAGCGATGGCACTGCCCTACTAGGCCTCTGTTTAGTGGGGTCTCTACCTTGAGCCCGGTCAGGTCACATACTGATTGTATGTTGAAGATTTTCTTCCCCTCTGGGGACAGATCTAGTATGACGAGGCAGAACTCGTATGGAGCCCTCGTCTTCCCGTTGTACATTCTATGTACCTCTTGAACGGGGAAACCTTGATTGACTAGATCCTCTCGGATGTAGTCCGTGTCGAACTCCGCGGGGAGTCCTTTTATTACAACTCGAAGACGGCGCTCGTCTTCTAGAGCATAGGAGTGGTAGCCAAGATGCCTCTGCCGAAGAATGGCTGTCAGGGACCTGTGGTCCGCTGACTTGGAGCATTGGACCTTGAGGCCCACTGCTGTACTTCGCATCTCGTACGAGATGTTCGCTTCGCGAATTACGGGGCTCAGAGCTTTCCAAGCCCCCTTGTCTCTAATATAAATTGGAGGGACCTTTTCCCTCCTCTCGGGCATGGGCGAGTCCTTAGGGGTCTCGTCCCGAGTGCGTCTGGCCTTGCCAGAATTCGAGCCTGCTCCCTGTGAAGCTCCCTGTGAGGGCGCTGCCTTTTTGGCGGGAACTTTAGGTTTAACCTTCAGCTTACGCTTCTGGCTATTGGACATTACGGTTTCGAAACCGTCGTCTATGTCCATATTGGTTGAGTCTTCGGAGCTACTCTCCGAAGACTCAGTTAGATCAGAAGTATCCTCGCTAGAGGATGGGCTAGAGGAGGCGCCCGTGTACTCCGCGCTTTGCGAACCAGTGCTCGCCTCGCGCCGCCGTGCATCGCCAGCCTCCCGGCACGCCTCCCCAGAGACGTCGGGCTCCTCCGCCGCCTGCGGGGGCCGAGCGCCTCCGCCCGGCGCCGGCCTTGACGCCGAATCCGCTGGCCCGGTCACCGACTGCGCCTTAGCGCCGCCGGCGACCTGGACGGGGATCGGCGCCTTTACAGGCGGCGCCGCAACGGTGACTCCCTGGCCCCCCGCGGCTGGCGGAGCACCCGGTCTCTTAAGGGCGGCCGAGCGGCCGACACCACGCGGCGCGCCGCGGCCCGCGCCATGCGCCGCGGCACGGCCCGCGAACCCGACAACGACCGCCGGGGCCGGCGGCGCACCCGCGCCGGCTCTCGCCCCTGCCTTGGGCAGGGAAGGAGCCGCGGGGGACGCCGCCACAGCCTGGGCGGCCGCCACCGGGGCGCGCGCCGCGGCCGGCGCCGGAGCGGCGGGCCGCGCGGCTATCACTGGGTTCGCGGGGAATGGGAAAAACGAAGCGGCGGCGGCGGGCGACGCGGCGCCCGCACGCACTAGCGGGGGGAACAAATCGCGGGGAAGCGCGGGCTGCGCGCCGCGCACCGGCGCTGAAGGCGCCGGTGGCGGGAGCGGCATCGGTAACGGAGCGGGGCCCGGCGGCCCCGAGAACGAGCTAAGAAAGCCCGGACAGTGCTGCTGGAGGTACGCAAAAAGGTCCCCCCAGCGCACGGACGAATATTGGGGGTCCATTTGGACCCCGGGACTATGGGGTTCCCACTGCCGAGGCAGTGGGATGAATACCTATCCTATTAAATGTAGACTAACGTTCCCGCCTTTAGGTGACGGGGGTGTGGCCTAGCAAATATTCGAGTGTACTTACGCGTTACCAGAGTAACACCTACACAACACACTAAAACACTAGCACAACGCAGGACCAAGTTCACAAAAAACACAGTCCACTGACGTCACTATCGAACGTTCGTTGAAAAACCGTTACGACCGTTTACAACGGTAAACATCGGGAGCGTCACTAATACGATCGGATACGACTCGTCCGCACAGGGGTGCCGCAACGACTACACCAATTTATTTTTATATGCCGGGCTGGCATATAAATGGATTAGTTAAGGCTGGCAATAGTAACTATTGTCGCAAGTAAGCGCGAGTTCGAGGGAAGGGGGAAGTTGTTGAATCAATTTTTTTCGGCAATTACATTTTGTGATTTACTTTTCAACTTTAGTTTTTGTACTGGGCTTAAATACCGGGAAGTACGGAGGACTATAAAAATAGCATATCTTTATCATCAACTTCATTGCTTATTTCCTTAAATGCTTTAATTTTCTCTTCTTCTATTTTTAGCATTTTGATTTCAGATTCTGGACACGTAGTTCTTTTTTTTGTTTTTTTCCCTTTAGATCTACATTGCAAAGAGGACGTACTCGCGCTATTGACTTATTTATTACATTGCGCTCTGGATTTTTCCACTTATACGCTCTCGTATAATTGCTAACGATTCATCATCCTCATCAGTCAATATATTGGAAGATTCAGTTGAATTAGTGCCTTCAGGCAATTGTGGAATTTGTTTCGTTGGTAGTTGGTGAGCTATCGACCTAAATTCCCAATTAACAGATTGCTCGCTTTGTGATTCATCATCATTGACGCCATAATTATTCTGAGTTGGTCGTGGCAACATAACATCCTCTATAAAAATGTCATATGAAGATATAATGTCGACCCACTTCCTTAAGAATTTGGGCTGCTTGTATCCCAATCCATTTTTTAATTCTTTTTGGAATATATCCCTCAAGTTTCGCCACGTAGTTTAAACTTCATTTGCTGTAACAAAAATAAGTAAATTAATCGTTTCTTTTAGCACTGCCATTTCGAATATTATATCTACAATAACAAATGTTGATGTTCAGGTTTGCAATGCTATTAGAAATAATTTTAACAATACCTTTATGATATTTCCAAATACAGAAGATTTCAAAGAAATCGCTAACTCATTTTTAAATTTAAGTTTTTTTGAAGTGGAAAAATTCAAATACCATCTGAGAAACAAAGGGCAAAGGGCTAGACTGGCAGTGCATGCTGGAGTGTTGGTGCCAACGCTTATGTATGGTAGTGAAAGTTGGGTATGGCAGAAGAATCACAAAAGTAAAATAAATGCGGTAGAGATGAGAGCGTTGAGAAGCATGAGTGGATTAAAACTGAGTGACAGAGTGAGAAATAGTNTTACTAATATTTTTCAACAGTTGGACGTTGATGATATTTAGCTAAAGTCACATTATTGTGGTTATTTATTTACTCAACGAGGGGTCAAAGAGACCCATCTTCATCATACTGTAGACTCTTTTCTGATGCTAAATTGACAGGGTTAAATTTACACCTGTTGTAAACGATAGAACTAATAACAATTAATTATAAAATAACTTGCTGAACAAAGACAAATAATAACCTTCTAACTCTTCGTATGTTATTTAAGTTATTGATACGTTAACTCGGTTCAAAAGTTATGTCACACCGCACCTAGTAATTAACAGGAATCCATCAGTCGTCTGAGTATAAATTCTGTCTCTTATACCCATCTAAGGATCGTGGCAAGTGGAAGGATGTTGTCTCTGCCTACCCCTATGGGAATGAGGCGTGATGTTATGTATGTATGTATCTGAGAAACGAATACGACAAAGCAATATTGTCGCGCCATATGTATTTCTAGAAGATGAGGCATTTCCGCTCAAAGCATTCTTAATAAGACCTTATATTATCTGCCAAGAGGGTCGGAATAGAATGTACATTTGGAATGGCTGCGAGTAAAATTTAGAATTCTTCTAATTTAGATTAGGAATAATAATGGTCCTAATATGCTTCCCTGAGGCACACCAAACGGATTTTGTTGTTTGAAATCTGAACGAAATACATTACGATATCTATTGTTGGTTTGGCGAGGAAGATTTTTATCCATTCAAGAGCCTTGTCGCCTTCAGCCGTATCGCTCCAATTTTTTTTTAACAGTGTTATGTGACGAACTAAATCGAAGGCTTTAGTCATGTCACATGTGAAAAGACCAACAACACACAATTTATTATTTAAACCTTCTGTAATAGATTTATTTAACTCGAAGGAAACTAGTGTCGTATTGCTATGCTTTCTTAAGCCAAATTGTTGTGACCTTAAAACAAGTGTAAATACCACTTGCGGCTCCATTGGATCGACTCCGTCCATGTGCATATTGTACTCTTGCACAATTTTGAGACGAGGGATATCAATTTTAAGTTTTGCCTTCTTATCATATCTTGAGACTTTTCCAACAGCCTCAGCGCCAACGTATGTCGATAGAAGAATGACGACTTTATTCTTTCCAGACCGTGGCCGAAAAGTCTTCTTCATCTGAATGGGAAATGCGTTCCTCATATGTACCTCTCGGAATAGAACTTTTCATAAGTTCCTTTTTGTCAGGAAGCCGACAATTCCGTAGTCTGCTTTGCTAAACAGTCCCAACACTGTTTATTCACGTACTACGAGGTGTGTTCAAAAAGTATCGCGAATTTTGTGTTCTTTCAAAAATTATTTATTTATTCATGAATATCTATTTTGTCCCCTTCAAAGTAATCCCCATGAGATATTATACACTTGTGCCAACGGTTTTTCCAATCTTCGAAGCACTTCAAAAAATCATTTTTTTTATCTTGTTCAGCTCCTCCTTCGATGCCGTCTTTATCTCGTCAGGAGAAGAGTAACGTCGTCCTTTCATGGGCCTCTTCAGTTTAGGGAACAAGAAAAAGCCACAGGGGGCCAGATCTGGGGAATACGGTGGCTGCGGCATCATTAGTGTGTTGTTTTTGGCCAAAAAGNTAGTTCTCTACCTATGTGGTTTCGAATTCGGGAGCCCCACTGTTCGTGTTTGGCGTTTAGGTCACCTCCAAGGATGACGGCGTCGCCAAGGGAGAACAGGGTGCGGATGTCGCTTTCTAGTAAGCGTTTTGATGGTGATAGATAGGCGGATGCTAGTATGATCGGCTGATGGCCGGTCATACCCACCTGACATACGGACGCTTCGATGTTTTCTAGGCTGTTAGGGGGATCTAGAGGGGTGCAGTGAAGCGATTTCTTGTAGTAAATCGCGGTGCCGCCCTTCGCTCCGATTCGATCGTTTCGTATTAGCCTGTAATTGGCTATATTCGGTCCGCGGTTACTAGGTTTTAAGAATGTTTCCTGTACTAGCAGGATATCTACTTGTTCGGTACATACGAAGTTCCGAATTTCATCTATTTGGTTGATAAGGCCGTTCGCGTTAAAGTACACGACAGACAACGAGCGAGGCTTTAGCCTACTTGTTAAATTACTTAGGGGGCGTAAGTCCATTAAGATTTAGTGTTTGGTTTAGTTTAATTCTCTGACTGCCGTGAGAAGCTCGGCGTGTTGTTCAATGGCTAGCATTTTAACCATTGGATTGGGGTCGCGGAATTTCGCCATGAATGTTTTGACCTCCGCGGGGTCTATACGGAGGGCTATCTGTAGGAGCAGGGCGTAGTCGCTGCTCAGAGTTGTGGCCTCGGTCTGGGGGGCCTGGGTTGCCGGAGGGGCTTGAGGTATCGGTTGGGGTTGGGGGGGGGCGCGGGGGACTGTTTTGTTGGCATGGCCGGCCATGCGTTACGGGTCGGGAGAGGCGCATCTATAAATGTCTGGGCGGGTTTGGGGGCAGGCCTGACGGGCCCCGGACGTCTCGCGGCCGAGTGTCCGCTTTGCTTTGCTCTCCTTGGGGCCTTGGGGCACCCGCGATAGCTCGCTGGGTGACCCTGGGTCCCGCAGAGCACGCAGCTTGGCGGCTCCTCGATCGGAACAGTCCTGGGGCAGTCGGCCGTGCCGTGGTCGCCCAGACATTTCACGCAGCGGGGGCGGGCGTGACAGAATCTTGCACAGTGGCCATATAATTGGCAGCGGTGGCACTGCCCTATAATCCCTCGGTTGTGGGGAACTTCTACACTTATGTTCGTTAGGGCACATATGCTCCTAACGTTGAAAATCCTCTTGCCTTCGGGCAAGAGGTCCAACACTGCTAAGCAGTTGTTGAATGGCTTTTTAGTTTGGCCATGGTACATTCGGTGTACCTCAAGTATGGGGAGGTTATGGGCGGCCAGATCCTCCTTGATGTCCTCAGTTTGTAGGGTGTGGGGTAATCCGCGGATGACTACCCGTAAGCGGCGTTCACTCTCCAACGCGTAGGAGTGGTATGGCACTAATTCTGATCTAAGGATGGCTGTAAGCCTGCGTTGGTCATCGCCGGTGGCTGGCTGGACTTTCAGTCCAACGGCGGTTGGGCGGGCCACGGTCAGGGTGACTCCCAGAGAGGGAAGCCTGCGGTATAGCGTGTTCCACGCTGTGCCTTCTCGGATATATATGGGGGGAACCTGTTCCCTACGGGGTTCGTTCATTGGGGAGTCCTCGGCGGGCTCCCCTTGGTCGCGGCGGTTTGACTGCCTGGGCTGTGAAGCAGCCGGCGTGGGATTTGTCCTCTTAGATGGGACAGATAGCTTTGCCAGAAGCTTCCGCTTCTGGTTTCTCGATATGACGGTCTCGAAACCGTCATTAACTAACGAATCTGAGGAAGGCTCAGATTCCATTGCGGTTGGGGGCGGGTGGGAGGTAATCGGGGCGCTGTGCACTGCGGTGAGCGTCGCCGGCGTCGGTGCCGCGACCGCTGGCGCCGCGGCGAATGGGGCCGCGGCTGCACGAGCCGCAGCCGCAGGCGCCGCGGCGGGTGGGGTCGCGACTTTTGGCGCCGGGGAGACGGGGACCGCAGCGACGGGCGCCTTGGGTTTTTCTAGTTGCCCGTCCTTAACAAGCGCGTTGATAAGGTTCGGGCAGGCGGGGTTACGCGGGGCTGGTGGTGGGCGTGGTCGGGGCGCGGAGATCTGCTGGACCGGTACCAGCTTCGATGGCGGAGGCCTAACCACGGCGGTCGTCGTGGCGGGGGCCGCTTCGAGTCGGTCGAAGTCGGCCAGGGCGTTCGGGTCTCGTCTTAATAAAAACTCCAGAAGACGCTCGACGTTGCGTCCCTGGGAAACCGGAGTGGGGTCCATGGTGGACCCGGGGCTAACTTGAGCCTCCCTGCCGAGGCAGGGAGGTGTGTGCCTATGGTGTGGCCCTACGGGCCCTGCCAGAGGGTGGCAGGGGTGTGTACCTGGCTTAGAATCTAGTATTCTCACTGTATGTAGGGCAATCCAAAAGTCGGGAACAACAAGCACAACACAATCCTAGCAACGCGGGACTGAGTCCGAGCGAGACAACACTAAAGACGCAGGACAAATTCCGTGCAACACAGCACTGGCAACGCTGGACAAATTCCGTAGAAATTACCGGTCACTGCACAAGATCACTGGAACTGGCTTGGAGAACGGGTTTCACAATAACACACACAAACGATAGTAATCGGTTTAAGTACAGTAAATACATCCGAGCGCGCGAAAACATTATAGATATCTACGAGTACTAATAACTATTAAAATGCGAAAGTGTG
>JACTOM010000112.1:7879-34018 GCA_015832385.1 Elymnias hypermnestra
GTGGCAATACCCAGACTTGACCATTGAATTAATTGACCTGGATGGACCCGCTAGCGTAGCCAGCGGGAACCAGCCCGTATGATTGCGGGCAAAACAAAATACCAGGCATCAAATTGATGTCTGAGGAAGATGCCCGGGCAAGGAGGCACTGCCTCGAGGCCCGCAGCCCTCAACTAAAGTTGAGAAGAACCCAGGAGACTGCCAAGTAAAGTAGGTACCATGTTTGATAGTGAGATAGGATGGGATGTAGTTGACCCCTTTTGCGAGGCTGTTATCTCATTGAAGGAGTCAATGGAGAGAGATCAGGATACTGAAGGAGATGCAACTCCCATCGGAGGAAGTTGGATCGCAGTTACCTCATCAAGGCGGTAATATTGATGTCAACTTTGACCTATTTTCAAATAATATTAATAATTTTAAAAAGATAATCTTAAATTATTATATTAAAATATGAAACGGTCAGGGTTGGCCTAAATATTTATCTTTCCGTTTGCGTAATTTAAATTTTC
This sequence comes from Elymnias hypermnestra, assembly GCA_015832385.1. NCBI lineage: Eukaryota > Metazoa > Arthropoda > Insecta > Lepidoptera > Nymphalidae > Elymnias > Elymnias hypermnestra. The sequence continues at coordinate 8,389 of JACTOM010000112.1, forward strand.
ATTATTTTATATATTATTAATAAGGAAGTATCCCTTATTTATTATTATAGTGCCGTTATAGTGTTAGTTAGATGCGTAGTTTTTGTTTACTTTTTATTTCAGCTAATTTAGTGCATGCTTTTAATTTATAAACGTATAAAAAAGAGAATAGATGTATTTTACTTTAAAACGTTATTGTAGTTCTAGTCGGTAAGCTTTTATAATGGCGCCTAATTAATTTTTATAAGAGATGTAAAGTTCTTAGTTTACATATTAATGCAATTTTCAAAACTTTTATCTCAAAATATTTGCTATTAGAAAACTGTTGTAAATAGTACCTGCAAGTTTACGTTTACTCTTCAATTAAACGATCATGCGGGTGTATTCAGTAAAAGGTGCTATGTGTAAATTTGCTTCACTCATTTATACATACGGCATTGATAGTAACATTTATTAGTAATTTATTTTATGGCTTGAACATTATCATGTTTGTTAATACTTAAAAGGACTAATTCTGCCACTTCGTCCACTGATTTCAATAAACTATAAGAAATTCAAATTTGAAGACTAATATATCGCGAACCTTTAATGGAGGTTGTATTTAATATTAAAACACATGATATAGATTTAGTTTTAAAGCTGGAAAAGCGTCGTGGATACCTAAAATACTCGAGAGGATGTTCCAGATTATGCCGGACTCATACCGGCTAAAACCCAGCGGTGCTTCTACATCACTCTGAGACGGGGTCATAAGAACGCGATTGACAGACATTCGCAACCTCGCCAGTTATGCGCCCGCTTAGGCCCAACCCGGTTAAAATTACCTTAAAAACTTCCTCCGAAGGTGGCTTGCCTGGAGCACCTGGAATACCACCAATCACCTCGCGGGTCTTCTCCTTGTTGGGCAACGGACTCCGCATCCGTTACCTTAAGGTCATCACTAAGGTGGGAGACGGCGATCTTGGACCTCTAGCCTCCTTTCTGATCTTCTCCTGCGAACGGTCGAAGCGGTCACGTCCGCCTCCCTCAACCGTTAAGCCATCTCCTTCAGCGTCATGACATCCCTGCAGAAGGAGAGCATGCACACCATGCTCTTTCGCTGCTCACCAACATTCAATTCTTGAGCCATCTACCTTAAACATCTTTAATATTTCTTTTTGGTTATATACCAAAAAGAAACCTTTAAAACTTTTACGTTAATTTTCAACTGGTGCTGTTATATTTTTTGCAGAATAAGTTTAATTAATGCATTAATATTCCTAAAAAATAGAATTAAACGGCAAGTGTGTTCACTACAAGTTTAAGAAAATGTAATTGAACTTGAGTGGATGAATAAAAAAGTATTATATTAAATACTGACAATTTTAATAAGACCTATTAAGAGAAGTGTGCTCGAATAGTAATTGGCAGAGTGTTCTTTTAAATCTAAATTAAATAATATAACATTTAGTTATATAATATTTTATGTGAATACGTTGCATAATTATGTTTACGTATTCATACGTTGAGGTAATATTTACTTTTCATTCCCTTGTTGGATTTATTATAATAAACCGAGATAAACAATTATTTTACGATACACATTATCACTGAACTGCCGACACCAGGTTTTATATTTTACTATTGAAAACTTCTCTAGAAGAGCTTTGCAAGTGTTTTTCGTGGGCATTGAATGAGACTGAACTGGAACACTCTGGTATGTAACGCTCATCCGAGTATAGTCGGTTCTCGACGACTAAGGGAGCATTAGTAGCATAATTAATACGTCTTGCTCTGTTACCATTGAATAAAAAATATAAATTAAAAATATATCAAACTATACACATTTCCAGCAGATGTTGCACTAAACGTATTACATTGAAATATCATAGAAACAGGAGTCACAGTGTACATTCAGCTATTGGCAAACTCATCATGCATTATAATTGTATTGTATGTATATAAAGACAAGTGCGAGTTTTATAGTTTTACAAACACAAATAATGGATCAATTTAGAATATTATATAAATTGAACATATTAATTAATCAAAAGTATAAAAACATATTATTTTATTATGATCACAAAAGTAAAATAAATGGGGTACAGATGAGAGCGTTGAGAAGTATGAGTGGATTAAAACTGAGTGACTGAGTAAGAAATAGTGTGATTAGAGAACGTTGTGGTATAAAAGACGTAGTGACTAAAATTGAGAAAGGTATGCTTAGATGGTTTGGGCATGTAGGGAGAATGAATGAAAGGAGACTGACAAAAAGGATTTATGAGTCAAGATTGAATGCGAAAGTTGGAAGGGGAAGACTAAGGCGAACGTTCCTGGACCAAATCCAGGACATTTTTAATAAGGGCCAGGACAAGAGTACTCTAAACCAACGAACTTGTATGAAAGGTTTAATGAGAATGAAGGAAGCGAAGGAGATATGTAATGATCGAGGCAAGTGGAAGACGTTACCTCTATGGGAATGAGGCGTGATGCTATGTATGTATGTAAAATTATAATGGCGTAAGAGTCAACAATGTCATAAATCCAGCGGCTTACCAAAGACTACTCAAAAAATTGTTGCAATAATCTATTTATATAAAAACAAGTCCCTATTTTTCTATTTCACGGCGTCACGTGTGCACGGTTGGACCAATTTCGTTAACTCTCTGTTCTGTTTGTCATAGTCAGCAGAAGGTTCGTGTGAAACAAAAAAATATTAGAGTTACGTAGAAAATCAGATTTTTTAAGTAAATTGACCACCAAAAGAACTTTTCTAAAATAATCTCCTTAGTGCTTTTGACAATTTAAACATTTTTAATGTAATTTTATGGCGTTCGGCATAATTTCCAGCAATTGATAGAAGAGTATATATACGTGCGTGTGTGAAATACATGATTTTTATGCATAATTTTACAAAAATATTCGCATTCTTCACTCCTTCTCTATATAAACTACAGGCGTGGGAAATCTCATACTCCTTTGTCTAAACATTTTTCGTAAAAATGTGTACATAGTTTTTACTTCACGTATTAATATATAGATTGTAACGATAGTATGAATATATAACAAAAAAAATTGTATTTCGTGTTGTTAACCTCGTCATGATTTTGTACTCTACTGTATTGTGTGGTCATAAGCGCACACCAATATTTATATTACACTGCTATAGTACCGTAAGCTGTAGGAACTAAATGATTGTCGCTCGTTATTAGCTCGACCATAGAGCTACCACGTTCTTACTGAATGCCAATACAAAGAAGAAAAATTTATCTTCCTACATTTTATATAGCGAGTAAAGGAACAGAAGATCGAGGTGCTTGTTTTATTGCGTAGAGGTTAGCGCTTAACTGATTTTTTTTTTATTCCTGACATTCGCGCTTGATTGTCTAAGAAGTAATCGCACTAAACTGGTAAGAGGAAATTTGTATGGTCTTACAGATCATCGTCCATGACCACAATTTTTTTCTTAGCGTCTCTTCTGTTGGTGGTGAGGTTTAGGTTATAAAATTTGCTCAATTTGTCCTACGGGGTATTGAATCCAGACACTCTTCTAGCAAATCAGTCATCAATCTTCTAGTCAAACAATCATTCTGGCGAAGACTGCATATATGGATAGGTATTACTGAATATGCATTTCACGTCGCTATTATCCACTACTTAACTAAATGTAAACTTTAAAATAGAGGTGCTGTCTGTAATGGTACACAGTATCGTACCTAAACGCAAATTTTTTGCTTGTCGGTATGTCTTTGTTGTTGTTGAAATGCCTTATTGGTCTAGTAATTAGCATGTCCGACTACAGACATGAGGTACTGGGTTCAAGCCCCGGGTCGGGTCATTTCGTAATCGATTTTGAGTCTTCTATTAAGATATTCCAATATTTGTCCGAAGTTGCGAAGTTCGCGGTGTGATCCACCTCGGTGCTTCGGAGAGTACGTTGGGCCGTGGATCCTGCGCCTGATCTTTCTCTGGTCGTATCGGATTCCCGTCACATCGAACTATGCAAGTGAAGGAATAGAGAGTGCACTTGTGTGGTATGCCTGTCAATCCGCAGTTGAGCTTCGTGGATCTATGTTCTAAAAACCCTTTCTCATATGAGTGAGAGAAGGCCTGTGCCAAGCAGTAGGACGTTAATGAGCTACTACTTTTTCATGTCTTTGTTGGTAGGGTAACTAGCCACAACCGAAGCCTTTCGTCGATCCAAACTGCAACGATTTAAAAAAATGCGGTTTCCTTGATTTCCCGCACCGCGAATTGAACCTAGGAATTCTGCTAGCAAACCCAGAGTTGCAGCATTGCGCCATATGGTTGCATATTCGCTTGTCTAGACTAAATCAGTAAGGTCATTGGTCTCATTGCTTAGCAGTGGTCTGAGTTAGATTAAACTCATAAATACGGTAGCCAGATGCCACACAGCTCGCTGTAAATTCACAAGCAATGCGACATTTGTCTCGGCTCTAGTCCTAGAATCGATAGCGTCTCGCCACAGGCCTTACTATCAACCGCTAACTAAAGCAAGTTAATTTATTACCGTTTTGTTATTGATTGTACACAACGAAAATAGTAAAATTTGGATGGCGTTCATGGCGGCTTTAAAATAACAAACAAAAAAGAGCGTGCGTACAAAGTACACTGGCCAGAAGTGAAACTTGTTTGCCAATCAAATTTTAAGTCTTGTTTATATTTATACAAATCTAAAGCTTTACATTTCCGAGACTTAGAGGAAGGGAAAAAGGAAGATAATAAGATAGGAATTTAGTTGTCATTAAAATATTAAGATTCAAAAACTAAAACAAAACATGCCATTTTATTTTGTCACTATAAGAAATTATTAATGAAATTTTGTTTTTGAACTTAAAATTTAGAAAAGATAATTTATAAAACTTTATTTTTTAATATTTTATGAAAAATAGTTTTTTTAAATTATTAAATGACGAGTGGCAAATTAAAACGCCACATATTATTTATAAATATTAAAACTACCTAACCTTCAAACGAATTAGCATAAAAAACTTTAAATCAGGGTAAAAACTTTACCCTGATGCGCCTAAAGAAGTTTCTCTTCAATAAAATGTTATTTTAAAATACCACTTTAACTTTACAACGAGGATTTAGTAAGTAAGTTGGTTGGAGTGTAAGTGACTGTCCGTTTGTGCTTCCGTATGAAACACATTGCTTTGCAATTATAAAATAAACGGAAGGGAATGGCAATATTTATCATAAAATAATACTAATGCTGCATTTTTTGTGTGCAGCTAAGGCTCACAAATCCCTTGTCAATTTCGAGTTTAAATATTATATTACATATGTTTTAATGCAGATGTGAAATGGGATTGAGTGGCCTAATAAGTGGTCATATGTTACGAACGTATGACTCAATACACAACTATTTCGATGCTGTTTAGCTCTATTTATTTAAAATACAGTAACAAAGATTGTATATATATTCGAAAACATCTCTTCTTTGAATGAATAATCACACAATTTAAAGTCACAGCAGAAATCAAAGTAATATATATTTTATTGTGACATATATAGTTAGATGAAAATAACGCAGTGTTTGTATACTTATGCGGAGCTAGCTTACTATAGTAAATGCAGTGGTGTGATATATTTAGTCTAGTTTTATTAAAAAAGACAAGGGAGCCGATACTTCAAATTAATTACACTTTAACAAAATTTTGTACTTGGATAATCAGTATAACAAGCGAGTTTCCTTCTGTTTATTGTAATTTTGTGTTTGTTAATTTATATACTAAAGTTAGGAAAGAAAACAATATCTTTAGACTCAAAGGTATTCTTCATTACCTGAGAAGATTGATGGACGTGCGTAAATTGTAACTTATTTTGCCAAAATTGCCGCTTATTGTGCGCGCAAATTTGACGTAGGATAGACCTCTGTCTATTAGGTGTCAAATTTCTGGAACAAAGCAAGATTTGGAGTTTTACCTGAATAATTTTATGATGAAAATAAAATAACTCGGTATACTTTAACCCGAGAAATTTAACCTTTCAAGTTATCACATTCAACATAAATTAGTTTTCTATTATATCTAAGAAATTGTATTATTATTTTGTTGATTTTCCTTGACTATACTAATAAGCTGGCCATTCTATCCTTGAATATATGTATCTATTAGGCCTTAGTAAAGGCAAATAGTTTACAATTTTAGGAGTTTAAATAGTTATTTATGGTATGTCAGAATATAACAATTACCTGTATTTTATGGTATGAAATACTTTTTTTGCGTTTAAACTAAACAAGGTTATGCATGGGAAATTTTATTTATGCAGACGAAGTCGCAGGCACTAGGAGTAAAAAACGAAGTAAGGGAAAAATGTTATCACAATATTTTTTCCGTGACAGCTACCGGTTGACAAGATGCTATAGTACTGTCTCAACTTGGGTCGATAATATATGCATATTTTTCTTTTTAAGTCATAATGTGTATTACTCTTTTCGCTTCTTGATAACACAATATGCGTAGATAAAAAACAATAGAAAAACAAAAAGAAATAAGTTACAAACTGACCGTTAGTAACAGTGCGTGTGTCGCGACGTTCGTTAAGTTTTATTGTTGTATTTTATAAACTAAGAGTATTTATTAGTGATTCTTTGTTTTTGATTATATAAGTGATATGAATAATATTGAAAACCTTTGAGGTAAGTTTTCAATTGTAAGATATGAGCCTATAAATACGAGACCGCCTTTTTTCTGTATCTCAAATTTAGCGTAACATGACGCTACACCAGCTAATTTAATAAACAAATGATAACAAATATAAATTCTCACATTTGGTAACCTTTTATGAACATTTAAGTCCCAAGAGCCACTTCAGCGTCAACCGACCCGCGGGACGATCGGCGCAAAAAGGTCCTTGTGGGGGCGGGACAATCTACTGTTATTTCCGTTAACCAAGCGCGAACAGATTACTGCGTTAGAATAAAAGACATGGACGGACACTCAAACGGATAACATTGTATATGCCAAAAATATAGTACCGAATTTTATACATCATTAGATTACATAAATTTTAAAATTAGCCTTACAATTGTATACTTCAAATATTTTGACTTAGTGTTATCTAGCATATAAGGTCCTACATCAAAAAGGTTTGTATAAGTAAAGAAGTTTATGCCCAATTTCTTATATACGATCCCTCTATATTAGATGGAAATTGTCAAGAAAGAAGCCGTCCAGTTTTGCCGGATCTTATTTATTTTTATTAAGTTTGTCCAAGGGTCTTCGTTCCGGATAAAATATAGCAGCATTTATTTTACTTATACGTTGTAGGTTGCAGACAGGTTATAACGTATGGCATTCGGTTATTACATTTTGCTGCTGAGTATGACAAAACGTAGGTTATAGGAAGGAAAGAAAAACCGGCGAATATACATTGGACTATGATAGGTGAAAACGAATTCTATTGCCTTATATAATTCACTAGAGTACTCATACATGCTAGTACATATTATCATGAAATTTATTAATTAAAATGTTACACAAAATAAAATCAACTTAACGAAATAATATTCACGATTTTTAACCCCTTATTACGTTATTGTAACAACATATTGTTACACGGTGGTTATTTTTATCAAAAAGCCATTGAAGTTTAAATAATAATTAAAAGGTAATATAAGATCACGACATCAAATATAACCTATTCGATACATTGGCGTAATGTTTGTATTTATAAAAAAAAACAGTTTAGAGAAATTTTTGGTAGACGTGTACTAACAGATTTTCCCGCAAAATGTTAGTTGAATCGTTTTTACTTCTTATAAGGCTGTTAATCCTCAACACATTATTGTTGAGTTTATAAGAGAGCGAAGGAAAGTTCCTTCCTATAACTTAAGTTCATTTAGTAAATAAAAAATATATATATTTTAATTTAATCATCAATCATCAGCAAGCAAGAAATTACATTCAAACTAAATAAAAACTTGCCCATAAAATAGACGTTAAAATTAATAACTGAGGTTTAGAAGATTAAGACTTTTTTTTAATTATCTATTTGCCTAAAGCTTCATTATTTGTAGTGCGCTTTGTGAACTATCCGACTGACCCGATCTTAACTTGACAGTGTTTGATGTTCGTTAGAACATTTAGTTCAAACAACTTCAAAATTTCAATTCATAACAAAGAGGTTGGTCATCGAGTCGGCTTGGTTTTGATACAAGGCTCAATTATCGAGGCTACAGTCTATGAATATTGATTGAGACATTTGCATGTTTGTGGCTTGAAAACGATTGAGACCGGCGTATCGGAAAAAATCATTGCATATAGCTTACGTTGTACGTAATTTAAATAGCAAAATATTCATACATTTCTGATGTATATTTTATAAAATACTGTCTTACGCTCAGTGTGATTGGCAAATCCACTTTTACAAATAACTTATCCGCTACTTTTCTAAGCTTATTGTCGTTTTTTTTGGCGCATGGGAAATGCATTTACGCACCCAGCATTTCAGACAGATTGGAGTGTGGGACTCGCTGATAGTGCCAGAATACCCACTAAAACCCAGTAGTGCCCTCATCATTTTTGAAAGGAAGGGCCATAGGTTCATTGTGGCATTCCACCTTGGCCCCTCCGAATGAAGTTCCGAATTGGCTCACAAGTGCACTACAGGGGAAGGAGTTGGATAAACCTCCGCCTCCTTTTGCCTGCTCCTCTCCGTTGGGGGTACTGTGCTTCGTCTGTATTCGCCCTCTCTCTGTTTGTTATGCCTCCTTCAACGAAATGAAAATTTCGCAACAGCATTCCAGGCGCGCTCGCTGCCAAGCATTGTACCTATAATACTTGCCAGTGAGAGGTCCGTACCGATCAGCAACGTCAGGAGACGATGCTGAGGTCCCCAAGCTCGACATTCAGCCACCGTGTATTGCACTGTATCTACAGGAGCACACTCGTGGCAGGTAGCCGACGGCTTACAACCAACGATTTGGTGCAGGTATTTTTTGAGGCAGCCATGACCGCTTAGGACCTACACCAGCTGGTAAGAGAGCAAACCGTGATGTCTGCCCATCCTTTGCTCCAAGTGAGGGCGGATTGCCGCCACTATGGCTCCACCAGCTACTGGGGACCCGAGGTCATCCTTCCATGTTTAGATCAAGGCTCTGTCATTAAGGACCTTGACCCTCCTAACTTCATCCGCATCCTTTGTTTCCTCTCTGGCTGTTGCAACTACTCCGGACTTGTAAGACGATGCGAGAACTTCCGCCTTCAACTCCCAAAGGGGATCGCCCGCCTATTATAAAGGGAAATCAAATTCAACACCACCACAGAATCTAATTCGAAAAGAGTCTTCCCCATACGAACTTACCATGTCTTAGGTAATAACGGTAGCAATAAGTGGATAGAGTTATATTGTAACTCAATGTATTATATGGTTGCATATAATAATGATTGTTATTTCAATTCTGTTGTATTAATAAAAACATTGACATTGCGTCAATTTAAAAAGTGCAATAACTAAGATTGTGACAAAGCAAATACCTATCAAACTCAGTTAATTGTTTTTATCTCAAGTTTAGGGAAGCCTGGTAGGCCAGATTTTCCTGAAAGTATTACTGAAGATAAAGACGCACATTTTTTACCTATTTTGCGAGACTTTACTCATGCTGACATACAGGGTGGCGCAATAGAACGTGCATTTTTAAAATAATTATTAAAAAATAAATACAAAAGGTATAGTTAAAATAAAACTAAGCAATTATTAAGTGATAACTGAAGTTTATTTTTTAAAAATAACATCATCTAAATGATGACCCTCTCTACGTTGGCACTCCTCTAACCGCAAACGGAAATTACCGAAAACTTTCTTAAGTAGTGCTGGTGTGATTGCTGCCATTTCACCACGAATATTCTCCTTGAGCTGACTGATGTTTCTCGGATTATTGGTGTAGACTTTGTGTTTGAGGTATCCCCACAAAAAAAAGTCAGGAGGCGTCAAGTCTGGACTGCGCGGAGGCCATGGGATATCACCTCTTTTCGAAATCAGTTTGCCAGGGAACATCTGCTTCACAACCGCCATGGAGTCATTTGATGTGTGACTGGTAGCTCCGTCTTGTTGGAACCAAGTCCTAGAGTTCTTTATTCTTGAATTTTCAAGTTCTGGGGCCAAAAAACCTTCCAACATCGCAACATAGCGTTCGGTATTAACAGTGATGTTTTGCCCCCGTGCGTTTTCAAAAAAATAAGGATCAATTATTCCTTTGGCAGATATTGCGGCCCAAACTGTCACTTTAGGGCTATATAACGGTTTTTGATGTTTGAGTCTGGGATTTTCACTATTCCAATAACGATAATTTTGGCGGTTTACGAACCCATTCATATGAAAATGTGCCTCATCAGAAAAAAGGATGTTTTCAAAATTTGAAAACCGATTGAGCATTTCATTAGCAAATGTGAGCCGTGCTATGAAGTCAGAGTCTTTCAATTCTTGAGTTAATTGCAGCTTGTATGGATGCAATTTAAGATCCAAGTTTAAAATTCGTTGCAAACTTCGTCGCGATATGTTTAGGACAGACGATCTCTTGCGAGTAGACATTTGTGGATTTTCTCGTACCGACTGCTTAACACTCTCAATATTGTCTTCGGTCCTAGATGTGCGTGGACGACCTTTCGCGTGTGGTTTAAACGTCGATCCAGTCTCTTCAAAACGCTTTATCCAGATTTTAATTAAATTAGCACTCGGAGCCTCCCTAATTTGCCGTACACCATACTCAGAACAAAATAGTCGCCTGACAACTACGTACGAACGAGAGTTTTCGTAAAATGCGCGCACGCAAAATGCGCGACGCTTCCCGTCGAAGTGACTCATAGTGACTAAAACTTTATGAACCGCGCTACCCAACGATATCGGTCTCCCCCCGCCCACGCCTCTTCTACCCCGCAAAAAAAGATGATGCAATATGCACGTTCTATTGCGCCACCCTGTATATCTGGGATATTACATTAAGCTGGCTACTCTGAATATACTCTCTGGATAACTTATTCAGTAAAAAAGATCACCCACAGGACTAAAATGACTATTTTTAGAGAATTTTCATTCCTATTTAGAACCTAACTTGGTATTTCCCAATCTTTATATGAGATAAAAAAGAGAAATATCTTGATGTATAATTTACAATTGATCAGTTGATTTTCATTTAATAAAAAAATATTTACATCTCATTTTTACCTAAATGTAGATAAGTAAATATTAATGTAATGGCTTTATGCGGTTTTATAAGAAGTCATGACTTTAATTTACTGTCGCTCTATAAATTAATTCAAGAAAGCCCTCATTTATCAAAGCTCTTTATGCGTATTTGTAAGTAACATGTAAAACAAATTTAGTAAAATAAACTAATCTTCAGAAGCAAAAAAGCATATAATATAAAAAAAATGTTAAAACGAGATCGTCAATATATTGCAAATTAAAAATGTTCAGCCCGAAATTGCTCGATAAAATAATGCATTAAAATTGAAGCTCGTATAATCCGCCAATGAAATTTGGGTAATTGATTTTTGCGATTGTATTGGAACCGGCTAGTGATAGGTATCATTAAATTAACAGGGTATTACAAGTTTTTTTTTTAATCTTGAGGATATTAGGGACTTTTGTCCACAAGACGCGATAGCCCCATCGTAACTTAACTTTAAAATAAATCACTGATATCCCGCTACTATCATAATTTAAAATTGTACAGCTACTTCTGACGTTGGACTACTCAGAATGCTTTGCAGTAGGCCAACATCAAAACAATTTAGACCGTCGTGGTTTATCAGCGATTGTCTTTCGTTCATTGTTCTGATGCACTCCAAGAGAAGATGCTGTACGTCTTCTGGTATTATAAGTTACTATTTTGCGTATCTTAATAATAGTTTATTTTCTCGAGCAGTATGATGAACACTTAAAGCAAAGTTCTATCGAAAGATTAATTATAGCCTATATTTCGAAAATTGTTGTAATATAAGGTGATATTGAGATATTTTAAAATAGATGGGGATGTTTATAATTTATCTATAGCGGAGCAAAACATTATTTTAAAAAGTGATTGCGTATCGAGTGTGATATTAAATACCTTTAGTATTGTCACTGCATTACTCAATCACAGCAAATTGCCTTACATATGTAAAGTAAGTAGCGGCTCTTTACCGTCCCACTGCGGCGCACAGCCCTCCTTACTCATAGGAGAGATTGTTTCTAGAGCATAGACCCACCACGTTGCTACTGCAGGTTGGCAGAAACAGTACACATGAGTTTGCGTTGACAAGTGAACTCTCTATTCTTTCACAAGGATGGAGCAAACTGCTTGCTTCCCAACTTCGGGCAAACTGAGAATTTCTTAACAGAAAATGAATATCGATATCTCGAGTCGCCCGACTTGGGTTTCGAACCCAGCACCATATGTCAGTAGCTATACGAGCTAATTAGACCATTGAAGCAGTTGAAAGGAGTAATGTTATATAAATGACACCTGTATACAATCCATTTAGATAAAAGCAATGGAATGCTTAACATAAATACTTTGTATACAATCGAATAATATGAATAGTAATATTTTGATACCTATATATCATATCACCACAAACATAGAAATGAAATATGGATCGAGCACGTCTCTATTTATATGTAAATTTTCGGGAATACATTCTAGATATTGTCACAAGCACTATATTGCATTAATGCAATATTGTAACATACGATATTATTATAATATAATAAAGTTGCCATACAATAAAACTCTTGTAGTCGTAAGTCATTAAAAAAACTAAATTTAGGTAATAAAATCGTCAGTAAAGGTAAGTAGCAGCCAATTAACGTCCCACTGCTGGGTACAGGCCTCCTCACTCATACGAGAGAGGGGTTTTTTTAGAGCATAGACCCACCACGCTGCTCCACTGCGGATTGAGAGGCATAGTAAACAAGTGCACTTCACACACCGCCAACTTCCCAACTTCGGGCAAATATTGGGGAAATCCTAATAGAAAACTCAATGTCCATTTTGAATTAGCCCGACCCGGGACGCGAACCGAGGACCTCATGTCTGTAGTCGAACATGCTAACCACTAGACCAATGAGGCAGGCAAACAAAATCGTCAGTAATATCACATAAATTTAATAGAGATTTTAAAGTATCAACAAATTTACTTTATAGAATACAACATTATCGGATAGTCTTAATTAGTCAAACGGTAAAAAATTAACATTTATATACTCTACAAATACGGATAAAAAGACACTATTCGAATATAGTTTATTCCCAAATATAGATTATTATTTAAAAGAAATAACATTATATTTGGCAAAAGCGAAGTCAATTAATAAGAAATAATGTTTTAGTTTTAGTTAAAATGATTGAAATATTCATAAACTGCTCTCCATATTAGTGATACTATTAATATATTATCAATAGGATGTTTCCAATTGTTAGTTAGCAATATGTTGTCACCGGGTAGTATTATAGGAAAGTTAATTAAATCTATTCACTATAATACTTTGAATAATGACAGCACTTACAGAAAATATGAAAGTTGGATAACTTCCTTTCCACGTTTTCCGAGCATCTTTCAACATGAAACCTGTGCACTTGACTTATAAGTATATTTACTTTGACGCAACAAACATCGTTAAAACTCTACGAACATAAACCCTGAGAAAGTTTCAACGTTGTTAAGAATTTCACATCCAATTTGTAAAAAAAATCTTTCTTATCATGATTTTTAATATGGAAGCCAAAGTCGTAATTTTGTCCCGTATCAATGTATAATAAACATTAACGCTTTTTGGCAAACGAGCTTTTCGGTGGGCCGTTAAAACTTATCGCCCGCACGCAGCCTCGTTCCGATGTTAAATATAATAATATATGATTGAGCACCGTCGGTCTGTAGCTTCCTTTATGCGGTTGGCGGTAAATTATAGCACCATTTTTCGATTAACAATCCGGAATTTACTGCGGGCTCAATTTAACAGCTATGGGTTGAGTGATGGAAAATATTTTATAGGGAACTTTTTCCTTCTCTCTAAGCTTGCATCAGTAAAACTATGATGCTTTACAATATGACATTATTATAGGTCGGAAGAACAGTATCATAATTCAAAGATTGTAAACGTTTAAGTCAAATAGTCAAGTTAAGTCACGTTTAGTCAAAAGTAATGACAGTGTGCTGTGCCACAGCGTTATTTTGACGATCCCAATATAAGTTTTTTTATGCAAAAAGATAAAGATATTCTAGATTTATTAGTGAGACATATCAGAAAGCTTATTTTACAGGACCGCCATTTGTAAATAAAACATCAACAACAACGTTGATACAACGTTATTTTTACAGATTCAAATATGCGTTTATGACTTAAGAAAGTATAATTAAAGACTATTTAAGATTCTGCTGCTTCTTACTACAATTAAAATTTAGTAGTACATTTTATATTGTATGATTATTTATCCTCGGCAGCGATATCTGATCAGATTCACATGTTTAATGAACTCAGGCCGTTTTACGTACTCTATTGATGCTTATCGAATATGAAATAGACACAAGGTTAGATACAATTAAATATTTTGAAAATTAAATCGAGTATCCAGTGTAGTATGATCCAAATTCACAAGAGACAATAAAAAGACCAATTTTTGAATTATGTCTATACCTTCTCAAGTATACTGACCATACTAGTTAGTTTTGAAAGTCCTGGTCAAAGACACTAAGCAATTATGACACGTTATATTAAAAGATTGTCTCTAAAATTATGTCAAACTCAATAATCTCTTTGGAGTCACAAAGCATGATCTTGAGTTGTTTGTAATCAACATGTTCTCAGGTCATTTAGCATATGATATGTGTTCAGAATGCTTTGTTCGTGCATACTGCTTGACTTACTAGATATTTGCAAATATGTCATAATAGTTTTAAAACTTTAAACCTAAGATATAGTCAATAATTCATACTCTAATTCTGTATACAAAAACCTCCAATAAATTTTACTAAAAGCCGCTTAGCAAAAGAGAATAATTTATACAAAATTTAAATTCCTTCCGATTCTGGCGCATGCATCCTTGTATTATAATATGTATTCGTTAAAGCGTGTGGGTCAGTTAAATGTATTGATTCATTAAACTTTGAACCTTATTTTGTATGGTTTAAGCATATGTATCGGGGTATGTTGATATTTTGTATGGAGGCCTAAGCTTGTATGAATGTACCAGCAGGTATTATTTACGAGGTACTGGATCCCAACTCTGCTCGTTAAAGGATATTGTGCTTACAAACAATGCGCAGGCGGGCTTTCATAAATATGAATAACGCCTATTTGAGAAAGCATATAAGCACACGAAGAGCCTATAGTAAGTGAATTATATATATTACTATCTTTCACCCGCGGTACCACCCCCGTAGTTCCCGATCCCGTACGGAGTGGCCGTCTAGATTGTGAAAAGAGTCAGTTTGCTAAATTTTAAATGCGCCAATAGTTAAGACGATCTCGTGATAAGAAAATATGTAAATAGGTTAATGGCTATAAGTCTTTGCTTCTTACTGTCTGTACATCAACGGCTCTTACGTAAAAAGAGACAAGTATAAAATTATAATTTTCTAAGACAAAATTATTTATTACTGTAGTATCATTTGTACTAACGGTATTTTTAAGCATCATATTTTAATAGCAATTTTTTTTATTATAACAAACCTCTGCTTGTTTTATAATGTTAGATTACAATCTAGCCTTACAGATTAATTAGTAAATAACACTTTGACCTAATCTACCTATCTATCTACCTATATACTTGTATTATCTAAGTCTAGAGTCCAACGCTTATGCTTACTTTACTATAATGTCCATTGACTCACACTGTTCTTCAAACAAAACACCACACTACACTATATTGTGTCACTGCACTAACTCAAAAAGGTTTTGTTCTTTTGAGTTTTCTCTTTGTCCGTGTGATATCCAGAAGTTTAGCAGCTTCGGAATTCACGTGATGGCGAAGTGTTTGGTGATGAGGTTTGGCAATTATTTCGATGTAATTATTAAAAAGCTTTATGTTTAGGTTCTTGTGAAGATCCCTATTTCTTATGTAGGTCCATTAACAATTTCTCTAAGTACTTTGTTTTGGAATTTGTTTGGCACATCCCCAAAGTTAAATACTATAACTATATGATTAATAAAACATAAAAATTACAAAAAAGTCTTTCTCTTATTTCAAAGTAATTTGTATAATACACATAAGAAGTTATTTTAGAAATCAAGATATTTGTCCGGCATATAATTTCTACTAGTGAATATCGTACTTGAACATAGGTAAGATCACCGTATAATGGAATATTACAAACTCTCGATTAAGTTCATCTCACTAACTGCTCGGACGAACATCTCCGTTATCTTGTTCACACCTAGACACATACTCGTAAATTAACTATTGAAACTTTGAAACTGATATTGTAACATATACTGTTATTGTAATTAATGAAAATCTTTAATTATATGTAGTTCTTTATTAACTTAGGTTAGGGTACAACAACCGACATATTCTAGCTATATCTGGCCACAGATTATCTATATGATGTTTACCGTAGATTCAACATTATACAACATATACCAAATTGATATTTAACTGTAATTAATGCAGTTCTCCATAGATAAATATATATATCAAATACGTCACGCAAAAACTTTCTACACCTTTTTACGGAAATTGCTTGGTTGGTGAAGTATGAAATTTTCCACGCTTATAGTTTATGTAGAGTCCTGCTTTACAGAATGCTGTTTTTTTAATCATGTGTAAAAAATACATTTAATCAACAAGTATAAAATTACTATTACTAATTTTATAGTAATACAAACACTACCATGTATTTGACACAGATTTTTTTATTGTTAATCTGTAGTCGAATTGAAATAGGTTATTGTTTATTAGACATTTAAGCTCTTCTAATGATGAAATAGTGTTTATAAAAAAAAATCGTTTATAGCAAAGTTTTTAAGCATTAATTAATAATTTCACCGCAAGGCTTTTTAGCAATACAAAAATATTCTGTATTTTAAACATTTTTTGATTTTATTTCAATTTCATAAATTTTGGTGGAAAATATAGACAAATTAAGATGGTAAGTATTTGGTATTAGAAGCCTAATAAATTTTAAACTTATAATTTAAATTAATTAGGGTCCAATTTCGACCACTATGCGAGCAGTTGTTAATAAAGACAATAATAAAGTCTGGTCTGGTCCTGGCTTCCAGTCCCGGGTCGGACCAATTTAAAAATCAATATTGAGTTTTCTATTAAGATTTTCTCAAAATTGACCTGAAGTTGGAAAGTTGGCGGTGTGCTCCACTCCCCCACCCCCCCAACCCGTTCCTCGGAGAGCACATTAAGCCGTCGGTCCTATGCCTGGTCTCTCTCCGGTCGTGTCGGATTCCCGTCACATCGGACTATGAGAGTAAAAGAATAAAGAGTGCACTTTTGTGCTATGCCTGCGAATCCGCAATGGAGCAGCGTGGTGGGTCTATGCTCTAAAAACCCTCTCTCAAGCGAGTGAGGAGGCCTTTGCCCAGCAGTGGGACGTTAATGGGCTGCTACTTACTTTTACTTTTTACTACATGAAGCACTTCAACTGCGTGCATTACATCGGATTAGGCCTGAGAACCACGCTTCTGGTTCTGGTTTCCATTTCCGGCAGAGAAAATTGAGAAAATCCTATTTTAAAATTTGTCGGAGTATGGAATAGCAGGAGGCCTTGTCTGTGGCTAGTTACCACCTTATCAGCAAAGACGTTCCGCCAAGCGAAAAATTGGCGTTCGGATTAGATACCACAGGGGATATAAGTAAGTAGCAGCCCATTAACGTCCCACTGCTGGGCACAGGCCTCCTCACTCCGGGGAGCGAGGGTTTTTAGAGCATAGACCCACCACGCTGCTCCACTGCGGATTGGCAGGCTTAGTACACAAGTGCACTCTCTATTCCTTCACTCTCATAGTCCGATGTGACGGGAATCCGACACGACCGGAGAGAGATCAGGCGCAGGACCGACGGCTTAACGTGCTCTCCGAGGCACGGGGGTGGATCACACCGCCAACTTCCCAACTTCGGGCAAATATTGAGAAAATCTTAATAGAAAACTCAATATTGATTTTTGAATTGGCCCGACCCGGGACTCGAACCCAGGACCTCATGTCTGTAGTCGAACATGCTAACCACTAGACCAATGAGGCAGAGCAAAACAGGGGATATATTACCTCTTAATAGGTTATCGTGCTTCCATTTTAGACAACTATCAGGTAAGATTATACTCAGCAATAAAAAAAAACATCGCGTGTAACGACTACAGAGTACAACATTAACTTTAAACACTGTAATAAGAAATTGCAAGCAATAATTTTATCACCACAATTATCTGTAGAATTGGAATATACTTTATTTTCTAGACAAGAAAAAAATCTAGATTTAGTAAAAACGGGAAAATATTTCCTTAGAATGTGTGATTTATGTTATAGGAACAAAAGGTCGCAATCTTCATTAGTCTCGCGGAAGAAGGTTCTTTGTCTTCGTTTCCTACGGCTTTAAGATGAGAAAATATGAAATTCCCAACCTTGGCTTCGTGAGAAATATCGAAGTACATCTTTTACTAGAAAATATTTATTAACATATACAGATAGAAAACTTTCCTATATGAAACATCACACGGTTACGGTCTTACGGATAACAACAAATTGTTCCACTTAATGAGGTATATACGGCGGTTATAACTATACTATGCAAGCGATAAATAATAATTTCCTTAAATTTAGCTATCAATAAAAATCGGCCATAAAAATGACAGCAATTCGATAAAGTTATATCCAGGGTTAACCAGCAAAAAAAAAATGCTTATATTTTATTTATTTATGTACCAAAACAGATATAACACATTATACAATGATCATGGATGAACAGGACAGGACAACTCCTTATCTCTTACAGGAGCCATTTGACATAGGAGAGTATTTAATGAGATGCGGTGTAGGTACGAGTATCCGTAACTAAACATAACTACTAATATAGAATTTAACCACGATAAAACTGAACTAGCTAAAAAGGAAAATAAAATTTATAATAATAGTATAACACATATATAGACATATATAAATCCATACTTACATTAATACATAAACAAAAGATATGAATCAATAAACTATAAATATATACAATATTATTATATAATGCATTAGATATATATATATATATATATATATATATATGTGTGTGTGTGTGTGTGTGTGTGTGTGTGTGTGTGTGTGTGTGTGTGTGTGTGTGTACATATCTAATATATAAAATTTCCCTGTCACAATGTTAGTTACCTTACTCCTCCGAAACGGCTTTAGCCATTTGTACCAAATTTTATATGCGTGTTTAATAGGTCTGAGAATCGGTTACTATCTATTTTGTAACCGACTTCAAAAAAGGAGGAGGTTATCAATTCGACTGTATAGTTTTATATTTTTTCTTTATGTTTGTTACCTCATATCTTCCGAATGGGTGAACCAATCTTGATAATTTTTTTTATGTGAAATTTGGTGCTCGTCATAGGATCCCATTTTTTTTTAAACCAATTCTGATGATGGCATCCATGAGAAAACCGGATAAGTCCTTAATTTGCATAATCATGTGCGCGACAAATGGACGAATAACTCAAGATCACGCCAACCGATTTCGATGATTCTTTTTTATTAGAAAGGATATACTTCAAGGGTTGTTTTATAATAGTTTAGTTAGGTTCTGATAATGAAATCCATGACAAAGTGACGGAACTCTTCAATTCTTAGGAGCAAATCAACGATACTCGGCAGAATCTTCTATAAGTTATCCAGATATTTGAGTTGCCTACCGTAGCTTCGGTATGGTCAAGTGCTAGTCGTAGATAAATGGTACTCCTCAACGGCTTACAGTAAGGGTGCGATTTATGGCAGAATATATAACTGTCTGTAATCAAATGGCAACGACCTTACGTTTGTTGCTGCATTGCAATATTTGAAAGGTGAATTATGTGTGAAGCGGTGGTATAAGGTTGCGGGTTCGATCCCGGGTGTGGCGATATCAATGTAACTTTAACTTTGTAAAGTTGTTTTATTTGAACAATGCTGTCTCATCTGAGCAACACCTTTTTAGGTGTACACATATTGAGCCAAATTTGTTAGTTTACTTCAGTTTCACTAAAAATCTAAAAATAAATATAAATTCTAACAAAAAAACAACAGCCTTCAAAACAAACATACAAATAGCCGAGGTGCCAACATATATAGCTATAAGGAGAGACACGGGAGCTACCAAGTGGACACGCGGGGAACACCTACCTTGGCTGACACCGACTCCGAATATAAGAATACGAAGAACACTATAAAAGAATACGCAATTATTTTTTACTTTTTAGAGCATTTTAATATATTTGTAAGTTTGTTTTGAAGGCGGTTCCTTTTTTGTTGAAATTTTACATTTATCATACCCCTAAGTGATAAGGGTTGTTCATATAATAGAGGCCTTAATTTCTAAGAAAATGTGTCATTATATTTTAATATAATCCTAAATGAAATAAGTATTGAATATATTCTAGTAAATATATTTTTTTGTATAGTCAGGTAGATTTAGAAATGGTTTAGATTGACAATTCGATTCGGATTTGCCTGTGATACACCCGGAGACAAGTAAATTATTTATATTTTAACAGATATTATGCATTCAAATTACAAAAATTTCATTCAATTGTACTGATAACATATTTGTCCTATAACTTAAGTGAAAGTGTAGCATTAATTTCGACGTCTTCCTTTCATGTTAATAATTAAGTTATTAAAATGTCACTAAATAAATCTAGGTAGTGAGCTTTCTACAAAATATATATACCATACAATATACTTTTTGTAAAACTATAAGAGAGAAATTTTATTTTGTTTCAAACAAATATAGTTCAGGCAATTTATGCAATAGTAAGTAGCAGCCCATTAACGTCCCACTGCTGGGCACAGGCCTCCTCTCTCATATGAGAGAGGGTTTTTAGAGCATAGACCCACCACGCTGCTCCACTGCGGATTGGCAGGCATAGCACACAAGTGCACCCTCTATTCCTTCACTCTCATAGTCCGGTGTGACGGGAATCCGACATGACCGGAGAGAGATCAGGCGCAGGACCAACGGCTTAACGTGCTCTCCGAGGCACGGGGGTGGATCATACCGTCAACTTCCCAACTTCAGGCAAATATTGAGAAAATCTTAATAGAAAACTCAATACCGATATCGAATTGGCCCGACCTGGGACTCGAACCCAGGACCTCATGTCTGTAGCCGAACATGCTAACCACTAGATCAATTAGGCAGTTTATTTATACCATATCTTTCACAAATTATGTACAAAACCTTCCTCAAAGAAAGAATACCTACTGATCAATACGGCATGAAAATCCGTTCAGTAGTTCTGATTTTATTGCTTACAGACAAAAAAGTAAGTAAGTAGTAAGTAGCCCATTAACGTCCCACTGCTGGGCACAGGCCTCCTCACTCCGAGGGGTTTTAGAGTATAGACCCACCACGCTGCTCCACTGCGGATAGTATACAAGTGCACTCTCTATTCCGTCACTCTCATAGCTAACAGACATACCTATAGAATTTTGTTTTACAATATTTAAGGAAGGATAAAGATATGTAATCGAATTGTTGAGGAAAATACATTTTTAAGGATAATGTCAGGGAACTTTTGAAAGGTTTAAGACAAGTCAATAAGTTTACAGTTTGTAAAAGTTTTTGAGCACTTTATCTGTCTACAGAGATAGTCAAACGGACGAGGGACGAATGGACAGTTTGACTTTTGTGTAAGTATTTTGCTAAAGTATGAGTTTGGAATTACCTGCGGCCATTTTTGTATTTATAGACTGACTTCTTCGGATATCTGCTGCCAGTTAAGAAATGTAATAGGTAAGTTACGTTTGAAACAATGGTTATAATTGTAATTTTATAATATAAATATTATATTATATGGAATATTCTGGGCATATATGAAAATAAATTTTTCTTATTGTTGACTATGATTTTTATAACAATTTATGTTATCGGCTAAGACCATGACGTACTAATCTGGTAAGAGGTATTTATTTTTTATTGCAGCCTCGCAGGCGTAGTAGTGCGTGTACGAGTACTTTGATAGCACAGGACACGGATTCATTCTCAGACGAATTAAATTGTATTGTCTGGGTCTGGACTGGCTTTGGTCGAGGCTAAGATACCACTCTACCAAAGTTAAAAGCGTAACATACATGTTGGAAAAAACTTGTTTTTTTTGAAGAATAAGTCGATACTCAAGAGACGATAGAGTTTTCAGTAGGAAAAGCTACCTACATTCAAAAAGTTAAATATAAGTTTTATACAATAAAATACAATTTGATAGATATGAGATGTTCCTTCTCATCGCAATACGGTCGTAAAATCAATATGAAAGTGATTGTTTCAGGAAGCTATAACCATCATGGGTCGATAAAACTAAATCAGGCTGTCGTCTCGCCCAGATAAAGCCGGTTAATTCTTAATTTCACGTATCCCTGCCTCTTATATTGGACGGAAATTGGCGAGAAAAGATGTCGGCGACTCTTGCCGGATCTTATTTATTTTTATTAAGTTTATCCAAGGGTCGAGACCCTGTAAAAATATAACAATATATTTTCTTCCTTTTTGGTCTGTCTGTTGATTTTGCACAGATTTAATAATACTAGCTAACTTTGGATGCATACACTTAAAAGTGTTATTTAAAGTATGATGCTATTTGATAATTATGTATATTGTCTTATAAAAATGTATTATAAATTAAAATTAAATCTATTTTATGCCCTAAATGGTAAAAATTTCAGTAAAATGGAAGAAAAACTTAAAATAGGTTAAGGGGTTCGGAATTCATTGCGTTCGAATTGACACAGGCTATATTATATATATGATTATAACAATATTCATTAATAAGAGCCAGGAGAAATATGTTTCGGCATTATGGTTCCTAAGAAAAACATAAGAACGTGGATAAAATAGTCACATAAAATTTTAATAAGATACAGCACGATCAAAGTAAAATAAGAGATTTCTTTTCAACAACTCCTCGGAAGAAAATTTAATGAGACATATTATTGAACAAGAAACAGATATAATACAAAAATAAATCCATTCTATAACAAATAATTTACGACAACATTAAAAAAGAAGGATGAAAAGATTCTACATTTGACGTTTTATTTAATGTGTACTTTGCGTACTTATCATTTAAGTATCATTATTTCAAGAAAATATTTCTTATCCCTACTGTGAACATTATTGACTTATGCTTAAAAAAAACAGATTTTTTCGAATCTGTATGTTATGCTTTGAACTTAATAAGCATTTGAATGTGTAAGAATAATACAATATCTAAAAAAAAATCACATTTACTATGTATACGAAGTTAGAATGGCATAACTATAATTTTTGTTTATAATCCTCCTGAATTATTTTCCAAATTATTATACAATTACGGACGGTCTCACTAGCGCAGGGATGCGAGTATTAGCTTTACTTGCTCGGGCCATGCGATCGATTCCTGGTAGGGCCAACTAGGAAATTGCTATTAAAATTTGTGTGAGTCAGGACTGGTGGGAGGCTTCGACCAATTTACCTGCAAAGTGGTGCTGCTAAGTATAACATTTGCGTTTTGGCTCATAGCTGAGTAGAGAGAAAAAGAGATAATTTCCTCTTACCGGATGCTTACTAAAACTACTACTACAGCGGAAAGCCCTAGACATTCTTGGGTGGAGGGCCAGAAGTACGCCTACACATTCTACTGTGGCACCCCGGATGCAGCCGGCTCATTTCAATGACTCAGAGGGGAAGCAGGAGTTGCGCAAACCTACGCACCCTGTTTCCCGGCTCCGTCTTAGTGGGGAAACGCTGTCGGTATTCTGCCTCACTCTTTCCGATGCCTCCTGCAGCGATATAACAGATTTGCAAAAGGAGGTATCTGCTCTCCAGCTCGTCTCGTTAGCAACCATTGCGTCAACTATGCTAGCTAAGGAAAGGTTCCCTCCGATCAGCGACACCGAGACCTGTCGCTGAGATCCCCATGTGGAAGACTTGAAGAGAAAATTGGATAGATGAATTAAGCACGTAAGTTTCAATTTTATAAAGAGAAACTTGACGGTGCCTGCCCAATATTTGATTCCGTGATTCCTTTAAATGAGAATCCACGCGTCTCACCACTAGGCCATCATGGCTTTTAGTGGCTTCAAAAATATACCTTTAGAAATTTTCATAAAAATTACTAAAATAACAACTTTAATTTTATTTTAAAATTTACTGAAGGTTGCCTGTATTGCGATTGCATAACATAAAATAAGATGTTATCTCGTTACAACTGTATTTAAGGGGCGGGTCCAGGTGGGAATTTAAAGTTCAACGTAGGGTACAGGTGGAGGGCGGAACCTAAGGCCGTATATCAGAGAAAGTGCTCTGATAAACAACAATGAGCTTCGAAAGGAAACCCCGTAGAACTTTCACCCTGCCGACTATCTCTGTAACTAGTGCAAATTCTTGACTTCATTTGCACCTAATAATTTGAATCACTCAATATTTAAGATAGCTATAATTACTCTTTGCACTATTGTTAACAGAAAGTTTATTCCAACAGAGTTTTAACGTTTTTAACATTAAACTAGGGAAAATAGCAGTAGTTAGAATTTTCTAAATGATATATTAGGGTCCGCTAAATCAATATATATATAACAGAATGATTATAATAGAATATTTATAACAGAATGAATTCACGCTATCACGAAATGGGTACTGTGTGAAAAATAAAAGGCTTTCCATAACTATTTAGTAAATTAACCTGAATCGCTCTATATTTGGACGAAACTTCTAGCGATACTATACTAAGAGGAGTGTCATCTATTTTTAACCACCTATCCATTTCTTATTGACTATTTATGATATGCCTGCTTTTTAGTTCACTTGGTAAAGTGATTTGAAAAAACATAATAGTGTAAAAACCAATAAAACAGATTTTAATAGAAGGCCAAAGTAAAAAAGTATAAAACTATTTTCGTTTAATTTAAATAGAGTGTTTAATAAAACAACTTAAAGAGCGAGTTCTGAAGGCTCTGATAAAAATAACAGCATTTTTTTGATTATTATATTGTTGCCAGTCTTTGCAAAAATTCGAATCAATAGAAGTGCCCAAAGATGAAGTTACATACCAGTTTATACAAACATACAGGTGATGCTAATAACAGACTACAAAGTCTTTGTAATTTTAGACTATACACAATAATTACAACGTGTAAATTTCCTATAACAAATATAAATCACGAGATTGAATTATGGCGAACTATTGAAATATTAAGTCATGCAGAAAAATTATTACAACATTCTAAGGACACTTAAAAGCTGTTTGCGAAAGTTTTTCCATTGACCTTAATTCTAGTAACGTCCAAAGTTTTGAGCTGGTTCTTCTGCAAACTTGAAAAATATGTGAATTTGTCTTCTTCGACATTATGTTTCTTAAAAAGAATTTTAAGTTTATAATGGAGAACTTAAGTTTTTACATTTGTTAATGTGGATGACTATAGAACAGTGGATGTGGATGACTATAGACATATGACAGTAATAACGTCGAGACGGTATTTATATTAGGCGACTTTAACGCTC
>JACTOM010000113.1:0-33642 GCA_015832385.1 Elymnias hypermnestra
TCGCACCATTTAATGATTCTATTTATGTCGTCTTGCACTAGCTTAGCGTCTTCAGGTGAATTTGTAACTTGGTATATTTTTAAGTCATCTTGGATTTGTATAAAAATAAATAGAAAGGATAGTAGATAGACAAAGAGAAAAACACATTGTAAATAATAATATTGTATAAAATAATAAATACACGACCCCATCGCGCTTCCTTGTTAAAACATTAACATTTGCCAGTCTTATATGCTGCAGGGGGGGCTTCCAGAGGCGTTAACTCATACAACGACCAGGACCGCAGGATCAGGGCTCTCTCCGACAGTGCTCTGCTCGAAAAATGGAGGGAAGATCTTGGGTCTCAAACTGCGGGTAAAGTCACGGTGGAGGCGATCCATCCACACCTGGACAATTGGCTCACGAGGGGCAAGGATCTCTTTCCTACCATCTGGTGCAGGTGCTGATCGGCCATGGTTGCTTTGGCAAGTACTTGCACCAGGTCGTTGGCCGTGAGGAAACGCCTGCCTGTCATGAGTGTGGCGCTCCTGTAGATACGGCGCACCATACTATGGCGGAATGTCCAGAGTGGGCACCCCAGCGGCATATCTTGTTGTCGCCGGTTATAGAAGATCTCTCACTGGAGAGCATAATTAGGATAATGGTCGCCATGGAAGTTGGGTGGAGGGCGGTTGCTTTTACGAGAACGTCATCTCGCTGAATGAGCCAAATGAGAGACTAAAAGAGCAAGAGGCTAAACTCTCCCTCGCCTTCGGAGGTGGCTTGATGGTAGACGTTGCACGTATCCACCCTCCCGATTGGAAAAAGTCTTTCATCGGGGTGCGTAAAGGCATTACTCAGCCCAAAAAAAAGCCTTATAAAAAAAAAAAAAAAGAAAAAAAGAAAAAAATCTTTATTCGGGACAATTGTAAACTTATACTATATTAATATATTAATATCTTATACAAATATATTTCATTAATGTATAGATATATAAATTAATGAAATATATATGTGCAGATGTTGTGCAACTTCCACACAGCCCCGAAAAGGCAGAACAGCTCGGTATTGCCGTGTGCCATAAACCTGACATACGGTACCGATTTTCAGCTGCAGCCCTATAGCCAGCTCTGACGTCACGGACAGATCATCAGCCGACTAACAAAACACTTAAATACTAATCTTAATAAAACGCTTAACTACTCTACTACTAACATTAAATTATTAGATAAAATTGTATGCGGTTCAATAGCCAAATATAAAATAAATATGTAATAAAATAATAAAAATAAAAATTACAAATAAAATGTTAATTATGGAAGGACAAATATCAATATACATATTAACATATTAAATCCGTGCATCTCTCTGGGGCCATTCCTGTCCTACCTAACCTACACATATCTGACAAGGGAAGCTACTCTAAAAGACCTGATAATTCTAATTGTTCTAAACTAAGTGAGGAATTGTGAATTTAATAGATATTGCTTATATTTAACTTTAAAACTATATACTGACACTAAAGTACGTAATGGAGGTGGTAGGTTATTCCAACACTTAGTTGCAACGTATTTAAAGCTACCACGAAACGAAGCAGTGCCATATCTGGGGAAGTTCAGCATAAACGCATGATACCGTGTTGTGTACGCTACATTGTCATGGTGAGCCCAGCGTAATTTATTATATAAATAAGGTGGAACTTTGTATTTAATAATCCCGAATAATAGTGTAGCAAAATGAAGTTGACGTCGATAGTCCATCTTTAACCATCTATGTCGGTTTAAAAATGGAGTAATTCGGTAACGGGCCGCAATATTGAAACAGTACCTCGCACAGGCATTCTGGACTTTCTGTATAATGTTTTTGGAACGAGCATGTAGCCTGGATCCTATCACAACGTCACAGTAATTTAATTTTGAGAGCACTAGAGATTCGCATAACATTATGCGTAACTCCGGTGATATGGAATCTCTGATACGATAAAGGACTTTTAATCGATAAAAACAGTTTCGTACTAGTGTCGCTACATGTTTTTCAAAACGCAATTGCTCGTCCATTAACACTCCCAGATTCCTAGCTTCACTCACACGTTCTAGACTTACATCGTTTATGCTAATTCTAGGGTTCTTATTTAAAGTTTCAGCTAGCTGTTTCTTAGTACCCAGCACTAAATATTTAGTCTTAGTTGCATTTAATACTAAGCTGTGCGCGTTAGACCATTTGTATATTCTATTCAAGTCCTCATTCAATTTTGCTGTTGCAGATACAGTATCTGATGGGTTAAAGGAAATATATATTTGTAAATCGTCTGCATAAATGTGGTAACTACAATTTTTTATTACAGTTACAATGTCTGCCGTATACAAAATATATAAAATAGGTCCGAGTATAGATCCTTGTGGTACACCCCTCACCACTGTCGAAATATCTGAACGTGAGGATGACCCATTCTGTTGCGTTAGTTCTACTATTTGTTTTCTGTTCGTCAAATAACTAGCAAACCAATTTACCGTACTGGGATCAAAACCATAATAATATAACTTTGACAACAGAAGGGGAATGTTGATAGTATCAAACGCGCGAGAATAATCAAGTAACACAAGAATAGTGGCCTTTCCATTATCTTGAGCAGTAATGATATCATCAAGAACCGCTGTCAAAGCAGTAGCCGTACTATGTCTTTTTCTGAAACCTGATTGGTTTAGCGGCAATATTTTATTAACCTCCAGATACTCTGTCAATTGATTGCAAACCACTTTTTCTAGTACCTTAGACAAACACGGCAAAATACTGATAGGACGTAAATCCCTTAAATCTGTAGGGTTACTCACTTTTGGTATTGGCCTTATGATAGCTTGACGCCAAAGCTTAGGGAACTTGCTACTTTCTATTGATTTATTAACAATAGACATTATAACTTGATGAGTGGAACTAATTGTCAATGTTATCATTTCTAACGATATGCCATCAGCACCAACTGCATTCGAGCGCAAATCATGAATTATTTTATGTATAGTCAGGTCATCAGTGACTTTTAATTTAAATGTACTTGTTCCAAATTTGCGTGACCTATAATCTATGATATCAAGCATGGAACCAGTATTCGGTTCTGGCAAGGAAAGAAAATGAGTATTGATCTTATGTGGGTCATTAAATTGTAATGGGAGAACAGTATCTGCCTTTGTCTTCACAGAAAAATGTAGTTTAAAATGATTCCACATGACTTTAGACTTTTTAGCATTGTGGACAATATATTCAGTACAATATGCGGTTTTTTCATTTCTAATAGCCACTTCTACCATATGCTTTAGGTCCCTATAATATGCTTTATCAACATCAGACTGACTTTGCCTTGCAACATTATGAGCCTCATCGCGGCAACGCATCATAATTTTTATATTGCGTGTAATCCAAGGATAATGGAACTCCTTGATGTACATAGATTTAATTGGGGCGAGCATGTCAAACAGGTATAATATAGTATTCGTGTACGTGAAAACTACCTCATCAACACTCATTTCGTTTCCAAGCATTTGTGTCCAGTTTATAGTTTCCATAAGATTGTTTAGCTGATTTTTGTCTACGTCTTTTACACGTCTAAAGAAGCACTTTCTTGACTTTGGTTTTTCTTTCAGAACATTGAGCTCAAAAGTCAGAAACGCATGACTGCTAAGACTTGGAACGTGGTCTATTGCTACTTGATTTATATAAGTATCACTACAAATGACGTCAAGAAGAGTTTCACTGAATTCAGTGAAATGAGTAGGTGCGCAAACATATTGAGTCATACCTACGCTAGATAGGAAAAACTTTAGAGAATTTATATTTACATTGTTTGGATCTAACCAATTAATATTAAAATCACCTACAAGAACAATCTTATCATGATAAGAAAATGAACCGATGGTCTCTGTCAAGGCGTCAAAAAATATATCGGTATTCAGCCACGGTGGCCTATATGCTGTACCGATTATTATAATGTAACTATGGATTTTAACACTCACCCACATCTGTTCTACCACTGACGAGTTAGGATGACGTAGTATGTGGATACATATTCCTTGTTTTATGTAAAATCCCACACCTCCACCACGCTGACGTACATCCTGCGGGCGCGGAATGTGTAACAAACGATAACCAGGCACAAATGGTGCACGACCCTCTTCTCCCGCTCTCAACCACGTTTCATTCAGTGCCATAATATCAACATCGTGACGCTCCATAGCCACTATGAATTCTTCATGACCGGTCCCGAGAGAGCACGGATTCAAAAATCCTAATTTTAATCTATTCAAAGCAGACATGTTATGACGTGTAGTATAATATAGAAATAAAAACAAAATAAAGTGTAAACGTATGAAATACGATGACTATTTTCCATCAACTTATTACAATATTTATAAATATGTTGTCTTAAACTAGTTTCTATATAATGTATATCAAAATTAGTGAATTTGGGGGGATAAACGATCAATTTAATCCCTATTGCACAGAATGGAAACAAAAATGAGGCATAAAAATGACAGTAGAACCGATAAACATAACAAAAACGAATTGATACATGAACATAATTATAGTTAGTAGTAATAATTATTTTTTTTACGCCAAAGCACAATTTTGTAACTGGTATAACATGATTGTTGGCATGGAATGCATTATAGTAAAATATTATACGAGTCAAACGCTTTCGGATCCAAAAACCTTAATAATGTCCTTTTCAGATTTAATTCGACGCACACTATTATTGGAATCCCTACGAACATATATGCACCCCATTTTAGTCCAAATGTACTTCCAACCATTTTTTCTGCCCGCTTCACGCGCCTTGTAAAATAAGTGACGGTTAACGCGCGTCAGTCGCTCGTTCACATAGAACCGTCGCGGCGCGCCGTCAATGATATCGGCGGAGTCCGCGCCGCGCCGCACGCGCGCCGCTCGCAGTAGCTCGTCGCGCAAAACGCGCCGCGCCACTCGCACGACAATGGGACGGGAACGCATTCGCTGGCTATTCTCAGCCGACACTTGTCTGCGGCCAAACCGCTCAGCGCTGACTATTTCGTTTTCACCCAATTTTATCCCTAGTTTATTTGTAACAAGGGTGACAATGTTGATAAGGTTCTCCCCGCTTTTTTCCTCCAAACCGGTTATCTCCACATCGTTCAGCAGGCATTCTTGTTCGCGATCGTTTAACTCGCACCGCAATTGCGTTATCGCGTCTTGAGTGCTGTCATCCTGTCTCGGCAGAGATGTAGTACTGTTGTCTTCGAGACTGCGTAAGCGTTCCTCGATGTTATCGATCCGGTTATTAATGTCGTTCATGAAATTGTTCAATTTTGCGAATTCCTGGCGAAAAGACATCATTTCCTCCTTAAATTCCAAACGCAAAAGCTTAAGCTCCTCTACAATGTCAGATTTTGGAGGGCTTTCCACTAAAGTCGCGTTCAGGGTTGCTTCGGAAGGTGAAACGTCTTTACATAGTGAAATTTCCTTGCATTGATGACATTGCCATTTAGGCGAGATCCGACTATTCGTGCAGATATTCATACAAGACCGATGAAAAGTCGAACTGCATTTAGTGCACTTTACGCCATCTATTTAGGCGAGGAATTTACCACATTGTTGACATTTATTCGCCATAGTGCAACGAATCAATTGTCGCTTATAAGTGCAATTAATTTTCAATAGAGGGCGCCTTTACAAAAATAAAAATATATTATTTTATTTTGTTAAGTTATGCACTCAAAGTGTATTTTTTATACATAAATCTATAAATAATTTACGTATTATTAATCCATATATCTAGTAGTACTGTAGTCCATGTACAAACTGTAAAATGTTCCTCACAACATGTAGGTAGATTGCAGATCGTCAACAGCTGATTTGCACTTTTGTATCGACTTATATCAGAACTAATTTCAGTTTTTAGTTCAGAATAACACTCACAGTATCTCACTAAGCACTAAAATCAAAAGTTCTTCGTAGTTGTCTTGAACAGAACTTAATATTTATATTTTTAACGCGTATTAAAAACAGAAACTGCACAGCTGACAGTTCGTCCGTGACGTCAAAAAACCGTAGACACATAATAAAAGAATAAAGGGAGTCATGTTGAAGCAACAACGCATTTCATTACATAGAATTACATTACATTATTGTCATCAGCATAGAGTAAAAAATTTGATTTTTTTAAAAACAAGAAACTGCACAGCTGACAGTTCGTCCGTGACGTAGCCGTCCGTATCTTATGCTTATAAGCTACATATACTCGTAAATAGACTATTATGGCGTCAAATTGTTCCGTTACGTGATAGTATCCGAGCTTCGCATAGTTTTTAGGAATCAGCAAGTAAGCATTGGCGTAAGAAGAAGTCTGCAAATCTTTTCTTGTGTAATAAACAAAGAAACAGCTTAGTTACGTAAGTGTGAATCATCGAAGGGGCTCACAAACTTGTTTGAATTTACGAGAATGTTCATTAAAAGTTGTAGGTACAGCAATATGGCTAATTGTGTCAATGTTCACTTCTTTCGTAAGTTATAACAATGTTAAGGTCACTAATATGACACGTTATATTTTTATTTTTGAAGTGATACTTCTTATGGCACAGTAGGAAAATAAAATCGTTACTTATTACCACTTACGTTGCATACACATGTGTACAAGGAAAATTTATTTCTTTACAGCCATTGGTAACAGATTGAGCGGAAACCTTCTTTTAAGTACAAAACCTGTGTGAGAAGACCTAGAAGCCCTATAAAATGACTTAAACATGACATGTTATTAAATTTAGATACAATTTCCCTTCTTCCACATTGCAAAAATAAAACCAAATCGATCCATATATTTAAGGGTTTAGTTACAGATAAAATCAAGAAAAATATATATTTCTTTTCAATTATATTCCCTCAATGAGTTTGGAAATGAGAAAATTAAACTCTCCTTTAAATGTAGACCTTAATAAAGAACAGATATAGTAATTTTCCATGGAATAGAAGAGTACGTGAGTGACATCGCTCTGTAGTTAATCTGTATTTGCCTAAAGACTATTTTTTGAATGACCAACGTCATAATTGTCAAGCAAAATAGAACCTGTTATTGTAATATTTAAGGTAATGGACTAACACGTAAAAAGTACAAGTATTACTATTACTTTCAGGTAAATTAAAATTACAAATACAAGTTTAATTTATGAAAAGACCTTGAACGTGCGTCTTCTACTTCTACGTGATACTGGCGAAGTAAATTATGTACACAACGATACAATATTGTAGTATTCACACTAAAGTAACCTTGTTATAAATGTTTGTTTATTCTTTTCCACAGGTTAGACGAGAAAAACAATGATGAATTTCGTATGGAGTCGACCATGACACTTGATACGAACAGCGTTGATGGCAAGGATGATTACAATCCATTTGAACACAGAAATATCTTACATCCAACATCGTAAGTATATCTCATTGTACTATCTATAAAAGCTGTTCTTGGTGATAACATTCGTGTAATCCCAGAACTGATGGGAATATGAGAAAATAAGTTCTGCGTCGCAGAAGAAATATCTATTAAATTTCGTCGAAAAATTTATAGTTTACTTTTCCTCCCGTTGTCATCTAACTGGTTCCAGATTCTGTATAATATGAGAAAATCTTATACCTTCGGAGTTTTCGTGATGAAACAGTGGTAGTCTTTTTATTGTGTGTCTCTGTCCCGGAGTCATCACTAAAAGTCTACGTAGTGAGATTAATATGTACTCGTATATCAAAATGACATAACATCACGCCTCATTCCCATAGGTGTAGACAACGTCCTTCCACTTGCCACGATCCTTGCATATCTCCTTGGCTTCTTTTATTCTTATTAAACCGTTCATACAAGTTCTCCGGTTTAGATTACTCTTCATCTGGCTCTCATTTAAAATGTCCTGGATTTGAACCAGGAACGTTAGCCTTGGTCTTGCCCTTCTAACTTTCGCATTCACTCTTGACTAATAAATCCTTTTTGTCAGTCTCCTTTCATTCATTCTCTCTACATGCCCAAACCATCTAAGCACACCTTTCTCAATTTTAGTCACTACATCTTCTTTTGTACCACAACGTTCTCTTATCATACTATTTCTTACTCTGCCACTCAGTTTCAATCCACTCATACTTCTTAACGATCTCATCTCTACCGCATTTATTTTACTTATGTGATTTTTCTGCCATACCCAACTTTCACTATTTCCTATGTATGTAAATGTATGTGTAGCGCCTGCATTTCTTTAATAGCAATTATTACAGACAGCGTATTGCTAATAAAACTAATAAGGCGCTATAATTCGTTTATACTTTTAAACCTTTTAGTTTGATAAATAATTTAAACAATAAAAGAATATAATAAATTTGGTTACGTCGTGAATACATTATTATGATAGGACGTTTTTAACCTAAACTTATTTTGACTATGTGTACTCATTGGTATACTGTTTCTTAATCTCATTTAAACCAACTTTAACAACATCTGCTTTGAAATAGATAGCTATCTAAAGGGTGGCACACTATAAAACACATTTCCAAGTTATATGTGAATCAATAAACGTATCGGCGTTCTATTATCGACAGTTTCCAATTCTATGCGTGAACAACTTTGAATTGAGCCCGGGGGTCTTATAAGGCTGTGTTTGCTTTATAATAAAGCCTTCAGAAGTTTGGTATCCAACAAATAGATAAAAAATTGTAATAGCTTTAAAAAATTGAATATTTTCAATGTCTCTCTGTTTGTTTGTTCTGTCTTATCATTAAAAGTGCTGAATCTAGATTGACAGGACGTTTACTGGCAGTTAGGTGATATTAAAAGGAATAAATTACGCTACTTTTATTACGAGTAAATTAAAACCAATATACTCATTTCACCGTCATTAGGCAACTAATTTTATCACCCGATTGATGTGAAACATTTCTTTCACAAAGACTGTGACCACACCTGACGATAACTGGTGATATATTCAGAGCACTGTGGGTTACATACACTTAAAACAATGATCAATAATAATAATAATAATTGCACAACATTTAAACAAAAGTATAAAAGCTGTGCAAACCCCCCCCCCCCCCAACATAACCCTAAAAAGGTAAAACAGCTTGGCTTATGTCTTGTGCCATAAATATGACACATGGCGCCGATTTTCAGCTGCAGCCTTAAGCAACCCGTCCCGGACAAAGTATCATAATCGTTATTCATTTTTTTTATATAAAAGCAAAGCTAAGTTAGTGAAAGCTAAAATATCTCTTATGGTTTCTAAACAGCATGGTACTAGAACACATTCGTTTCAAAGCAAGTCCTCGCTGGTAGTGTGATAACTAGCCATGGGTAACAACTCATAATTCCGGACTAAGACAAATTAGGAAATGCAATTTCCAATATTGTAATCGATACCAGGACCTCTACTAGCGAAGCTACCTTCCAAACAATGTCTCTCAAACCGACCACACAATAATAATGCAAAAATGGTATCAGAACATTAAACTCACTCATCAATCATCCTCAAAACAAATCGTAAATGACTTCTGATCTATCTCCGTTGGCAATGTCATTACCAGTAATTTTTAGCTCCAAAATCAGAATAATCTTTATTCACGTAGGTTCAAAAAGCACTTCTGAATCGTCTGTAGTCTGTCCGTTGGTAACAAATCTACCACCAATTCGGAAAGTTGATTCCGCTGAGAAGAAGCCGGCACCAAACTCAAAGGTTACTCGTTAAAACATAGTTTTTTTATAGGTTACAATGTGTTTAGCTTTCATGTGCAACTGGAATTGAGAATTGATATTTCTTTGAATTTTTCTCTTAAGGAAACACGAGATCCCAATTGATATATGGCACGTATTGCTCTTTTTTGCAATATAAAGATTGTTTCAATGTCCGCCGCCTTCCCCCATAACAGAAAATAGGCGAAATACACCATTTTAGCAGTTTCAACATCAGCGTATTGCTTCACCTTCTTAACAGCAAATGCAGCTGAACTAAGTTTGCTTGCCAGAGTCTTAATATGGGCATCCCACTGAAGCTCCGAGTCTAACGTTATTCCTAAGGAGACTGTAGATTTAACTATCTTTACTGGACTATTATTTATTTGAATATCTTTACAAACATCTTTTTCATTTGCTAAACCGAATTCAACGCACTTAGTCATTGCAGAGTTTAATATTAAATTATTAACAGAAAACCATCGTGACACATGTAACAGGGTACTATGTACATCATCATAATTATCTACATTTCTGTCTAATTTCAACAGCAACGATGTGTCGTCAGCAAATAGGACGATATCACAGTTGTCTTTCACATGGTACGCCAAATCATTTACATATATTAAGAACAAAAAAGGGCCAAGTATTGAACCTTGCGGCACACCCATTATTACAGGTGATCCTAACGACTCAACACCGTTTACGCAGACCTTTTGAATTGTATTGATTATTATAATTTCTAAAGAACAAAAAAAAATCCGAAATGCAAAAGGTTCTTCTATAATATTAGAGATTTATTTGTAATACTTTACTGTCTCAGAACTTTCCTATACAACATTTGAAACTGGAGTTCGCCTCGGGATACATTATTATCTCTGGATTGAGATTTTTAAATTCATTATATCTTTTGAAAGTAATGTCCGATTTTAATAATTTCAAAAATATTTTATAGGCATTGAAATGGTTTCTTATAATACATTAAATAGGATAAAGATTAATACAGAGGTATGAATAATATGGTTTGATGATTGTCGGCAATTTTAGTAACGTTTCAAATGCAAAAAAGTAGTTACAGTGGCATAACTACAGGAATTGGACATGTGGTATTTTGGACTTTCTTGTAGATATTAATAATTTCTATAATACTGTAGCACATTTTTTGTTCTATCATCAATAGTTTCCGCGGCGCACGCGATGGCAGATTTTATTTGACCAATTTTTGTCAAACCTTGGGTTGTATTAATGCATTTTTACTAACGATCCCAATTTTTTTTTAAATGTTTTATAGCCTATGTTACTCAGTAATAATGAAGCGTTCTAGTGATGAAAAAAAAATTAAATTGGTTTATTAGTTTTTATGTGAAAACGTTACAAACATACTTACACACAAAAACACAAATGTTTCCTCTTTATAATATTAGTTTAAACAACTATTACGCTTATAAGAAAAAAAACACTGTCACTTTAAATAAAGGTTTTACCATAAAATAATTAATGGTCAGCCCATAGTCCAAATTCCATCTCAATTAATTTAAATTTTAAGTTTGAATATAAATAAAGTTATTGCCTTTTACAAGCACAGATTTTGTGTAAGAAATTCTGTTAATTTGCCTATTAAAAAATATGTATATGCCGGAGAATAAGAGAGAAGGAAGCATAAAGCATAGTGGCGTAGTGTTCTCCGCCGACATCGTCTTTAATGGGATCCATAATTCAACCTCCAAACTGTGGGCGTTGGTGGGTAATGTTGGTGCAATTAAACACTTTATTAAATAACTCAGATTATAATGTTCAACCACTTAATGTTCCCGATATTAATTTACACAAAGTCATTAATAATAATAGCTAGGAACGCAACAGTTTCAATAGTCGACCACTCTGGCGGACCGTCACCGAGAACTGGAGAGACGCGCGCCGGATTGTCATTATTGACTCTGCCCACTATTGATCCAGCAGAACAAGTGGCTACGTATGATAGTAGGAGCTCCGACGTACGTCAGAAATGACGTCTTCCACCGACAGTACACTCGCTATGGAAGTGTTCGTTCAGAACTTGGCGAGGAGTATGTTCCGCCACGCGGACAACTCCCCACACATACACTTCCACGGCACTGCCAGCCAGCACTCAAGAGCAGCAAACACTGGGCGACCCCTGCTTCGTGAGCTTCTGATGTCACTGCCTCCTGAGGTAGACGATGATGACGGCGAAGACGACGCAATATCAGTGGCAATACCCGGACTTGGTCATTGAATTAATTGACCTGGATGGACCCGCTAGCCTAGCCAGCGAGAACCAGCCCGTGTGATTACGGGCAAAACAGAATACCAGGCATCAAATTGATGACTGAGAAAGATGCCCGGGTAAGGAGGCACTGCCTCGAGGCCCGAAATAAATAAAATCAAAATATATCTTATATATTGAAAATGAGTCTGCCCAGTGCACGTTGATATACATATTTCGCTAATTAAATTAATCTCTCTCTTTCTCATAAAAACTCTTTCATGGTTTGCAAAATTCTTTTTCTGTTTTGTATAATCAGGAGTGGGTTCGTATGAATTTACAAAGTTACGAAAAACATCAGAAATTTTAAGTAAACTTAACCACCATAGTAACTTCTCCAATGTAACGTGTAATCAATTGACGCGTGCCTTGTGATTTAACTTACCTTATTTTCTTACGAAGATACCAGTTGCTAACAGTCGTCCAGCGGTCGAAATTCGACCGTAATTAAGTTCTATTATCAAAGGCTATACTAAAAAAAAGTTGTTACAATAACATATTTCTATAAAAGTTCCTATTTCGTTATATCACGACATCACTATGGCTGGCACGAACAGTGCGTGTTGCCAGTGATGACATACGGTTCTGAGATGTGGTCGTTGACTATGGGCCTCATGCGGAAGCTCACAGTCACTCAGCGTGCGATGGAGAGGGCTATGCTCGGAGTTTTGTTTACGTGACAGAATCAGAAATGAAGAGATCCGTAGTAGAACCGCGAATTGCGAACCTGAAGTGGCAATAGGCGGGGCACATAGTCCGAAGGACCGATGGACGTTGGGGGCCGAAGGTGCTGGAGTGGCGACCCCGTACCGGACGGTGCAGTATAGGCAGACCTCCCACAAGGTGGACCGATGATATAAAGAGGGTCGCTGGTAGCCGCTGGAGCCAGGCGGCGCGAGATCGGGCCTTGTGGACGTCATTACGTGAGACCTAAGTCCAGCAGTGGACGTCCACCGGTTGAAGTGAGGACGACGACTATGGCTAAATCGATTTTGATAATTCTTTTGTTATTGCATTTGTTCCATAGTTAGGAGAAGGTTCATACAAAAACAAAAATTAAGAAAATTACGTAGAATATCATGAGTTTTAAGTAAACTTAACCACCATAAAAACTTTTTTATAGCAACCTCCTTAATGATTTTGACAATATAAACTTTTTATGGCGTTTGACATAACTGTCAGCGATTGACAGATACGCATATATAATCTGTATGCGGGTGTGTGTTATTGATTTAATGTATGTTTTATGCATAATTTAAAAAAATATATTATCATTGTGCACTCCTTTTCTATATAAACTGTAAGTGTGGGAAATTTCATACTCTTTTGTCTGCGCAGTGTTCGTAAAAATGTGTGTTTGAAGTTTTGCTTAATAGGTATAGTTTTTCAACCTGTATCTGTAATATTAAGATAAAATTAATGTTATTGTACATATATTTATTGTTAACAGGACCATCGGCTCGTTCTTTCATCTATTAAAGTCGTCTCTAGGGTCTGGTATACTTGCAATGCCCGCTGCATTCAAACACTCCGGTTTGATTCCTGGGTGTGTTGGTACTGTGCTAGTGGCCGTAATTGCGACACACTGCGTACATATTCTGGTAAGTTTTATTCATTTTCTAATCATTTTAATTAACGTCAATAGATGGCTTTATCTTTTGTTTTGAGTGTCATTAGATGTTAGCCCTACTGGCTTTTACACTTAACCTGGAAAAGTTCCCCGCTTTTAAGGAGCTTTGTCCAAAAAGTAGTCCCATTGGGTGTGCTGCTCCAAGAGTGTCTGTGAGACCGAACCGGGGTTTGGAACAACACTGATCGCGGACATAAGCCTGAATATGTTTGGGAGAATGGGTGAAGCCCACGGCAGCTTGATGTCAGAAATTAGGGACTTCGATGTCTTAAATGTGTGTTTCTTGAAGTAGGACTATATCTGTTTATTGCTTATGTAACTTTTAATGGAAGGCTTTAAAAGACCGTTTTGATTTACATGATATATACAACGTATATATTACATTAACTGGAGAAAGAATATAATACTGTACTGTATAAAATAGCTTGGTAAATAACACATATATTTTTGTAATATGTAAAAGATAAAAATGGTTACTACGAGTTATCCTTTAGAGATAAATATATATTATCGGAGACTTTATTGTCAATCATTTAAAGATATACAATTCTGTTGTACTTTAATTTTATCTATCTCATAAGGTTTAGCTAAGGAGTGCGATTTAAGCCCGCAAAAATAGTTGTGTTTTTTACGATAGGTGTATGACTACATTACTTCACAATTTTTCGAATTTTCTATACTATAATATGTATGTATTATACATATAAACTTTCCTCTTGAATTACTCTATCTTTTGATGAAAAGTGAATTAAAATCCGTTGAATAGTTTAAATGATTGAAGCGAACAGCGAACATTTAATTACACTAACCAAATGATTTGGTAAAATAACTATGTGTAATTAAAATTGTAAAGTCCGATCAGAATTGTATCCGTATTTTATATTTATATACATTTACTAACATAATAAAGCTGCATTGATAAATTTTTCAACTTTCGTTAACCCTTTTGTCCAGGAAAGCCACGAGCAGAGTATTAATAAAAAATATAGCAAAAAACGGTTAAACCTATTCTTTTTGAGTGCTTCCGTTGCGTGTGCTGAGTAAAAGGTTCGAGTGATGCAATAATGATGTATTACGAAATTGTTGCTCAAGAAAATTTCTAATAAAAAGTATATGATAGTATATGTCTATCTGTTAACGTTGACTCACTATAACCTTTTTTATGATACTCTTATTCGCTCAGGTCACGCAGACGAAATTGCGCAGGTTAGCTATTTATATATAGAAATATTGAAATTAATAAACGTTATCATATGTTATACAACGTATTTCTGCCCTTACAATTGATGTTTTTCGTTTAAAGTCACGAATTCTATGAAAAATTCTCAACGGGTTGCAATTCAAAAGGATATTCAATCAAAATGTCTGCCAGGCTTTTGTTAAAGCATCTCCATATGCAAATATATATACAACAATATAAATGTAACGAACGTTTCAACCTCGCATACAAAAATGCATTGTAAAGTTTGTATAAAAGCAATTTGTTTAAAGGTCAAATGCCTTATTGGTCTAGTGGTGAACATATTTGGCTACAGACATGAAGTCCTGGATTCAGGTTCCAGGTCGGACGAATTAAAATCGAGAATATGCTAGAGACAAATTCAAAGAAACATCAATTATGAATAATATCGTATACTCAGTGCAGTTGGGCAGATTAAATTTCAAGAAAGTGGTTAACCGCCGAAGAAGAATGGAAAAGCCGCCTCAGAGAAGCAAAATATTACTTGTAACCTTTTACTCGCAATACCCACTAAAACCCAGCGGAAACCTCTTCATCCATGTGTGGTACTAGGCGTTCAGTCTATAGAGGACTCACGGAGGCGGGAACACAACCACAAACCCGCCTCCTTCGACGGTGACATGAAGCATCCACTGCATACTCCCTATCTCTCTTGTGGGCTTCCTTCAGCGAGATACATGTCTCGCAAAGCAAAGCCATGTCTGCCCACCATCTCTCACTAAAGAGGATCTCGCCTACAATGCTCCCCAACTAGATGTCCCCAAGCTGCACATTCTGCCATTGTGATGCACTAAGTCGATAGCTGCCCCACACTGATGACAAAAAAATGATACCTCCAGGCTGATTTGTTGTAGGAACTATCCGAAGCAACCATTTCCGGTAAGAACTTGCACCAGTCTGGTGGAAAGCGTTCTGTGCTTCCAGGAAAGCTATTGATCCAGGTGAGAACGGATCGCCACAGTGGCCACGCCCACTTTTGGAGACCTGAGGTGTTTCCTTCATTTTTGAACCAGAACCTGGTCGGCCAGGGCTCTGATCTTCCGATACAGTATCACTAGAATTTCCGCCCGCATCTCCCACGGAAGGATTGCCCGCCAGGAAGGTCGCTGCCGTCCAGGATACTGTACGGTACCATTGTACCCGATGATTATTGCAGAGGATATAAGCAGTCAGAGCATCGACTCAAATAGGTGCACCGTACAACGCTAACAACCTACAAAACTATATTTAAAAGAGTAACCGTTAAGTTTCTTGCCGGTTCTCAGCGAAATTAACTTTGGAGATTTGTTGTCAACGGACAGACTACTGATAATTCAAAAGTGCTTTTTGAGCCTACTTGAGATATATATACATTACACAAATGTTATGAGAACATATCATCAAAAACACAATCTTTTAATATATATATATATATATATATATATTTTAATTTAAAATAAAATACCCTGTCTCTCATATGAGTAAGGAGGCCTGTGTCCAGCTATGGCGCTGATTGGCAGTGATCTCTCACTGGGGAGCATTATAGATGCGATGGTCTCCAATGAGACGAAATGGGCAGGAGCATCCATGTTCTGCGAAACCGTAGTCTCGCTTAAGTAGGCCCATGAGCGAGAGAGGGAGAATGCAGCAGATGCTCCCCCTCACCGCCGAAGGAGGCAGGATACAATTCGGTGCGTATTTGAGCACTTCCTCCCGTCTCCTTGAATCCTTAGTTGGACTCATCTGCGGTACCAGGGACGAATGCGAAAGTTAAACACCTGGCGCCTCACTTATAGATGAAGAGGGTTCCGCTGGGTTTTAATGAGTATTGCGAGGTCTCCTTCCTCGCCAAGTCTCCGAATCCTGACTATAGGTATTTCCCAGCAAAAAAAAAATGTCTGTCCCCAGCTGTGAGATGTTAATGGGCTGCTTACCTTTACCTTCTTATTTTTTAGATGAATCTCATTCGTTCATCGTTTTTTTTAATTTAAAACTATAACATTTTTGACCGTATAACTCAAGAATAGTTTGGTCGATCTAAAAATAATGCTTGATATCAAGTAAACGTGATTGTTACTAATAATTATATAGATATAGACGTTTGTACGTTTAGATATTATCCCTTTAATCACACAAAAACTGCTAAATAAGTTAGGGACTTATATTCATTTTGCTAGAGCTTTTTAGGGAACATTTTAAAATGAATGTAGGCTTCAGCCATGACTTCAGTTTCAGTTAAAATCAAAGGTAAACGGATTACCGAGATAGCGCGTTACTTTTTCTATATTTCATCATCACATACCATCCTTTTTATATAAAAAAGTACAACTGCGACACAGATGGATATTCATGACACGATAACGGGTATAATATATATCAATTTAGCCCTGATGTCAGCTCAGCTAACTGTCCCTCAGTTAACAACTCTAATCCCCTTTAATATTCAGCAGCTATAAGGTTTGATTGATGAAAATTGCCAAAACAAATATTTGATTTTAATTACAGGTCTTTCTGAAACAAGAATAATTAATAACAGGAAATATAAAGCGAAATTTCTAATAGTTCGCGTTCGTGGATCGTTTCAGGGATTACTAGTTCTATCCTAATACTAGATGGTGGAAGGATTGCATCATTGGTGTAGTTGCTGAGCCTGTTGGGCTACAAACATGATGTCCTGGGTTCAAGTTGGCGCAGGGCATTATGCTGTTCGTCCTGCGTCTGATCAAAAACTGAGAGAAGGAGGAAGTACCAAAATATGTAACCATAAGAGGTAAATTTCCTCTTACCAGATTAACGCGCTTCCATCTCAGATTGTACCATCACTCAGCATCAATTGTGATAACAGTCAAGAACTAACCTGTTAGCAATCAAAACATATATTAAACAGGATCGTAACTCAGCACTGCAGTTGAATAAGTTGGACAAATGAGGTTAACTTTGTCTTCTAGATGTTATAAATATGCATTACATCTATAATATAAAAATGAATCGCAAAATGAAGAATGTTGGTAAGCGCATAACTCAACAACGCCTGGGTCAATTTTGACAATTCCTGTCTTTTAAATGTTCGCTTAAGTCCAAGGATGGATTTTACAGCGAGAAAACTTCGAATAATTGCAAGGGAAAATAGCCCTTTTCTGTATCCCATACAAACGTTTTCTAACTAAAATGTAGAGTCAATTTGACCTTTATTGCTATCCAATAAAGTACACAATAAATTACAAGTACTAACACTTGTCTAAGCAATGTAGGTGTGTTCCTAACGTCAAAGGTCAATTTGCACTTTATCACCGCTGCATAAAGTTTAAAATCAATTGAATAGTCACAAAATGTAAGAGCTATAGGTATTTAGCACTGCTGTAATTTCATTTCGAAAATCATTCGTAAAACTGAAATCCCATTCCAAATCTTTTAGACAGAACGAAGTCTGTCGGGTCTGCTGGTTTCAACATAAAAATAAAAACGTCGTATTAAAATTTTCAGAATTTAAAAGCTTACACTTGAAATGTCTCTTTGAAA
The DNA here is from genome assembly GCA_015832385.1 of Elymnias hypermnestra. NCBI lineage: Eukaryota > Metazoa > Arthropoda > Insecta > Lepidoptera > Nymphalidae > Elymnias > Elymnias hypermnestra. Next base: position 18,353 of record JACTOM010000113.1, read on the forward strand.
GCATTGCTTTTTTGAATTAACCAGTTTTTGATTTGTTTTATTTACTTGACTTCCAGGACCTTTTTAAAATGCTATTCGTATCTCTTGGAATTGCGTTTCAAACATTCTCTCGGTGTTATTTTTTGGTTTTTATTGCGTTAAACTTGTCCAATTACTGATATATCATATGATGATAAAATAAAGTACTAATACACTTCCTTATGGTTTCTACACAGCATCATACTGTAAAGTAATTTTTCTGCTTAAAATCCTGCCAAAAATTATGATTTTTAAGGCACTCTTTAATTAAGATATCTAGACAAACTTGTAATTTGGTATAAGTTCAACTTCACTAAGATAGATACAAGGTTTTCTTTGCAGCCTTCATTTTAAGAGTTATTATAAATCTAATGAGTATGGTTACATAAATTTTTGCTTTAAACTTAAAAAAAATAGTTTAATTTTACTCGTAAATGTATAATATTATATATAATGTTGGAGTGCAATATGTCTATCGGCGTAAGGCAAAGTCAATAAGTGGCAGTCCGGCGCGCGTATCTCGGTAGTTCTCGGGTGACGGCCTGCCGGTGCGATCGACTCTTGAAACTGTCGCGTTCCTAGCTATTATTATTAATGAGTTTGTGTAAATTGTTATCGGGAACATTCAGTAATTGAACATTATTATCTGAGTTAAATAATAAAGTGTTTGATTGCACTAACATTACACACGCCAAAAGTATGGAAATGGAAATTATGGATGACATTAATGGCGATGTCGGCGGAAAACCCTACTCCCCTATGCTTAATGCTTCCTTCTCTCTTATTCTCCGACATATATATAATGTTCACAACGATTAAGCTATTGCTACATTTCTAATGTTCGTAACTAAATAATAATTGTAAATATAATTCTTCTGTTATCACCATGATGAGGAGCAGCTTTGTATTCTCCAAAGTTTTGTTTGTTATCTGTTTAACAACATAGTTTTATTTCGACCCACACAACGGGGTATTAAAAAAACATTGAGTATTTGTAATCGAAACTTGGCCTTAAGCACTCTCTGCACATTTGAAGTTAGCTTTTATGAGCTTATGTTATGTGGCAGTTAAACAAACTTGTCCTTTTTGTTAAAAACTATTTATTCACTTAACTTTATAATTTAAAATAAAACTAAACAATAACTTAATTACGATTTAAAAGAAACAGAGTAATGAGAAACAGAGTAACAATGTTAGAACTAAGAGTGTTGGATATAGAATGTGTGTGTAATTGGGAATGAGGGAGTATTTATATAGGACGATGTGGTAGGGATGAGACGTGGAGGGTGTGAAAGGGTTGTTAACTACTAATTGATGTTTACAATGATAATGAGTGAATACTAGTGATAATATGGAATGACAATACTGAATGTTACTAGGCTAGGTATTTTATATGTATAGATATGAGTATTATATAACACTTAAGCCTCTTCTTTTTAAATTCCGTGAGCGCTTTCGGACCCTTAGTTTCACAAATACTAAGGAAAAATTCAATTATTCTCTTGTCTATTCTTCACAGATTCCAATACAAATATTAGATTGAAATTCTTGACAATCCACGAGCCAATGTCTCGATTTTATCATGTTATTGGATAAAAGAATGAAAATTCTCAATACCTTAAAATAACAATGTATATTTAAATTATAATTACGATAGCAACTCGGTTTGTCGTAACGTATATATGTAAATTGGTGAATCAATAATGTATTGTACATCAAAAAGATAAATCCTATTATTTATTATGTATATTCGCTTTGCTAGCCGAGGTCCCGGGTTCGATCCCCGGTAGGACGAATTTAGGAAATGGTATTTTCTAATTTGTCTGAGTCTGGACTGGTGGGAGGCATCGGCCGTGGCTAGTTACCACCCTACCAGCAAAAACGTACCGCCAAACAAAGAGATTTGTGTTCCGGTACGATGCTGTGTGAAACCGTAAGGGGTATATCGCCTCTTAACAGATTAGCGCGCTTCCATCTTAGACTGTATCATCACTTACCATCAGGTGAGATCACAGTCAAGCGCTAATCTGTTAGCAAAAACAAAAACACAAACTTTTATATCGTCTAAAATGTCAGATTTTTATTTTTTAACCTTGTTTCCCCTTTTTTTACTTTAAATGTCCTTTTTTTTAGCAAATAGTAGCCTTTTCCTAGTCCAAATGTCTTTTCTATATCTAGACTAAGTGCTTAATACACACTTGAGAGAAAGATAATATCATGATCACCCTGTGTTTTCTACAAACTGAAGTGTGGTGGTTTCTTGATGGAAAAGCTCTCTTCCTCATTAATTGTTAGTAACTCTGACCGACTCACTTCATACTACTCTATAGATGACTGCCTTGGTCAGCCAGATGCTCTTTTTCTAGAAGTCTTTTCGCTAGGAAATGTCTTTGCACAGCTTACTATATAAAATATATCCAGATTTGAGTATAGGACTCGTTGTTATCATCAAAATACCTACCAATAACCCAGTGAACCTCATCCATAAAAGACATCACATGATAGTCATTCATATTTCACTCTGAAGACTTACGATTCAATGAGGGGATGGTGAAACGAATACGTGCAACTTCTTACACTTAGTCTCCTGCGACAAATATAAGATATCATCCTAGCTTTGACTACCATTTGTTTCTTTTAGCAAGTAGAATTGAATCTCTTTCATATTTTACCCTTGTGACCACGGGAGCAATGAGCGTTTCACCGGCAACAACTAATCCTGATAGGTTGACCCCCCTCCTTCTCCTACCTCAACACCCACGATCGCCCTCTCTCCTGCTCGTCACGGCGTATGTACGTGCCGAGTAGGAGAGTCGTATAAAACGCCTTTCTCAGAGTTTGTATGACATTTCGCCTTAGACTCTCGAACTTGTAAACATTGAACTAAAGTTCTGCAGAACCGAAGCTTCGAGTCCAAACTGCACAACTTAACCTGCAAGAACTGAACGATCCAAGCCCGAACACTGACGACCGAACCTCCGAAATCTCAACAACTGACGAACCGCAGAACCCTGCCGGGTCTTCAAGCAACGAAGTAGCCTGAACCCCATACAGTCTATTAACAAGATTTAACAGATCCTAAATCCCTCCCCAACGTGAACACCATCATCTGTGAAGGATTCTATAAGGGTTAGTGAAGCAATTACGTGCACCTTCTGCTACTCAGTGTCTTCCAATGAATCATGACCAATAGGTATCAGCCGCGTTCTACCTTTACCTACAATTTGCATTCTTTATCGAGATGAAAGCAAAAGTAACCAACTATCTTACACTTATAAGCATGTCAAGTATATAAACAAACAAATATATTATCTATACACTAGGTATCCAGTAGGAATAGAAAGGTAAAATATGTCACATACCAAACCAATGTGTAGTCCCTCGTCAATCACTTTTTTGTGCTTTGTTACAAACGATATCGAATTCCGATAACGTTACAGCCCACTTATTAATTTACTCCCTCCCTCTCTGCCCATTCTAATTAACTTACTTTTAACCAGCACATTGTTCTAGTGGTAAACTTTTTTTGGATACCCATAAGGTATGCATAATGTTTCTTATAAATTCCCATACTATTTGTCCTGTAGTTTGTCCTTAGTAGATGAATAGCTACAGCTGAAGCTTCTCACCAATCCAGACTCAGAAAAATAATTTAGACGCCGTGGCTGGTGCAATTAATTTATGACGTCTTATTATGGTTAAGCTAAGTGACTAGACATGTAGCTTTTTGTTAAGATTGCAATCGTATCCTGGCACCACAAAATTCCCTATATAATACCATATTGTTCAAAAGTCATCACTGTGTTTTTTTGGTGAAAGAAAAGACAGGAACAACCTTCATATCCCAAGAGCAAGTTAAGGATACGTGTAGCCTGCGAACCCGCATTGTTTTTACTTCAAATGCTGTCCTGTTAGTTTCAAGACCTGTATTCAGTAGTAGGATATTTAAAGGCTGCAGCTTGCTGACTTATCTACGTCCAATATCTCACTATCATTGTAAAATCATCACAACACTCCTTGCAATAAGTTATTGGAGTAAAAGCATAGTTTGACAAGATTATTCTCCTATTGTGAAGTTGTCATCTTGCAGAATGAGAAATTAGAAAGGAAAGTGCCCTAAGGAGCAGTTTGTCCAAGTATTCTTCCTTTCTTGAACCTTTGAGTAAGATTCACCTGGAGTACCAGTGCTGATTTCCTCAAAAGAGGTCCCCAGGGTTCCGATTTTGCTGGATTTTTGTGAGTATTTTAGTGTAGTCAGCGACTCCTACACCCCCCGAAGGAGGGTTACTTCTGGAGTGCACAAAAGAAGTTTTAAATACAAGTTTTTCGTAATATGTCATTAACCTTTTTGCGTGAAAACATTTCTGCCTAATTCCAACTCCACAACATAAATAGCGCTTACATTTTAAGTAAGCCTGAATCTCAACGATAAGCACAATGGCTTTATACCTATTCTTGCCTGTACCTTAAAGGAGAATGTATTTTAACGCGATTTTCTCGGAAAAGTCTGCCAACTAGTATCTTTTCTCCGCCTACATATTCTTAATAAATCAATAAAATAAGACATTCGCCGAACTAGTATTTCTGTAATCGAATAAACATTTATCTTACTCGGCTTTTCTACTCATCCAATGTAATATTCAATTTTATAAATCAAATACGAGGACAAATTGAATCCAAGACAAAATTTGCTTCTACGTATACACTTGGGGAAGGTTACATTGTCAAGGATGTTATGAAAATATTCTATATTCTATGAAGGATAGCTTGCCTTGAGCATATTCGGTATTGTTTTCATATATTTACCTTTACTTGTGAAATATATACGTGTACCTCTATCCTTTCTGTAAATCAATACATAACCGACTGGGGACCATGTGAAATTAGATGAATTTATCAAAAATAAATAAGCATTCAGGACTATTAATAATTTGGTCTGTATGTATTTATGTAACGGTATTTTTGAACTCGATATTTGATCTATTGAAAACGTCGGATTAATTTGAATGTTTGCACACTTATCAAGGACTGTTAACAATACTATAATTAATCTAATAAGTATTTACCTTTAGTTTATTAAGTTGAGAATCTGGTGTAGCGTCATGTTGCACTAAACTTTGAGATAGAGAAAAAAGTCCGTCTTGTATTTATAGGCTCATATCTTAAAAAATAAAAGTTACCTCAAGGGTTTTAATTGTTATTCACATCACTTATGTAATCAATACATAAAAATTTTAACAAAAAAAGAACCGCCTTCAAAACAAACTTACAAATATATTAAAATGCTCTAGGCACCTCGGCTGATACCGACTCCAAATATAAGAATACGAAGAACACTATAAAAGAATACGCAATTATTTCTTACGTTTTTGAGCATATAATATATTTGTAAATTGATTTGAAGGCGGTTCTTTTTTTGTTAAAATTTTTATTTAGTTTTTGATTTTTCGTGACTCTGAAGTAAACTAACAAATTTACCTCAATATATGTACACCTAAAACGCGTTTCTCATATGAGATAACACCGTTTAAATGAAACAACTTTACAAAGTTAAATTTACATTAATATCGCCACACCTGGGATAGAACCCGCAACCTTATACGTTACAGATCGCTTCTAACACTAATACGCAAAAGTTCCCCCCCCCCCCACCCAGACTCTGCTACCACCGCTTCACGCATAAGTCACCTTTCAAATATCGCAATGCAGCAACAAACGTAAGGTCATTGCCATTTGTTTACAGACAGTTATATATTCTACCATAAATCGCACTCTTACTGTAAGCCGTTGAGGAGTTCCATTGATCTTCATATTTAACTACGACTAACACTTGACCATACCGAAGTTACGGTAGGCAACTTAAATATCTGGATAGCTTATAGAAGATTCTGCCGCGTATCATTGATTTGCTCCTAAGAATTGAAGAGTTCCGTCAATTTGTCATGGATTCCATTATCAGAACTTAACCAAACTATCACAAAACAATCCTTGAAGTATATCCTTTCTAGTAAAAAAAACGAATCATTGAAATCGGTTAGTGTGATCTTGAGTTATTCGTCCATTTGTCGCGCACATGCTTATGCAAATTTAAGACTTATCCGGTTTTCTCATGGATGCCATCATCGGAACTGGTTTAAAAAAAATGGGACCCTATGGCGAGCACCACCTTTTATGTAAAAAAAAATTATCAAGATCGGTCCACTCAGTCAGAAGATATGAGGTAACAAACTTAAAAAAAAATACAGTCGAATTGAGAAGCTCCTTCTTTTTTTGAAGTCGGTTAAAAATGCATAAAATTATTAATAAATATTGACAGTTTAAAAATACCATAAAAAACTTAACCTTCGACGCGACAAACGCACTGTTAGTAACGGTCACTTTGTTTTTTCAATTGTCTGGTGTTATCTCGACGCATTTTTTGTTACTACAGTTACCGAGAAGCGAAATAAATAATACACATAGTTTAAAAAGAAAGAGATGCTTAAATTTCTGATTGCCCGAGTTTAGGCAGACCTATCGTATTATGTCACGGGCAATCTAAGGGATAACCAGATGTGATTCTTTGGTGAGTGTGTAGCGTGGTGGTGAGCAGTGTGGTGGGTCTACGCATTAAATGCCCTTTCTCTTATGAGTGAGAGTGAGTGAGGAGTCCAGTGCCCAGTATCAGGGTGTTAATAGGCTATCAATCTTATCTTTACGCAGCGGAGAACACCTAGTTCGTATTATTGTCACGTGGCTTGCATAAATAGTGCGATGCAAAAGAAACAAATTTCCGAGAAAATGTTATGGTAATGTCAACATCATCTTGAAATTGTATTATATTGTTCCTGTAAGCGAGACGCAAATAAGTTATATCGCGTGTCACAATATTGTTGCTGTAATGCAATATTTATTTATTTTTATTATATTGAAACTTAATTCGGTAATAACGCCACCGCTAATACAGACATGAAGATTTTAAAGTTAGGTTAGGTTAATTTGGTGTTCTTGCATAGGCGATGAGTACGGGACTTATTGCACTTTAAACGGATTCCTCAAAAAGTTTATACTGTCAAAAGCACCAAGGTTACATTGGAAAACTTATTATGGTGGTTAAGTTTGCAGGCGATCCCACATGGGAGCTGCGTGCTAAGGTTTTTGCAGCTTCTTATCAGTGCAGTTTGCAAAAATCAGAGGCAGGATGCTTGATAGCGCGGAAGAGAAGATTCCTTTTGGGTAGGGCTTTAATAGAACGGTGGAAAGAGGATCTCGGATCCTCAATAGCGGATGAAGCCATTGTGGAGGCGAAACGTCCCCAGCTGGAAAAATAGCTATCCAGAAGGTATGGATCGCTTACGTACAGACTGGTGCAGGTGTTGACCGGGCGCGGATGTTTTGGTAAATACCTGGACCAGATTGGTAGCTTTGAAGAATGAACTGCCTGCCACGAGTATGGTATTTTCATAGATTCGGCGCACAACAATTAGTCCTGATATCGCAGATGGAGAGATGGCTCTCTTTGGTGATCATAGTCTGCGTATTACTTGCTAATTAGACAGATTGTAGGACAGTTGTCTTCGTCTGTGAATCTGTTATGTCGCTGAAGGAGAAGGAAGAGGAGAAGAAAATTCCGTCGACGCTACCTTGCTCCCACGTAGGAGGCGATCCCCCTCCATGAACGATTGCCATAAGGTGGCTACATGGGAAATGCCAGTGTGCCTCGTACCTTTGGTTCTCCACTCAAGGATGTCGAGGGATTTCCGCTGAGTTCTAGTCGATATTCTGACTTGTCAGTCGGTCCCATATCCAGTGCATAAAGGCATTTCCTTGCGTGAAAAAAATGGTGATTAAGTTTTCTGCTGTTACTCGCAATTTGCTTTTTTTATGAATACCTTCTCCTGCTTATGAAAAACCTAACAAATAAGGATTTAACGAAATTGGTCCAGTCATTCACGTGACATAGGAGAATAGGGGATTTATTAGTATAATATATTATTAATTTATGAATGAGTAAATGGGTGATAGAAAGACTTTATTGGTCTAAAACCATCTTCGAATATACCTTTCATGTATCGGATTTGAGACGTAACACTTTACAAACATTGTTTTTGTGTTTAATGTACTCGTAAACTATATTTTTGTGAAACTTCAATCCTTAAATTGCTTTTATTTTACTCCAATGCGACTATTTGTATCAAAGTTACCGCGATTTGAAAATACTCCGAAAATTTAGATTTTTTTTATGATCCCTTCATTTTTTCCACTTACATTTCAAAAATTATAGACAAGAGCATCAGAGTGAATACTTTATAATTACATTGTCTCACAAAAAATACCTGTGCAGATGAACCTTTATCCAATTATTTCTTGAAGCTAAATTTCGATTTAACCTTCGTTTAAAGAGTGAACGAACTTAACGACATCTCGTCATATTTCACCAAATTATACATAAGCCAGTGATTTCACTGTGAAAACTGCAAAGCTCTACAAAGGTTTATCTGCCAATATCCATTGAAGCATTAATTTATTTTAATCCAACTCCATAATTATTAATAGATTTGATTTAAGTCGTAATTTATAGCTTAAAATATAATGTCTTATTTGACAAGTTTTCATAAAGATGAAAACATTTAAATAATTAGTTTAGTGGTATTTGATGCCCTTTAGATGAACTCCTATTTCTTTGCGAATATAATAATAATACATACATACATACATAGCATCACGCCTCATTCCCATAGGGGTAGGCAGAGACAATATCCTTCCACTTGCCACGATCCTTGCATATCTCCTTCGCTTCTTTTATTCTCATTAAACCTTTCATACACTTCTATGTTTAGAGTACCCTTGACCTGGCCCTTATTTAAAATGTCCTGGATTTGGTCCAGGAACGTTCGCCTTGGTCTTCCCCATCCAACTTTCGCATTCACTCTTGACTCATAAATCCTTTTTGTCAGTCTCCTTTCATTCATTCTCTCTACATGCCCAAACCGTATAAACATACCTTTCTCAATTTTAGTCACTACGTCTTCTTTTATACAACAACGTTCTCTCATCACACAATTTCTTACTTTGTCACTCATTATCAATCCACTCACTCATACTCATACATACGCTCTCATCTCTACCGCATTTGTTTTACTTTTCTGATTCTTCTGCCATACCCAACTTTCATTACCATACATAGGTGTTGGCACCACAACACTCCAACATGCACAGCCAGTCTAGCCCTTTAAGACACCATTTGGCTATTCATAAAGGCGTGCAGAGCACCGTTTATCATATTCCCTGCTTTTACTCTCCTTTCAATATCACTTTCACATGTTCCATCTTTTGTAAATTTAAATCCCAAGTACACAAATTCTTTCACCTCTTCCACTTGTTCCCCATCTATCACAATATTACCATTCATCATAGATTCATCTCTTTCAAAAAGCATAACTTTCGTTTTGTTTACATTCACTTTCATTCCTTTCCCTTTCAAAGCTTCATTCATAATAATAATCAAGCCATTTATTTTCCTATTATAATGAGTTTTGTTACTAAGCTTTCTTAGTACAATTTTTGGGATGACATTTGTACTTTTTTTAATCTATTATCTGAAAATTAGTGGCGTAATCGTCGTTTAATTATAGCGATTACATAGACTGAATTAATTATAGATTTATCCACTGGTGCAATGATTCAAGTACTTGCTTCGCTAGTAAAGATTCTGGCTTCAATACCCAGCAGGATAAAATTAGATAACTGTATTTTCTAATATATCTGAGCTTGGTCTTTTGAGAGGATTCAGCTGTCGTCGCACCAAGCAAGCACTGCATTTCATTATGCTGCTGTTTATATGACTGCCACATTGGTCTAGTGTTTAGCATGTTCGACTGCAGACATGAGGTCCTGGGTTTGAGTTCCGGGTCGGGCCAATTCAAAAATCAATATTGAGTTTTCTATTAAGATTTTCTCAATTTTTTTTTTATTGCTGACAGATTAGCGCTTGACTGTGATCTCACCTGATGGTAAGTGATGTTACAGTCTAAGATGGAAGCGCGCTAATATGTTAAGAAGTGATATACCCCTTACGGTTTCTACACAGCATCGTTCCGGAACACAAATCTCTTTGTTAGGCGGTACGTTTTTGCTGGTAGGGTGGTAACTAGCCACGGCCGAAGCCTTCCACCAGTCCAGACAAATTAGAAAATACAATTTTCTAAATTCGTCCTACCGGGGATCGAAGCCGAGACCTCCGCTAGCAAAGCGAATACTCGCACCACTGCGCCAGCGAGGTCGTCAATTATTTGCCCGAAGTTGGGAAGTTGGCGGTGTGACCCACCCCCGTGCCTCGGAGAGCACGTTAAGCCGTCGGTCCTGCGCCTGATCTCTCTCCGGTCGTGTCGGATCGGACTATGAGAGTGAAAGAATAGAGAGTGCACTTGTGTACTATGCCTGCCAATCCGCAGTGGAACAGCGTGGTGGGTCTATGCTCTAAAAACCCTCGTTCCTCGGAGAGTGGAGGCCTGTGCCCAGCAGTGGGACGTTAATGGGCTACTACTTACTTTTTTATGCTGCTGTTTAGAAACAATTAGAGGTGAAACTACTTGTCAGGTGTAAAAAAGGCATTAAAATCATAACAAAACATACCAAGACACCTTCTGTTAGGAGGTACACATTGAGAGCATGGTTAAAGAACAAAATGACCTATTAATAGCATTATATTGTGTTTGGACTGATGAGAGGCTTTGGCTGTGGTTAATTATCACCCTAGCAGCAAAAGTCAAGCAGGAGATTTGTGTTCCAGTACGATGCTGTGTAGGAACCATATGAGGTAATTTGCCTCTTACCTAATTATTGCGCTTCCATCTTAGATTGTATCATTACTTATCATCAAGTGTGATCATACTCAAGTGCTAATTTATCAGCAATAAAATAATGTATCTTAAGTCATGGGTAGAACTTCAAAACATGACCTAAATACAGGCCAGAATTCTTAAGCGTCAAAGTTTCAAACACAAATATAAGTTACAAACGGAACTGTTAGAAACTTGGCTTAATATTTCCTGTTGTATAAATTCATAATGGTTAAACGAACATTATTCATTATTCTTGTTTTAGTTTAAAGTGAGCAACTGTAATTAAAAACAAATATTAGTTTTCGCAATTTTCATCAATCAAACCTCATAGCTGCTGAATATTAAGGGGGTCAGAGTTGTTAACTGTGGACAGTAGCTGAGTTGCCATAGGGGGATAAATTGACATATATTATAACAGTTATAGTGTCATAAATCTCCATATATGTCACTGTTGTTGCAAGATCTGATATAATGTAATTTAATATAACGGACAATTCGCCGTTATCATCGTTGTCGTCACAGCGCATTAAGTTGATAAAAGCTAATGTACCTCTTCTGTTCTTTACACAGAATCGTATCGACCAAAGCCTCATAGTCCAGATCCAAACACATTAGAAAAAGCAAGTATTCTTCAAGAATCGAACCCAGGAGCTCTGTTAGAGCAAGAAGTACTTGCAACATTACTCCAGCGAGGGTTATATCTATTTGTTAATATTTAAACAGACTCACTTTTCTTTTGAGAATAAAGCTCTTTAAGCATATGTACATTACGCTATAATAAAAACACATTAAAAAAAACTCGACTATTGTATTACGCATTATTTGCGCATTTCAACTTATCTTGCCCTCAAGGGAAGCTTTCAGTAAAGGGTTAACGTTATCGCAAGAAAAGAAATGGAAATCTTTGTGTTATTTTCCAATATATCTACATATAAAACAGTTGAAATGTTTGTCTATCATTTACAATATTTACTCGTTACCAAATACTTGTTTTCTCAATCATTCCACATGTTTTTCGCCGATGTCACTATCCAGAGTTATTAAGTGCTTTGAACGATGCCTACAAGTTTTTATATCAGTCTGTTATAATAGATTTAAATATTATATCTAAATACACAATAATTTTACACGAATATTCCATGTAAACTCTCATAACCATAATTTTCTTCTTTTTTTATGCAATAAATAAAATGCTGGCCCTAAAATCACCTTAAGGTACACCAAATGCAATGACACTTTAATAGGTTTCCTATCCAATGAAGAATACAAATAATACTTCGTCAAAAAGCATCTTCAGAAATACCTTTCGTGTCAATATTTCTTTACGGGCAAGGTGAACAGAAGTTGAGAGGAAATTATAAGTTAGTGAAGATAGAGAGTTTTACTTCAGTCATGTGGTCTAAAGCACGCTTGTTGTTTGTTTAATCTTCATCACGTTTTTGATCTAGCAAAATTTAATTTTCATCACGTAATATTTTTATATTTGATATTAAAGTTTTTAATGTATAATTTTTAATACTAATTCCATCATTTTCAGGTCACAACTTCAAGAGAAATATGCAAGGAGTGTCGCGTTGGATTTTTAAACTATACAGACACATGTGTGAAGGTGTTTAAACACGGCCCGGAGCGACTGAGGGCGTATACGAAATACGTAAGGTGATTCCTAATTATTAAAATTTATGTAGTGATAAAGCTGCCAAAAACTCTGTAATTTTCCAAAAGAAAGTTTATTTCGTATAAGGAAAACCTTTGATAAAATATAGACAAACGGATCTACTTGCAACATGAATATGAAGGTGTGACTTAATCGAAATAACTTTATACTAGAATTATTTCGTCCAAGACACACCTTCGCATTTAAGAGATGGTGAAGACCTTTGGTAAAATATTTATTTATTATTTTCAAGAACAGTACAGTGGTATCTTAAATACATAGGAACGATGATGCTGCAGTAGTATAAACTGTGTTGCAGTGATCAACGTCTTCCCTTATATATGACACAGGTTGTACATAATACTATAACAATATTAAAAATATATTTGTGTGTGTGTGTGTGTATGTGTGTGTGTGTGTGTGCGCGTGTGCGTGTGCGCGCGCGTGTGTGTGTGTGTGTGTGTGAGCATGCTTATTGGAGTCGGTATCATTGGGATTTACGTAACTAACTTTATGAGTTCTTCAGTTTTTTCATATGAGAGTGTTAAAAGAAACTCCGTACATTCTCTTTTACACTTGTTAGCCGGTAAGGGGTAAATATTAAGGATTTTATTTATGTAATTATAAAGTGCACAACTGATTTGCATGTAGATTAGTAAATATAGATTAACAAATCAACTTGCAACATGAATACGTAGGTGGGGTCGGCACAACATGTTTCCTTTCGCCACTTCACTCTATCCGCTGTCATATCCACATTTAGATCCCTTACACACATATCCTGTTTCAGATAGTTCATCCACACTTTTTTGAGTCGCCCTCTCCCGGTCCTGCCACTTGCCCTCACATTTAGGGCCCTCTTGCAAATAATAAATGTCGTACTTTAACTTCTTATAACTTACATCTGAATTTTTTAAATCTTATGCCTTTAGGAAGCAGGTGTACTTTGCTGTATAAGATTTTGCTTTATAAAATTATTAAAGGTCTTATAGATTTTTCTGACATTTTAGAACGGATTTTATCCAAACGTTGTCTTTGCCATTTTGTCGCACGAATTTAGCTAAACATAGTCCCATCAATAGGATAGGTTCTGTGTGAAGCAAATTTCGAAATGATTGTGACATCTTTTCTGGTTCTCTGGCCTCATTGAGATATTGCTTTAGAAGTAAGTTAGTTTTGCGTAATTCTTTTTTATTTTTCGTGGTATTTGTAGTTTTTTTTACATTTTACTGTAGTTTTATAGATTATCTTTAATATTAAGTAATGTTATGGTTTAAGCAAGCTGTGAACGTTTCTAGAAGGTAAAGGTAAAATTTTAAATAAATTACACCCGTTTAACGAACCAAATAAAGCTAACATTGTATTTCTAAACTTACTTGGTTTCAGGCACTTCGTGGATTACGCCATGGCTGGTGTCTGTCTCGGAGGTACCAGCGTCTATGTCATCTTCATCGCTTCCTCTTTGAAAAATGTAAGCTATTCTTTTCTGTGGACAATAAACAGCATATGGTTACTGTTAACACACACACACACACACACTGCCTTGTTGGGAACGTCCAGTAAATTGTGTAACATGTGTTATCTTTTTATTTAGGATCTGCCTATACGCCTTAAGATATTAAAGGTATTAAACGTTTAAAGACTGCTGCTGTCTCCATTATATGTAATGGTTTGTTAGTTCATTAGTAGTTAGTTTTGGTTTCGATGACCGAAGTTAGACTTATTCGAACATGACCAGGCCCTGGTCCAAAAATGGAAGAAGAGCCTCGGGTCCCCAGTAGCGGGCGTGACCATTGTGGCGGCGATCCGACCTCATCTGGAACAATGGCTTTCCAGAGAGCAAGGATCGCTCTCCTATAGATTGGTGCAGGTTCTGACCGGGCATGGATACTTCGGAAAGTTCCTGCATCGAATTGGCCAGGAGGAGTCACCCGCTTGCCAACAGTGTAGTGCAGCAGTCGACTCAACGCATCACACTGTGGCAGAGTCTGCAGCCTGGGGACCTCAACGTCACCTCCTGGTGGCGCTGATTGGCNGTGCCAGGGACGAATGCGAAAGTTGAATACCTGGTGCCTCACTTACGGATGAAGAGGGTTCCGCTGGGTTTTAGTGGGTATTGCGAGGTTTCCTCCTTCGCCGAGTTCCACATTCCTGACCTGTAGGTCGGGGTTCGTGCCTAAATGCATTTACCAGCAAAAAAAAAGACTTATTCGTGCATGAAGATATTGTTAGCCTTTTTTGTCTGTTGCTACTTTTGTTTGTATGATATAATCTCTAAAAGGATTTTATCTAGTCACAGTATGGACTATAATATCAGTTGCGTTTGTATAATCTATTAACATTAATCATAAATCTAATAACGTTATCTTGCGGAATGTTCTTGCAATACATCAAAGTAAATAACAAACAACCGCTCTGTTTTAAGTTAATCTATTTGAACATTACGACAAGGGACGGTTGTGGTATAGTAGACGTAGTGACTAACATTGAGAAAGGTATGCTTAGATGGTTTGGGCATGTAGAGAGAATGAATGAAAGGAGACTGACAAAAAGGATTTATGAGTCAAGAGTGAATACGAAAGTTGGAAGGGGAAGACCAAGGCGAACGTTCTTGGACCAAATCCAGGAAATAAGAAAATTGATTGCCTCAGTGTGAAATTAGTTCAATTTAGGTACAGCTGATAATTATGTTAAAGGACGCCATAAAATCTAAGGTTTAAAGGATGTCCTGTTATAAGAAGAATCCTCAATAAACTCAAAATCAAAATCAAAATCAAAAATATCTTTATTCA
>JACTOM010000135.1:0-30526 GCA_015832385.1 Elymnias hypermnestra
AAATTAATCTATAGTCCGACTTAGTAGACTATCCACTGCCACGAGATCGGTATCTAAGCTGGGGAAACTGAAACCGCGGGGCATTGCTAGTAAAATATATTTTCTCTCTCCTTCTGCGGGGATTTCATAACGCGGAAGGAGATGGCAAAACAATTGAGGAAGGCGAACGTGACCACTTCGACCGTTCGCAGGAGAAGGCCGGGAAGGAGGCGAGAGGCCCTCGATTGCCGTCTCCCTCCTTAGTGGTGACCTTTGGGTGACGGAAGCGGGGTCCGTTGCCCAACAAAGAAAGGTCTCGCGAGGAGGTTAGTGGCTTTAATATTTAATTTAGAGAAAGGTACAACAGGATTAATTAATTAATTTGGTTATCTCCAGAAGTCTAATTAATTCGAAGCTTTGCATATGTATTAAGTGTCAATGACAATGCCATAATGACGCTAAAAATTTCACATTATCCTTGTTAGGAACGCCAGGATTGATATATTCTTTTGATAGATCCTCTATGAGGGAGTGAAAGGGACAGCTAGCTGGTGATCTGCCGTCTCGGATAGCCGGCAGAAATTGTGGAGTGTTTTTGAAGGTGGTTTAATTATATAAACGAGACCGGACATCTAATTAACTAGATGTGTAGAATAATACTAAATCTTGCTAAAACAATAAATAATAGTTTAAAAAAGAACACGCTTTTATAGTAAACCTAACTAAAAACTAGAAAATAACTTTTACTAATAAGTTATAAATAGAATGATTTAATTCAGAGTTAAAAACGTAGGGTGCATTTTACAACATTCCTATAACTCTCCTTTCATAGACACGGCTTTTACTCTCAATTCAATGATTCTGTTTATTACTTATTATTAAAAGTTATTTTCAATTTTTACTCCAGTTTACTATAAAAGCGTGTTTTTTTAAAACTATTATTTATTTGAGTCTTCAGTAGGTTGTCCGTGCTTTTTCTAAATTTCCTCGTTGATTACCCAATGGCAAAGACGAAAAAACCCGTCCCTTGCCCCGCCCCGCACGGACTGTTTGGGATTTTATGAAACACTGCCAAATGCTATGATTTTTATGTTTGCTAATAATTCAAGTATACAATGTTATCTTTTGCTTATTTAATTAAGACTTGAAGGGTCATGTTGCGCTAAACTTTGAGATAGCGAAAAAAGTCCGTTTTGTATTTATAGGCTCTTATCTTAAAAATTTAAACTTACCTTAAGGGTTTTCATTGTTAATCACATCACTTTTATAATCAAAAATACAATTAATCACTCACAATTTATAAAATATCCCCAAACAATTAACGACATTCAACCCGACACACGTACAGTTACTGACGTTCAATTTGTAACTACTAACTGGTTTATCTGTTGTTACTGTGGGCTAGTGATAAGCCTACACATATTGTGGTGGGAAGTTTTATAGAGAAGCGAGATTGATATTGAGACTTAAAAAGAACGAGATGTATAAATTTATTTAAACAATTTTATAAACAAATTACGTAAAAAAATCATAACCGCGCTTTGTTACTGCTATTGTTTAATGTGAAAACAGGCATAGCTAAATAATAATTGAAAAAAAAATTATCAACAATTTTTAGATAGTTCATTTTGCAATAGTTATAAAAAAATCATAATTAATTAATTTTTAGTTATTTCATCGCAGGATTTTATGAAGTATATAAGTATATCAAAAGGGCCCACGTAGTTTAAAATTTATAGGTCAATTATTTATACCTTTTATCCCATTATTTATGCCAACGGAGATTGGGAGCAAATTGTTAGTTAACAATTGAATAACTTCTTGAAAACAGTGATTTAACTTTTTTTTACAGGGTTCGATTCATTCAAGTGTTAAGAAACTAGAGTTTTTTAAAACAACATCTTATGTTATATTTTCTTTTTTTTATAAACTCTCTTTAGCGGCAACGCGCGCATGACGTAATAGCCGCGAGGGGGCCCCATTACATATATCTACTCTATATAATAGATGTTAAGGCCTTTCTAAAGTCTTGTTCACATGTGAGATGAAATCTAACAAACAGTACATAAAACTAAAAATTAACAGGCACTTTAAACTCATCCAGTCCAATGTCCCAACTCCTTTTGGCAAGAATTCTCACATTTAACATATTTGAATGATTTTGTCTTATAATATACCCAGGAATGATAATATTTAAGAAAAATTTTATTGTAATTATTACTGCTAATATTATGTTGTTCAGAATGGGACACAGAGACTGTTTCTTTTCTTGAGCTTCACTTTCAAAACCATTCTTTTCCAAAAATTATAGTTGTTGTCCACCTCAAACCACAAATGATTAATTCATTCCTAAGATTGTGTGATAGGCTGAAACAAAATAATTCATAGTATAATAATCACAATTTATTCTTTATATTATAATTTTTTATAAAATAATTAGTATATAATAATTTATTCTTTTAAGGGTCATTTGATGTTATTTGCTTTTTAGACTCATTTCTATAACAATTTCCAAGAAGATGTTCAAGAGATGTTGCTCAATAAACTTATTTCCTTTATTAAAGGAAAGCTTAGAAATTAATACTAGTCTAGAGAACATAATTCAAACTACCTTTGTATTTGTTCTCTTCACTATGTACATATATGTTGCTGCCTTAGACAAATAATTAACACCAATAACAACTATTGTAACATCCTCATGAAGTTTTGTATCAATTGTCCTTATTTCAGTTTGTAACTTTTTATTATTATATTTTGTTTTTGTGTGTAACAGGGAAGTATGCTTTTTTTTCTTATTTTCATGTATCTTGATAAATCAAATCAAACTATCTTAATTCAATTATGCCTATTACAGCACTTTTGAATAGTCAAATATATTTTTGTCCACACTAATTCTAATGTATTACATAATATATGTCGGATGATGGTATTTACGAACAATGTAAAATCTAAAGTTATGAGGGTTGCTTCGCACCCTGTCCTGAGAAGGGCCCACAAGAAACTCAGACAGGTATTTCGCATGTTTTTACCATCATCCATACAATATCATATTAGTTTAATATATTTTAATTTAAATCAGAGCAATTCATTTACTTCCACATGTTTCTATCATCTAAGTAATCCTGTAACTTATAATATGATTTTTAATCAGCTTTCTTTCAACAAAGATTTTGAATTTATTAAGTGACAATTCTAGAACATCTTGTGGCTCAGCTTTAATGCTGCATTTAGCACTGATTTTCAGGCATAACCCTTTGGTGACTTCAAGGACCGAATTGGGAGTTGTTATGACTGAGTATTCTATATATACAGTAATATTTAAAACATAAACAATCAGGATTATATTAATGTTTTTGTGTTTCCAGCAATAGTTTATTTTTATTTCATAAGTTGTATGAAGTACATTCACTATTTTATGTGCGTACTACAAGTATTCTAATATGTATAATTAGCGACTCTCTTGGAACCATATTGTAAAACAAACGAACGGCCCTTTTAGCTTTTCTGCAGTACAAATATTGCATCTATATCAGTAGCGTTACTCGTAAAGTAGAATACCGTATGACATAATGCTGTGAAAAATGAAAATAGCTGAAATATACCGGTTTGGAAGAATCAACATCTGTCAGACGACGAATTCTTTAAATGACGTAAGCCGCAGAGCTGAACTTCTTTGATAACATGTGGAAAATGTTAACAATTAACATTATTATATTTACATGATAGCACACACTAGTTGATAGTTGAGTTTTTCGTTACATGTTTCTTTGGTGTTTTAAAGTTTCACGTTTCAACAATAGAGGGCAAATTTTAGTAACAACCTGTACCGATTTTCAAAAGTAATAGTAAATAAAGATTAAATTGTTTTCCTCGCCCGCTGATTAGAAAAATACGGGCAACCTGTTTTTTTTTTCGGAATAATGTGTATCAGTTCTATGAATAATTGAATATCGATTAATCGTTTTCCTTTTTAAAAAATAATCGTTAGATAGATATAAATACTTTATTGCACACAAACACATATAGGAAATATAAAACTAACCTTATAAAACTAAAGCTAGGAGCGTACGAAGGCGGTCTTATTGCTGCAAGCAATCTCTTCCAGTCAACCTTTGTGAAAATGGATGCTTATTTAATAAATTATAATCCATGAATATAGTCGGAATTTTTATACCAATACTAGGTCGATCTGATTTTCAAGTATTGATACTTTAGTTAAAATAGATAAAAGAGTGTTCATGTCTAAACTGAGAATGCTAAGTTTTTATTAATTTGGTATTTATTAATCATGACTATTTATATTGTTTCAAAATATTTACAAAAATATATAATTGAATGGATGAATATTGATTTGATATCTGTATAAAATTATTAGGTATAAATATTTTTATAAATTTTCCATCGGTAATCCCTATGATTGCGAATGTTTTTAAATAATATATCGATGCTGTTCGAAATATCGATTTTATATAAATCGATATTTTTCTTTTCTAGACCTCGCTAGGTTAACAAGAAGTTTACAAGACAGCACCACAAAAGTATTTTAAAATGTTATTCAAACTAGTACATCACTAGTTTGATATGATTATGATTTTCAGCACCGGTGATTACTTTGCACAAAGAACTGGCTTTTAAAAGTTTTTAGTAGGCTTATTAAATAAAAACTTTATAAATATAGATTGGAATGGTTTATTATACCTAAAAATAAAAAATACAAAAAGTTATGCTAAAACTTATAAAATCAACCTACAAATAATAGGGGAGGGACGGGCACTTTTTCACATTATTAATTATTAAAAATTAAATAACACAATCAATATTTAACCCTAAGGTAAATTGCTCCAAACATTTGGCTACATGTTTTATAGGGAAAGGTCTACAAATTATAACCAGTATCAAAGTAGTAACAAAATTGCTAAAATATGTCAATTGTGCCCAAAGCTCCCCATCGTAGGGAGGCTTAAGCACCAACTGTGGGAGGTTTAGGCATGCCATAAAAATACTCAATATTCGAATAAAATTATTTTAAAAAAAAAGACATTTAATCTCAAATAGTATCTAATTTATATAAATAATTAACAGAGTAAGTGTTACATTTACATTCACCATTTGTACTTATCTAAGGTTGCTCACTACCCATAAAAGTTTATCGAATGTATACTTAGAGCTACCACATTTGGTATTATTAATTGCCTGTGGTTCTGGCAGTTTCATTTTGATGTCATTTACTGGGGCACTGGCTGTGTCATCTATTTCAGGAAACAAAAAGTATTTCGCTACTTGCTTAATCTCATAAATTTAACTGTTGCCATAGTATGGCTACTTTCTTCAATTCGTCCGACATAATGGACAGCGCTCTTTTTCAAATCAAATTTCACCAGCACATAATCATCAACTTGGAAGTGTCTATCTAAAACAATCTGGTCGTCTTCATCAAACTCTTCTTCTGATTTTTCTACAATAAAAGAACCTTCAGAACTGTCAGGTACAGGAATATTTTTTTCTTCACTATCATAAGTGCTAATTTGCCTTTTCTACCTTTTCGATGTCAATTCCTGTGGAAACTTAAAAATCTTTGTTTAGCTATATTTTTCAGTACCTTATTTTCTTGTCTGTCTTGTTTTGCCTTATTTTTATTCTGTTATTCTTGTTCCGTTAGTTCTATCAGTTTCTTCTCGGGTGTATCTGTTAATATCCTTGTTTTTCCTTTCTTCTTTCCACTACCGGCCAGTTTCCTAGGTCCAGCTTTTGGGTACGGTCTCACTGTTTCAGGGGTTATAATTTCAATGACTTCAGCCCCTATTTGATCTCCAGGAAATGATTGGGAAGAAACTGAGACAACTGTCTCATTTAAATTAACTGTATCTGAATCTCTTTGATAATCATTTCCAGGCATTTCCGAGAGGACTTCCCTTGATTTTAATTGATTTGTTAACTCATTTTCTGACATAACCGCTCTAGTACTTTCACACAAACGGCGATCGGTAACAGAAGAGCAGAGAAAATCTTCGTCTGAAAATATATTTAAATTTAAAGGCCATATTCCAGCTTTTTCAAATCCTGTTTGCTGTTTGAAAGCTTGAGGTATAGCAACAGCTGCTAATTTTGGAATATCAAATATTATTACAGTTTACGCAGGATTGCTGACCATCCAATCTGTTAAAGATTTATTGTAAAAATTTTATAATGGTCCGTACACTGTTCAGTCCAGTGTCTGCATTTTATGGCTGCAGTGAGGTGGAAATGTCAGTAATATAATTCTAACATTTTTGTAGAAATCTAAAAGTTCAGAACAGAAATATGGCTCTCATGATTGTCAAGGAGCAAAAGTTCTGGAGTGTCGGGTGTCGGTTTCGCATGTTTCGCAAAATGATGCATATATTTAATAAAATTTGAAGATGTCATCCAACCAGAGGGATGCGTTAAGGCATCAGAGCCAATGGGAGCGTCGTGAAACATGTACTGTCTCATCTACATTGAAAATTGCTTCAGGACCTAACTGATGACGGCTGAAGACTGTTCTTAGATTTTGAAAAAATTCCCCAACATTTGTTTTGTTGAAACTTGTTGAGCGTGATAAGCTTGTCCTTATTGACAAGTGAGTTTGCCTATTGAGAAATCCTCTTATCAAGTCCTTAGATGCTACTTTGTTATGGATCCAATTATCTGGCATTTTATCTTTTTTATAGCTAAAGCAAAGTTATAGGCCAATTTTCGAGCTTATTTTTTTGCAATTTTTGCCTATGATCGAGTGGTGAGGAATGAGCTGTGTCAACGTTATCTACGTATGGGGTGAGCAGGGATGTGTTGAGTCACCATGGTTGTTTAACCTAATCATGGATACATTTTTGACAGATTTAAAAGAAAGTATGTATGGGTTAAGAATGAATGAATTACTCATCAAATGTTTACTCTACGCTGATGATCAAGCAATACTTGCGTCGTCCGCTAATGAGCTACAGGAGATGCTAAATATTATGAATGAAGCTTTGAAAAGCAAAGGAATGATAGTGAATGTAAACAAAACGAAAGCTTTTTGAACGAGATGAATCTATGATGAATGGCAATATTTTGATAGATGGGGAACAAGTGGAAGAGGTGAAAGAATTTGTATACTTGGGATCTAAATTTACAAAAGATGGAACATGTGAAAGTGATATCGAAAGGAGAGTGAATGCAGGGAATATGGTAAATGGTGCTCTGCATGCTTTTATGAATAGCCAGATGGTGTCTCAAAGGGCTAGACTGGCAGTGCATGCTGGAGTGTTGGTGCCAACACTTATGTATGGTAGTGAAAGTTGGGTATGGCAGAAGAATCACAAAAGTAAAATAAATGCGGTAGAGATGAGAGCGTTGAGAAGCATGAGTGGATTAAAACTGAGTGACAGAGTGAGAAATAGTGTGATAAGAGAACGTTGTGGTATAAAAGAAGACGTAGTGACTAAAATTGAGAAAGGTATGCTTAGATGGTTTGGGCATGTAGAGAGAATGAATGAAAGGAGACTGACAAAAAGGATTTATGAGTCAAGAGTGAATGCGAAAGTTGGAAGGGGATGACCAAGGACATTTTAAATAACGGCCAGGTCAAGAGTACTCTAAACGGACGAACTTGTATGAAAGGTTTAATGAGAATGAAAGAAGCGAAGGAGATATACAAGGATGGTGGCAAGTGGAAGGATGTTGTCTCTACCTACCCCTATGGGAATGAGGCGTGATGCTATGTATTTATTTTTGTCAAACCATATTGAAGTTTAGAAGAATATGTCATGTACTTCACTAACTTTCCTTCCTTTTCTGAGGTGAAAATTTGTGAAGATACGAATTTCATTGATGAATCCTTAACATATCCTGGTTTAAAATAACGTTGCAAGTTTGATCTAGAGATTTGATATTTATTTGCAGTCGGTTTTATCTTCGCTCCTTGTGACACTTTTTCTATAGCACATAAAATTATGTCTTTAGGACAAACGGCATCATTCTGTAATTTAAATATTTTAACAAAGTAATGTAAAATAAAGATAACCTGTATTATTTTATACATTACATATAGGTGGGGGCAATGGGCATGGCCAAATCTCCTTCAAAACAAGTGCTCATTGCTCCTTCTGCATATTAATACAACTTAAAATTAGAATAACTGATAGGTTAATTTATACGTTAGCAAATATACATTATTAACTTACAGACATTAATTGAACTTTATAATATATATTTATGGGCTAATTTAATGATTTTCTATTCTTCTCTCGCTCACCCAAAGAATGAGTAACACGTAATAAAATATTAAGTAAACCACCATATCACACGCGCGGGAGCATTTTCTTAGAAGATAAAAGGAATACTGTATTCATTTTATCATAGCTCTCCTTAAACCATCAATCCCCTAGGGGACTTTACTATAATACTATGAAGAAGGAATTATTCTGTCTTACATTTTTTGTTATAGATTGAGCAGTGTTTTCAATGAATGCTTTTAGTTTTCCAGATTATTTACGACATTTCACACAATTATAAACCGTTATATTTCAATCAATTTACTTAAGATCATGATTTATTATATTAATAAACCTTCGTTAAGAATCACTCACCTGTCAGTAGTTTTTGATGTGTCGCAAACATACCAATATACGTCTATGGTTGGTACATAGTCGTCCATACAATGTTTGAAATAAATAAAAAAGCTGAATTATAATTGTATCTTTAAAATAGTAAAGTAGTAAAAGAAAATATTCTTTTAAATATAATTTGATTTCTGAACGACAGGACGAACATCAAACATTTGAAATCCAAAAGAAAATGAAAAATTTTCCCATTTAGATTTGATTTGAAAAGGACGGGATGATTATTAAATATTTGACCAGTAGGTATGGTTTCTAAGGAAAACCGAAATTGTTGTTTTTACTATATTTCACGACTTTTCTATTTGCTCACCTCATAAACCTCCTACCTTCTTAACTGTGTACCAAATTTCATTTAAATTGTTTCAGCAGTTTAGGCATGAAAGCGTGCTAAACGGATTCAGAATTGTCCTCAGAAAATCTTTAGAATTACAGATTGTTTAATTAAAGCGGCGATATACGCCTATCGTGGATCTTTAAAAACTCATTATAATTCATTAAGACGAATAGACACATTTCACACACAGTTCACATTCATAAACTTAGAATTGTTTTCTCTGTCTGGGGTTACTGAAATGTTATGTTCGGACCACAATACGTCAAAAATTTGAGTAAATTTTTCTGCGATATTTTTTTTTTCCGAAAAATGTGGTATCTATTAATAAAAAGTTAATACATATACGGTAAGTTTTCTCTGTTTGAAAATTTAAAAAGCTTTACGCAGGAAGTCTTCGTTTTCCCTCATTTTATAAAATTTCCAGTTTTATATTATCTTAAAATGATTTCCCATATTCCCTCAGTTCTGTATAATAATTGGCACGTTCAATTCGCGCCTTAAGGTGTATTTTTGGAATAATTTAGCAGTTCCATGTACAATTCAACTGATAAGAAAAGATTTCCTAATTTTGCATACCAATGTATGAGCAACATTCCTTACAATTAAGTATAAATTTGAGACCTTTATCATCATCTGAGTTAATGTCTCGTTATACAACTCGGTGAATATATTTACATACACCTTTAACATATTCATCAACGGAAATATATCAAATATTAGTTTTTAACCTTGTGTGTAATGGACAAGTTGAGATATATCCTTTATAATCTCACATAAAAATTAAAATCAAAACATTAACCCAGCCCATGTGATGTTCCAATGACTCTTATTTCAGATTTCCATATAAAAAAATTGTGAGGTCTTTCGAATCATGCGTAAATTTTTTATACTTAGGGCCGGAAAAATTAAAAAAATTTTAAATAAATATTTAGCTTATTACGAAAAGATTAATGCTTGACTGTGTTCTCATTAGGTGGTAAGTCACGATAAAGACTGAGATAACAAGGTGAGAGAAAAAAAACGATTTATTTCTTAACTAAATTATCAATGAAAAGTGTAATGTTTTTTGTTGTTATTGAAAATGCATGTTATAAAAGCATTAATAATTTTAAACACCTTTTGCTAATAAATGTTTAAACAGTCTCGTCGTATTTAATTATATTATATGTTTGCATCCTCATGTTATGGATTGAGATTTATGCTACCTGCTCGTAAAACACAATCGCTTCATCATATTGCTCCTGAAATAGTGGAAAATAACATAATGTAGTCTTGTAAAGGTATCGTTTTCTCTTATCATTATCAAACAAAATAAAGCTCTAACCTATAAGTTTGATTTAACCCAAATATTTGTTGCGCATCCAACATTTTACTGTACATTTATTGCGGGATAGACGGAAAATTTCANAGATTATAGTACGATTATTTAATTAGCAATTAAAATATATTGACTGTCAGTCAATATATTTTATTAGGCAGTTAAAATAATGACAGTTCACTGCGTATACATATTAGAAAAATTATTGTACGTCCATAAAAATATTGACTCTTATATGAAGAACAGCTTGTCATATAACTTAGGAAATAAAATTGTTATAAATTATTATAATTTGTTATAATTCATTGAAGGGTAACAGAATACGTTTACATAACCAACTCCCAGATGAAGTTACAAAGATGTCACTTAACACATTTTAATCTTTTATTAAAAGGAAACTAATTGAGATATCGTTTTATAATTTGAAGGACTATTTAGAAGATAAAGAAGCGTGCGAGTGAATGAACTGCTCTAATCAAAATAGAATAAAGATTATATATTGGTAATGCTAATAAAAAAGGGGCACCCATTAGTTTGTTGTGGTGTCTTCTCAGAACAGGGCGCGAAAAATCCCTCGTAACTTTAGAGTCTAAGTCATTCTTTAATATCATCATCAGTCGTAGATTGAATTAATATATGTATGTAATGCATATATTGGTCTAGTGGTTAGCATGTTCGACTACAGACATGAGGTCCGGGGTTCGAGTCCCGGGTCGGGCCAATTCAGTTTTGAGTTTTCTACTACGATTTTCTCAATATTTGGCCGAAGTTGGGAAGTTGGCGGTGTGATCCACCGCCGTGCCTCGGAGAGCACGTTAAGCCGTCGATCCTGCGCCTGATCTCTCTCCGGCCGTGTCGAATTCCCGTCACATCGGACGATGAGAGTGAAGGAATTGAGAGTGCACTTGTGTACTATGCCTGCTAATAATCCGCACTGGAGCAGAGCGATGGGTCTATGCTCTAAAATCCCTCTCTCCTATGAGTGAGGAGGCCTGTGCCCAGCAGTGGGACATTAATGGGCTGCTACTTATCTTAAGAATTGAATATAAGGGAAATTCTCTGGAACTCCGTCAAAAGTGAGTATTTTCATTTTATGTGCTTTTCAATAACAAAACGACGAAAGCTAAAAAATATAAATCTTCTCTTTTTACCAACATGCTACTCCACTGCTGTTTGCTGCAGGAATACGTAAGTTACCTTACACTATTCAATCAAAAGTACAATAATTATATTTAAACAACAATTAAGCGCATTAGTTTTACAAATAGAACTTAGTAGTGCCAGTTCATGATTCAAACTCGCTAATTTTAACTAGAATTCAAGGGTATATTCGCTAAGTGAATGTAATCACTAAGTGTTTTCCCTACAAAATGGGAATATATGATAAAATGTAAGAGTTCATAATTCACGTTTTTGTGTGAGAACTGTGATGGTGCAAGGCATAGACCCTTGAATTCTGGTTAAGACTCACGAGTTTGAATCATTATTTTAGAAGAGCCAATCATCAATCATAGAGGTCCTGGTTTCTATTCCCGGTAGTATAAGTTTAGAAACTAAGTTCCCTTTGCGCCGTTTGGAGAATACCCAAGTGTTTTTTATGATCATCTAAAAACCTACGAGCAATTTATTTATTAACTTTTTATTACGGTTTAATCATCATCAAATCTTACATCAAAGCTTTGACTAAAATAAAATCTAGATAAATTTCTACAATGGGTAATATATATTATATAAGTTTCATCAATATGACCAACGAAATGAAAAAGTTTAGATTATTTCAAAATTTATTAAAGTTAACTTAAACATGCAGTACAAAAATAAGCAAAATGTCAGTTAATTGCTAAAGCTTCATAATTATAATCATCCCTAAAAATGCAACTTAAAAGTAATTCGGCAGCATGAGAGAGCTCAGCAACAAGATTTTTTTGTACATTTAAAGCTTATATGACACTAGGATTCTTTGGGATTGCAGACTGAAATATGGCCCCTTCAGTTCATGAGGAAACTTGAGAATAGCATAATTATTTAATGTTATTAAAACTGTAAAAAATATCACAAGGCATTCCTTCTTTCCTGCCAAATATTGGCATTTTATTCAATATCACAAGAATAAGAGGTATACTACATTTGTTTTACAAAAAGTAGTAATATTAAAAAAAAACAAGACACTGGTGTCGATTCTGTGGTACATATGCCTAAATTCAATGTATTTCCATATTTTTCTAAATTTTGGAGACTGACAAAAACGCTTTTCAGTTTTGCGATCAGGTAAATATTAAAATTTGAAACATTAATGTAATAAATTTCTGAATAGGGTTTAGTCTTAGAAAATTGTAAGTGAGATTGTCAAGAGAGTGATTTTAGTGTAAAAGAAGCCCCATGAGAATTGACACCTTTGTCACACTTGTACAACTAGATGACATTTAAAAATACACGTATATAACGAAAGTATAATAATAATGTATGTATATACTTATCATATAAAAAAATCACTTGATTTAAGGCATACATTTCGTATTACTTACAAACGACAAATAAATTCTATGAAATATAAAGGCTGTTGTCCAAATAAGTACACCAATTTACCGTTCAATTTAACACCCGTTCAAATAGTCAATTTTTTAATAAACCACGAAAACTTAAGTTTAAAACAATTAAGTACACCAATGTTTACTTTATCTAATGAAGGGCTCTATAGTATATAAAATCTGTAATACATTTACAATATTTTAGACGTCTAACAGATTTGCTGTCTGAGTTTTTTGTTAAAAACTTTTACTATTTATTTTGTGGGTATTGAATGAGACCAAGCCGTCGTGATCGGCTATGTAACGCTAAATCGAGTAAAGTCGGATGTCAAGACTAAGAGAATGAGTGAGTTATAGTTAACACTTCTACGTTATATTTTCAGTCATTATTACTGACAGTACATTATTCATAATGATAGACAATAAATTTATAAATGATTATAATTATATATATATACAATTACTTTATGAATATACGATAACAATATAGTTGTATACTGAATTATTAACCGGTGAGTATTTCACTTCTATATTGTGTTGTACAAATCAAGTTTTCGTTTTGTGTGGTTCAAATACGGTGTTAAAAGTTCACACTAGTTTTGGAAGAATTTGGCGTTATTATACGAATATTCATAGATCTGTTACTCACTAAACAATGAGTAAGCAATTTTAATATACTTTACCTCCAAATTAATATTAAAATATATATGCAAACATTACAATCGTATTTGTATAAGGAAACTATACCAATAAGTTTTGACATTATTAAATCTTTTTTCGAGAATTAAATATAAAAAGATTTAAAAAATATTCAATTGAACGTTTTATGTTGAAGCGATGTGTTGTATTTTTGTCAATTATATATTACATAGTCAGCAATTGTTGGCCCTATTCGCCGATTTTACGATCAGATGTAACGCGACATTAGACAAGTCTACGGGTTTAGAGTATAATTATTACTATTAACCCTTTGCCACACTTCGGCCAAGGCACATTGCGTGATACTACGGTTACATCGCCGGTAACAGGATTCACCCTGTTACCTGCGAAAGAGTGGTTAGCTGTTACCTGTTGGTGAAAGAGCACGAACTCGCAGTCTTTCTACGAAGAAGAATTTCACGTTTTTAGACCCTAGGGTATCTAAGGTAGGTTGATAAGGGTTAAGCATGGTGTTAAAGATTTGTATGGCGTATACAGCTCAAATTTTACTTTGAACACTGCAGGCATTGATTAACATCTTAAGTAACATTTGTAAAAAAAACATTAACAATATACGTGATAATGATACGTTATAAGTTCACGTTTCATTATTTATATAACAAAGTACAAACATTTAAGTAAATATTCTAACAATTAATATAAATTGAATTACTACATCATATATACAAACCTTTTACATGAATTGTAAATAGATGGCGTTGTACAATTTTTTTTCGCAAAATTAATTTAATTATTACATGATAAACATTATCTTCAAGTACTCGCTACAAGTTTAAAATGTATTAAAACTTGAGTTGATGAACAAAAATGTTTCAATATCGATTCTGTATTTGTATGAAATATAAGTAATTTGTGAATATAATAGGAATGTTACAAAAATGTAAATAATTATGATAGAAATGGGCTTTTACCTAAATAAAAATGGTGGTATTGAAAATATAAAAATAAAACACACACACACGCTACTCTAGGTTTTTGAGCCATGTGGGACAGAGATAAGAGAGTGGATTCTCTTTCCGAGAAGTCGTGAGCTCGAATCGTGAGCAGACACCATTAAGTGTATCATTAGAATCCATCTTTGTGCTTTTCGGTGAAACGAAAAAATCGAGAGGAAACCTGAATATTCCAGGAGTAATGCTCGGGTATGTTGTAGTCTACCAAACCTGAATCGATACTATAAATACCCTTTCCTCTATGAGAGGAAGCCTGTAGCCAGCAGTGGGACGTTATTTGATCGCTACATTACATTACAATCGAAAGAAAAGGCGGCTAAAACTTTTCCATACATTCTTATTCCATAGGTTCGGAAAAGTAATTATTGATTGAAAATACCATCAAGATCAGATAGATCGTACATTCTGTTGTTCTTTAATTTAAAGATCTTTCTTCGATCTAGTCTTTTAAACAAATATTATCGCATTATTGGTCTGGACTGCCTCATTGGTCTAGTGGTTACCATGTTCGACTACAGACATGATGTCTTGGGTTCGAGATCCGGTTCGGGCCAATTAAAAAATCAGTATTGAGTTTTCTATTAAATCTCTGTCTGATGTGAGAGTGAAGAAATAGAGAGTGCACTTGTGTACTATGCCTGTCAATACGCAGTGGCGCAGCGTGGTGGGTCTATGCTCTAAAACCCTCTCTCATGTGAGTGAGGAGGCCAGTGGCCAGCAGTGGGACGCTAATGGGATGCTACTTACCTTACCTTATTGGTCTGATTGGCGTAGAAATCAGGATTCAAAAAATGTTCTAATTTTTTTTTAAAGTAGAGGGTTGGAGCTTCAATATATGACCGTATTTGACTCAGATACACTACATTGAAAATGGGTTAAAAATATTTTCGACAAATTTTGTGGAATATATTGATTGATGTCATAGTTTTTGTTTTTGTGGAATATAGTGATCGTTAATGTCATAGTTTTCAAGAATAGCCTGATATTTACAACTAGAACTAGAAGGTTGGGGCTTAAAAATGTTTGGGAGAAGTCTATTATAAACTTTTGCAAAACATGGTAGATGCCCTAATACGATCGAACCATTCATGTTAAGGCCACTTGGCGTTTTGGCGCTTAGTTTTTCTGTCGTATATCTGTCTTTGCAACGGATCGTTAAGGACGTTGTACGCTTCCAGTACTTCTTTGAAGAAACGTTCTTGTCTTCTGCGTTCGAACTGTGACCGATCAGAGTGACGGTCCGGATGATGGTGCAAAGCGAGACGCCTGAAATATGTTTATTACATCTAAATATATTATTGAATGTTCTTAATTTCTGATCAATATACATTTTAAATGCGAGTTTTGATGTCTCCACTGGTATAATAGTGTAAATAGTTGCTTCGATAGTAAATTTAGGAATATATTTTGCAGATTTTTATCGCATAGATATATGATTTAAAAAAAATTTGTCTGTCTGTTTTGTCTGGTTTTCATGCGATTGTCATCAACAGATAGAATGACTGACGAGGTTAAGGTATATAATTCGTCAGGGTTTAGCGTTAATTTTTTGTAACACCACGATAATTATTGGAAGTGTCGAGACAAAGAATGCCGCTTGGGAGCTATCTGGGATATACCTTTTAAGGATAGCATACTTTAAAAAATAGATATCTTCAAATATATGTTCGGGTATAACGCGCACAATATTTGCTGACTACAATGACCTCAAATTTGGAGACAATTTATCGAAAAAAAAATACGCTCTCCACTGACAATAAAACGCTCCATAAATTTGAGTGCAATTTCTACATAGTGCAAATATGGATAAATCATTTCATATAAGGTTTAGCAGGGTGTTCACGCCGACCGTGACCCTGGCATGGACTCGACCCTGAACCAGGGCCCATAGGAATCCAGGTCGAGTCGGTCCCTGAGACGGCGGGAGGAGAATGTTTAGGGGAGAATCCACCTAGGTGTCGAACAGATATAAGTGAATTTTACACCTACCTGGTCTCTCGGCGCCGATCTCCTAGACGGCGTCGGCTCTGGAAGGTGGCTGTTCACGTGAGGGTGTATTTTGTAAGTGTATTATTGTAATGTGTGTATCGTATTGTGACGGCGCTGGTCTTCTCGGGTACTCCAGAATCCACGTTTCGGGATTCGTTTCGGAAGTCCTATTGCGGCCACCGCGTGGGCGAAATAACCTAGCCGCGCTATGACCCGCCACCTTTCACTAGAGGGCTATGATATGGGCCTACAAAACGCGCCGATCTACATTATAAGCCCCACAAACTAATTAACGCGTGGAATTACCGCACTTTCAAGACAAAATCATACAAAAAAACGAAGCAGGCTTATTCTGCCCCGTCACCATACGCATCGAGAGTTGACAATTCGATCGCTGCTTTTGTACTACAGATAATTTATAAACTATATTGCTCCATTATAATGGAACTGCAGAGGAGGCGCCATCTCGTGTCGTATACGGACGCCTCCCGGTAACCAGTGCATTAGTAAGTCAGAAAGGTTGCAGATTGCGCGAATATGCCGCTTCCGAGGAACCAAGGATTCGAACACAGGGTTTATTGTATTTTTAAATTCTAAGTTTAATAAAGTATATCTACCTATATATCTATTTATAGTGTAAAAGTCATGATTCAATGAATATAGAACAAAAAGTGTATACCGTGAAAATGACTTTAAAAGCACACACTACTTTTTTCATCTACATAATAACTGTTAATAAAAAAAAAACATCTTACTTGTAAGCTTTTACGATATCCTGCGGGGTCGCCGTCTTTTCAACTTTGAGAATTCTGTAATAGTCCTTGCTTACTGATTTTTCGGTTTGTTTTCGTTTAGCGTCATCGAGCAGCTGTTTCAACTCCTCACTTTTCTCAATTTTATTTAGTCTTTCATAGTCGTCGACAACACAGTCATATTCTTCCAGCTGTGTGTAACATTTTGCACGTAGATGCAGAGCTTTAACATAGTTTTCATCCAGCTCAATGGCAGCAGTGCAACTTTCAGCTGCCGACTGTGTTTGATTCATCTTCGTGTACACTGTCGCCTTATTGAAGTGAAGTTTAGCGTTGACTTTCGAATTTGTTGTATCGATTGCTAGTGCCTCATTATATAGTTGTAAAGCTGACTTCCAACGGTTTTCTTTGAAATGTTTGTTACCTACAAATAATGTTCTGATTTTATAACTGGATAACGAATACCTCACTAGATAGTGTATATTTATGAAGCCATGTCATCGTTTTATTAATTCATATTAAAAAAAAATGTCTAATTAGTATATAAGGTGGTACCGTAAATAACTTATATTTGAGACATTATACTCATAATACATAGTAGCCGTCGATTTTGTTAACGATTGAAAATTTGAGCAAGTCACATAAGGAGAACGTGAGCCATTAGTAGGAATTGGACTGAAGAGTACCTTCTTCTTTTTTCGTTTTTAGCGATTTTGCTTTCTTGTAAGACGAGGCTGCTTTGGCGTGGTCGGGCGAAAGTCGAATAACCTCTTGAAAATATCTCATGGCTTGTTCAAACTTTTCCTGCAACAAGCCGACCTCGTTGACGTAAATTAAAAGCGATGTCAGCGAAGAGAGTATAATTTGCTGTTCTAGAATACTAAGGCTAAAACAACTTTGCCACATTTATTATTATTGTTTATTTATATCGTTATTGAATAATACTACACTTAGAAAATATATAAAAAAGGAACATAAATGAATTCGTGTTAAAATTCGACGGCTGCGCTGGCGCAATGGTGAGATCGCGTCACTAACAGAAGTATTGGGTTTGATTCCCGGCCGTGGCTAGAGACCAACCTGCCAGCAAAGACATGGCGCCAAGGAACAAATTGCATACTAGTACGCTGTGCAGGAATCATTAGATGTGAATAAGCTCTTACTAAGTCATCGTGCCGAAACCTTACAATGCATAATTACTTTACTAGCATTTGAGATTACAATGAAGCGCTAAACGTGATTTACGAGTATGAGGCGTATTATTGAATTACTACCATATTAAAAAAAAATTACACCGTACATCATAATAAAGACACAGCCCTTTTACACAAAGAGCTTCAATGTCGTGATGATCCTGTCTTATACATTCATCTGTTATTTCTAAAGCCTGCAGGTTTTGTCCCAGAATCGCTAAGCACTCGGCTTTCAGAAGTTTTGGTCTGAAACAATAATTGTGTTAATCATTGACTTTTATATATAGGTCGGCGCGACGACGTTCACTTAGCATTTTAACTTTTTTCTATTTGTAGCAAATCATCGTACACATTTTTACGTAAGGAAACCATGGCCTAGGCAGATAATGTCTAAATATATATAGAATAAAAAGTAATAGAGTAAGGTTAACTTATATATCTCCGCAAACAAGTGAGTGTGTGTGTTTTATGTATCGGTAAGGAAATGTGTTTTTGTGTAAGTGTATACATTCTATGTAATTTATCGATACGTCTAATATAAAAACAATTTTTGTAAATTTTATGAGATTTCATATGTTTTCTCATTATTTCTTTTTATATAGCAATTTTGAAAAATAGTATAAATTTGGTACAAATATATGTTCGTATTAGAAGCTCTAGCCGGCCGTGTATGAGGACAGAGCGGCTGCAAGGGCGGATGGCCGGCAGCCTGATACTGACGAGATCCAGAAGCCGACCAGGCTGTGGTCCGAAAATGGAGAGAACACCTAAGGTCCCTAGTAGCGGGCGTGGCCATTGTGCCGGCGAATCATCCTCATCTGGAACAATAGCTCTCCAGGGAGCATGGCACGTTTTTCTACAGACTGGTGCAAGTTCTGACCGGACATGGGTGCTTCGAAAAGTTCCTGCACCAAATCGGCCAGGAAGAGTCACCCGTTTGTCATCAGTGTGGGGCAGCTATCAACTTAGCGCATCAGACTGTGACAGATTGTTCAGCCTGGGGACCACAGCGTCACCTCCTGGTGGCGCTGATCGGCGGCAACCCCTCGCTAGGAAACATAGTAAGCGCGATGCTCTCCAGTGAGAGACGTGGGCGGAAGTGGCCTTCATTTGCGAGACGTCAGTCTCGCTTAGGGAAGCCCACGAGAGAGAGAGAGGAAGAAAGAATGCAGTGGATGCTTGCTTTGGCCGCCGAAGGAGGCGGGGTACAAGGCGGCGCATATTTGCGCACCTCGATTCGCCTTATTGATTCCTCCGGGACACCAGGCCAGAAGGCGAAAGCTGAACCCCTGGAGCCTCACCAATGTATGAAAAGGGTTCAGCTGGGTTTTAATGGGTGTTGCGAGAGTCCGACACTCCTGATTGGTCAGGGTTCGTGTGTTAATTGTATTTCGCAACGACAAACAAAAAAGGGTGCGCTACATCGGGGGTGTCAGAAATCTAATCATAATTTCTATTTACTATTGGTACGATGAATAGATGCCTAATTATATATTGTAACATCACAGCTTAGGCAAACCATCAGTGAAGCTTGAAGCCGAGCCGAGCCAGTCCAGCCAATCCAAAGTTAAAACAGACCAAGCAAACCAATGGTTACAAAGTAAGCTAATAGCAAAAATCGAAGAGGCCCGCCAGCTTGTCCGGTATGGTCGCTGTATCTATTGGGCGTGACGTCACATAGGGCGCATAATACAAAATAAGCTTCAATCGTGGCGCAATAGCAAGACTATATAAAGTTCACGCAGTTTATTTGAGAGATCATTACTGCGCAGTGTGATAGTGCCAGTTACTCTCGCCATTAAGTGGTTGCAACGATGATATTATTAGCTAAGTCGTGTGCAAAGTGTTGCCAGTAAACGAATGTAAAATGAAAATGGTTGAAGTATTTTATTTTAGCTGTTTTAATTGATTACTTAATTAGTCGGAAGCATGTTGAATATTGTTTATTTGTGCAGCTAGTTTATTACATATTTGTCATCTGAGCATATTACCGCGTGGTTGTTATCCTTATAATTTACCAATTTGAGGACGTTACTGCACAACTGATTGAACAATTCATATTTATTTAAAAAAAAAAAACATTTAAAATGTGTTTAAGAAGAAAAAGTAAGTAAAGTTGGCAAAACAGCTTAGCTTTTGTAACCATAAAAATGTTTTAAGTTCCACTGTTCTTACAAATGTCTATAGTCTACCAGATTCACTTAACATTAGTTGAACCGTATTCTCGTTTGCCGGTTTACTTCTATAAAAAAGACAAGGTAGAAGATGCATTTAGTCCTAAAATCTACAATTCAGAAACACTGTGATTTAGTCGCTGTTTTAATGTTACCAGAAGCAACTTTGTAATATATAACTATATAACCATCATATAAGCATAAATAACGGATTTCCGGAACACTGAACAGAGTTAATCTTTAAGCATCTTTGAATATAATACATTTTTTCACCTCAATTTTACTATTTTCTCTTCAAAATTGATGCTTTAATCAGAACTTTCAATACATGTGGCTTTCTTTGTTTGCCATAAACATGTATGAGAAAAGTGTTTAAGGAATACATTAAGATATCTATTGCAATATTTAAAACACCTAATTTTTAAATATTTAAATGTCTTTCTTTTAGTGTCTGCACTAATACTTACTTCGGGCTTAGAGGATACAAATCAATATATTGGTCCAAAATTGTTATAGCACGATCATAGGAGCCTTCTTTAATGGCTTTTTCTGATTGATCGCCAAGACGACGTTGTATTTGAATTGACTGTCTTATATCGTAGCAGTCATCGCCGGCTTCACTTGCTTTTTCTATGGTTTTCTCCGCACCAACCAAATCTCCTGCATTAGAAATAATCGCAGCTAAATGACATTATACAATAAACTGTGAACACTACGTACGAGACAAAGTAAAACTTATATTAAGAAGTTACTGAATAAATATTTACTATCATACACATTTCACCCGGTCAGGGCAGGTCAGTGTTAAGTTACAAGCTTAAGTGATTATTCTATATAATTCATTTGGTCATGGCATTACGCGTAAACGACTACGTCAATTTCGAGAATTCTTATTTATGTTGTATTTGTTATAGTCAAGAGTAGTTTCTTATAAAAGAATAAATGAAGGAAGTTGTGTGGAACATCAGAAATTTCATGAAAACTTAATCACCATAGTAACTTTTCTAGTGTAACCTTCTAAGTGCTTTTGACAATATACACTTTTTTAATGAAACCTTATACCGTTTGATATGTCGGCGATTGACAGAATCCGCGCTGCAAATAAACAATTAGCATATTACTAAATATATGACGACAACTAAATCGTAAGAGCAGTCGCTAAGTGGTTGTGGCAAGGCTCTATGTTGCCCGTGTCGGTACACCAACAAAACTATTCAACATAACTATTTTATTGATTAATCAGCTTTAAGGGTCCTATCCCACTGGCGTTATGCGAGCGTTGGCGTTTCTCCAAAGTCTGCGCAGCGTTGTCGCGATGTTAACGTTACGCATCCGTTGAACGCAATGGCAACGTCGCGCACATCTCTAAATATTATACTGTATTAAAAATAATAAATCTGTATTTTATAAATATTTGCGAATGTCGGAAACTACATTCGATGAACTTTTAAAAGTAATTCAAAATGACATACAATATTAAGACACTAATCTCAGAGGTTCAGTGTCACCAGAAGAACAGTGCAGTGGCCGCCGGTCGTATTGCGGACATAGTCCCTACGGCGGGTTTGTACTTGTTGTCAATAAACGCAAAGTTAACGTTGCGTTAACGCGAATTTGACGTTGCGAAGACGAAGAGCGAACGGTTGCCATTAGAGGTTCTCAACGTTGATGACGCCTCAACGCAACGTTGTCGCTGCGCACACATTGAAACGCTAACGCTCGCATAACACCGGCGGATAAGGGCCTAACTGAAAAGTCTGAGCTAAAACAGAATAATGTCTGTAGGATCACCTAGTATTAAGTAAAATTCATACAAACCGATGGACTCAACGTATAAACTCTCAACGTGAACTTGAGAATTTTTTTTTACGTTTTTGTAATTTTGATGAGTATATCACAGCATTTATCAAAGTCATCGTTTTTTTTTTGACGTAGCAACCTTTTATAAACCTACGAACACCGGCTGCACGAACGATGCAGCATGACTAATTGTCACGTTCCGCCGGAGCCGCGCGTGCGTAAAACGTATCAATTTACCATTAATTCATTTAGGTTTAAATTTTGTTTTTTTAGTTTATACATAAAAATAACACGAACTTACCCAATGCAATGTAACATTTCGCTAAGGAAACAAAACTTTTACAGCCTTCATGACTGCTGTTAAC
Organism: Elymnias hypermnestra; assembly: GCA_015832385.1. Lineage (NCBI taxonomy): Eukaryota > Metazoa > Arthropoda > Insecta > Lepidoptera > Nymphalidae > Elymnias > Elymnias hypermnestra. The sequence goes on from JACTOM010000135.1 coordinate 22,727, forward strand.
AGCCTTTTGAGCATCAGCTAAAGCTTCCTTAGTCATGGAGAGCTTCATGTAACAAATGAATCTGTTACTATAATATTCAGCACAATCAGGCTGTAATTCGATCGCGTTACTGTATTTTGATAAAGCAGCATGAATGTTATTCCGTTCACACAATTCGTTACCCAATTCGTTAAGCTCATATGCTATTCTAGAATAGACAAACCACAAATAATATTTTGTAAAAGCAAAGTATATATATATTTTTTATTGCTAACAGGGAAACATGCTAATCTGGCACTAGGCAATCTACCTCTTATTGTTTCTACACATCGTACCGGAATTTAAGCCTCTTTGTTGAGCGGTAAGTATTTGTTGGTAGGGTGGTTACCAGTCACGGGCGAAGCCCCCGCCAGTCTAGTCTCAGAAAATACAATTTCCCAAATTCGCCCTACCGGAGTTCGAACCCGGGACCTATGCTAACAAAGCGAGNCACAGATTATTTATTAATAATCCCATAGATAAAATATCTATGATTTCGCGTCGCTTACAATACTATTTATATTACATAACTTGTGGCCGTATATAATAAATGTTGTAGTTGTTACACAGTATGGAATTAAAAATAAGGCATAAAAGTTAAGTAAAATTGAGAAACAAAATAAAAACAGAATAAGGACAAAATAAAACAAAGGACTACACGAACATAATTACAGTTACTAATGATAAAAAATGTTGTGCCAAAACATAATTTTGTGGCTGGTGAAACATGATAGTAAACATGGAAAAAATTGTAATATTTTTTAAAAATCAAACGCTTTCGGTTCTGCAGGCATTCTTGTTCGCACTCGTTAAACTCGCATCGCAACTGAGTTATCGCATCTTGAGTGCTATCATCCTGTCTCGGCAGAGATGTACTTTTATTATCTTCGAGACTGCGTAAGCGTTCCTCGATGTTATCAATACGGTTATTTATATGGGTCAAGAAATTGTTCAATTTAACGAATTCCTGACGAAACGACATCACTTCTCCTTAAATTCCAAACGCAAAAGCTTAAGCTCCTCGACGATGTGACCATCTTGCAAGTCGTCAACAGCTGATTTGCACTTTTGTATCGACAAATAATTCAAGTTTTTGGTTCAGAATAACACTCACAGCATCTCACAAAGCACTAAAAGGTGTGTATAAGTGACAGTTATTGATGTTCGCGACTTTTATAAATAACTAGCGATTTACTTATTTCTCAATTTATTAGATTCTTATAGGATCGGTATTAAATTATGTTTGTACATTAACGTTATAATTATACAAAATATAATTAAAGACATATGAACACTAATAATTTGATGATATTCAATAATAAACAAAATCCTCGGGGTGCCTACTCGTTGATTACAGAACGCCTGCCAGGCGCATATGTCAGATATATAGGCGGTTATGGCGACTAATTTATACCACACTATATTTCGTACTCCACTTGCGAAGCGATAAGAAGCAAAAAAAAAAGAGTCAGCGAGCGAAATCACTAAGGGCGATATTATTGTTATTTTTAAATATGACTTTTTTTTGTTTATTGACAAGGTAAGGTAAGTAGCAGCCCATTAATGCTTGGCACGGGCCTTCTCACTAAGAAAGAGCAGGCGCTGGGCTGACGGCTTTACGTCCTCTTCGAGACACAGGGTTGGGGCACAATGTAAACTACCCAAGAATGAAAAACCTGAAACCCAGGACCTTTGTCTACAGCCGAACAAGCTGACCATTAGAACAATGAGGCAGTTTAAATATAGTATATATTTTACATATATAGGCTGAATATGGTGGTTTATAATATACATTCAAATTGAGTAATACCTTCTTCTATATAATTATTTATGTACGGACGAGTCCGTTACACCTTTCGAGGACCGTCTTCATATAGTATATATTTTACATGTTTAGGCTGAATGTGCCGGTTTATATTAAGGGAAGTCATACCTTCTTCTATAAGAGTTCGAAGTTGTAACAAATCATTTGTGGCACTTTCTGCTTTTGTGTGATTTGGCTCGAGTTGTAATACTTTGCGGAAACAGTCAAGTGCATCGTCAAATTTGTCCTTAAAAAGAATTAATTTTAATTACAGCATGATCTCCTAGAAATGAAAGAAAATACTTGGACAGCCCCACCGTATAAAGAGTTAACTCGCCTTTAAGACATTTTGATAAATTTGCAAGCACAAACCTGGTAGTGATAGCACAGCCCTTTTAGATAAACTGCTTCTGCGTCATAGCCATTGTATTGGATGCATTCTTCAAGCAACTGCAGCGCTAGGTCATAGTTGCCAATATTGATCTTCCGTTCGGCTTTTCTGGCTTTAATACTGTAATGATGTGTAAATATTAGTAAACTGACTTTCACAAGAGTACAACATGCATCCTTACATATTATAAATCAATTTATTTTTTAATGTTTAACTGTTTCTTTATAAATAAAGAGAGTAAGGATGTATAATACTAAAAGAGCAGAGTACTTAGGCTATGTACACCCAATGATTTTCTTTTTTTTCCTTTTAGCTTACTTTTCACGCGGCAACCTGTGGCTAAATATGTTTAAAATGGCAAAAGATTGTGTTTATTAGACAAAATGTAGTCCGCACTCCTCATAACATTTGTGGCATTCTAAAACAAAAGGTGGCTGGCCTATTGGGATTTACTATTATACTAAATGTATTAATATCGAAGGGTTCGTACTAAGTATCAGATCAATCCGTAGACGGTAAGGGGTCAAACTTCAATAACTAAATGTCCTCCGCCGCGTCTGTCTGCCTGTTCGTGATAAACTCAAAAACTAATGAACGGTTTGTCATGCGGTTTTCACAAATATATGTGATGACTGAAGAGAAAGATATAGGAATATACTGTCTAGATTTTGTACGAATTGGTTAAACTATACAGCTGTCTCGATAAAGTAGTACAATGGTTTGAAGCAGATAATTTATTGCTCAACGGAAAGAAAACCAAATGTGTAAAGTTTACTCTGCCTAATGAAACAAACGCAAACCATTGTTAAACTTAATAATTATAACATTTGTGGCCCTTTTACAACCAAAGGTAAAGGTAGCCGTCCCATACTGTACATCACTAATATCGTTATGCCCCTCCCCTCCCCCTAAATTATTTCAAGTTTTAAGTTTATTAATATTGTTACGTAACAAATAAAACAGTACAAACATATCCTAACCCTATCATTTGATGTCTATATTGAAAAATGTACTGAAAATGCCATTTTGTTGAAAGCCATATTAGATTTGCATTTCTTTCATAATGTACTTTCAACTATTCTATCAGTTAAGCTCTTTCATTTAACACCTATTAAGATAGTTGGGACAAAATATGTAATACGCAATTCTTTAGCGGCGGTTATCTGGGATTTACTATTAAACAAAATGTATTAAAATCTAAGGATTTGTACGAAATATCAGATCATAATATAGACGGCAATGTGGTCAAACTTCAATAACTAAATTCTACCCAAGTAACCAAACAGGCCAAGCTAAATAAAATCCTTTAATCAACCTATGTCCTCCGCCAGGTTAGGCTGCCTGTTCGCGATAAACTAGTGAACGGATTGTTATGCCGTTTTCACTTATATATTTGGCGATTCAAGAGGAAGATATAGAAAAATACTTTGTCTAGATTTTGTACGAATTGGTTGTAATATAACAATATTTGTTGGATTTGCCGATTATTATAGAATACACAACCGATTATAATAGAAAATAGACAACCGATTTTTATAGAGACAAATTTCCTTCGAGACTAATCGAGAGATTTTATTATTTTTATTCGTCTCTAAAGCTGCATCGAAGATATCTAACCCGAGTTGAGCTTGATTCGAATTAATTGCTTCGTCTCCTAAAGAGTAAGAATATACTAGATCTATACAAATTAACAATTTCTTGTCTACATTTACAAGAGTACTACGTAAAAATTCATCATATACAAAGGATTTATTAACATTTTTCCTCTACTTGCCTATTTATTTCTTATGACAACAAAATAGAAAATAATCTGTGACTAACAATAGACGATCGCAAAAAAAAAAAATTTAAATAATAATATTATTGTAAAAAAGAAAGATGTAGTAAGTTTTGAAACAACTTTTTTATGATTAAATCCATAGCCCTCGGTTCTAATACTTTAGAGTACAGTATGATTTTTATGTACGTTCAGATGGATTTAACAATTGTTTAGATTAACATTTCAAGTCGGGTTTTCCTATATTTTTGACCCTGCCACCACGAGCTAGTTAGTATACATAAGTGAATATAATTTGTGAATATAATGTCTTGCGAATACTGTTGGCAATAATTATCATGTGCAAATTTTTTATGATAGAAATAGAGATAGTTAAATTTATATACCTTTCTGAAGAGTAGTCTTTAGTGTTTGTATTTCTTCTAATTTCTGAAGTGCACTACTATGATTGGGATTCTGTTTAATAATATCCTTGAAACACCCAAGTGATTCATTATAATCCTCCTTAAATAGAAATTTGTACATAAAATTATATTTTACTTGAAAATTTGAATTTACATATTAAAATTTTTTATATATATAAATATATAAAAAAAATATTGTGACAAACATTGGAACAGTTTATCCTTTAATATATTTTTTTCCTTTGTTGTGAATAATATTGACATATAGATTTTGTTTAGTTTTTGCTTACCATATAATATAGGGCCAACCCTTTCACGTAAAGAGAATTACAGGCTAATGGGCAAAATTCCAAAGCTTTTAGTGCCTTCCTATAATTGGCTTGATGTAAAAACCGCCTCGCAACATTGAGATTGCCTCTGTAAAGACACAAATTAATATTATACCGAAAACGCAAGTATCGCAACTATGGTTTTTAATCTTGGTTGTATTGTTTTAACATCACGTTAGAATAATTACTGATAAATTCAATCTGATTGGCAACAATATAGTGTTCAAAAATTATAATAATTATAATAATACTTGATAAATAAGGAAGTTATAATTTCTTTTGTTTTCATTAAAAGATTTTGGGTTCTGACAAACAATTTTGGTTACTACGCGTTTGTCTTCCAGGGTCGATATATATGTCAGGTGAGAAACGAAATAAACAATTTTAGATTTTTGAATTCCGACTCACGAAAATAACCCAAGTCCTAAAGAGGGTAATAGTCAATATATTATTAAATGGAGCGAGCGAGTTGTGCTTACAACTTTTACCAAGGATCAATGTTATATAGACAGGCATTATAAAAAATATTATATTAAAAATAGGTAATGGGAAGATAATATTTAGAAAGACAGAAAGAAGAGAAGACAGTAACTTTATTCGGTGCATAGGTACAAATAAATAAATGTATATACATCTATGAAAAATATTCATTGAATGTTTGAGTAATTGCACAACATTTAAACCACAGCTATTCGTTTATATGTTGAGCAACCTCCACCCAACCAAGAAGGCAGCTCGGTTTTGCTGTGTGCCACAAACCTGAAACAAGGCACCGATTTTCAGCTGCAGCCCTATAGCCTAGTCTGAATTCACGATTTAGGTAAGAATAACAAAATGGACAAATTATAGTAATGTTAAACCTAACCTAAATATATTAAATATTTGAAATTAGGGGGGCGGTAAGTTGTTCCAACACTTATTTACAACGTATTTAAAGCTACCACGAAAAGAGGTAGTGCTATACCTGAGAAAGTTCAGCATAAACTCGTGACACCTTGTTGTAAATTTATTATATAAATAAGGCGGAATTTTATATTTCATAACACCGATTGTAGCAAAGTGTAGACTTAGTAGGACTTCGAGAATCCATCTTTAGCCAATTGTCGGTTTAGAAATGAAGTAATTTGGGAACGCGATGGAACATTCAAGCAGTACTTTACACATGCATTTTGGCCTTTCTGGATAGCATTTTGGAGCGAGCAAGTAGTCCGTATCGCACAATGTCGCAATAATTCAATTTTGAGAGGACTAGAGATTCGCATACTATTATACGTAACTTTGATAAGATTTCAGCAAGCTGTGTCTTAGTACCCAACACTAAATATTTTGTCTTAGTAATATTTAAGATTAGGGTATGCGCGTGATAGTATATATAAAATAATATTTGTATATATATTTATAAAATAATTTATGATATATTTCAAATAGAATAACATTTTAAATAAAGGATACGGTTTTTCATTTGACTAAATCGTAAATAATTAAGAAATGTATTTGCGCCAAATACATTTTTCAATGCCATGATATCCACATTATGACGCTCCTATAAATGCTTCATAACCAGTCTCGAGAGAGCAAGGATTTAAAAAACAATTTTAATTTACTTGCAATCTAATATAGTTATTACAACAAATATAAAAGTATAAAGAATATGTCTATTCTCCATAAACGTATTATGATATAGATAAAAATATGTTCTTAAATAAATTATTATACTTCGGGGGTAGGGGNTATGAAATACGATGACTATTTTCCATCAACTTATTACAATATTTATAAATATGAGGTCTTAAACTAGTTGCTATATAATGTATATCAAAATTAGCGAATTTGGGGGGATAAACCATCAATTCCTTATTGCACAGAATGGAAACAAAAATGAGGCATAAAAATGACAGTAGAACTGATAAACATAACAAAAACAAATTGATACACGAACATAATTATAGTTAGTAGTAATAATTACTTTTTTTACGCCAAAGCACAATTTTGTAACTGGTATAACATGATTGTTGGCATGGAATGCATTATAGTAAAATATTATACAAGTCAAACGCTTTCGGATCCAAAAACCTTAATAATGTCCCTTTCAGATTTAATTCGACGCACACTATTATTGGAATCCCTACGAATATATATGCACCCCATTTTAGTCCAAATGTACTTCCAACCATTTTTTCTGCCCGCTTCATGCGCCTTGTAAAATAAGTGACGATTAACGCGCGTCAGTCGATCGTTCACATAGAACCGTCGCGGCGCGCCGTCAATGATATCGAGGTGAAACATGATAGTAAACATGGAAAAAATTGTAATATTTTTTAAAAATCAAACGCTTTCGGTTCTGCAGGCATTCTTGTTCGCACTCGTTAAACTCGCATCGCAACTGAGTTATCGCATCTTGAGTGCTATCATCCTGTCTCGGCAGAGATGTACTTTTATTATCTTCGAGACTGCGTAAGCGTTCCTCGATGTTATCAATACGGTTATTTATATGGGTCAAGAAATTGTTCAATTTAACGAATTCCTGACGAAACGACATCACTTCTCCTTAAATTCCAAACGCAAAAGCTTAAGCTCCTCGACGATGTGACCATCTTGCAAGTCGTCAACAGCTGATTTGCACTTTTGTATCGACAAATAATTCAAGTTTTTGGTTCAGAATAACACTCACAGCATCTCACAAAGCACTAAAATTAAATGTTCGTCGTAATTGTCATGAATGGAAGTTAATATTTTTATTTTTAAAGCGTATTAAGAACAAACTGTACTTCTGACAGTTCTTCCGTGACGTGACCGTATTTAGTAAAATAAATAATAAATACAAGTAAAACCAAGAGAAAAACAAATGTAGTAAAAAATAATATCACTAAACTAAAAAGTGCATGCATGATAAAAGAAAAAAAATATACATACGCTGTGTGTTCAAAAAGTATCGCGAATTTTGTGTTTTTTCAAAAATTATTTATTTATTCATGAATATCTTTTTTGTCCCCTTCAAAGTAATCCCCATGAGATAATATACACTTGTGCCAATGGTTTTTCCAATCTTCGAAGCACTTCAAAAAATCATTTTTTTT
>JACTOM010000119.1:0-17372 GCA_015832385.1 Elymnias hypermnestra
AAAATGTTAACATTGGTTTTGGCTGTTGAGCAAGGGAATTGTATTTAATTTCCAATAAATTTGGTTATCATCAATTTTCACCTAGGATTAATGGGTTATAAGCTATTCACTGTACAATATTCCATAAACACACCGACACACAAATCTGCAATTAATTGCTCTACAAGTCGCGAACTCTGTACACATTGAACACCATCACAATACTGATCGATGGCTGCTTATTTTTACTAAAATTCATTAAAAGGAGTTAAACAAAGGGACGCTTTGATGACCGTCGTTGATACAAAGGGACACTGAACAAATGAGGTGCAATAAAACATGTGCAAAACTTATTTTTTAAAGCTACAATTAACTAGATTCAAATAAAACGGGAATTGTTTGTAGTTAGTTAATGGTATGGTGTGTATTTGTTAAATGAAAACTTCTATTAATTCAATGACCCGTATGTAAGTTTCTAATATTATCACATATAAACTACTGGATCGATTTAAATTCCTTTCTCTCCATAAGAAAGATGCATTTCTCTGTGTGACATAGGCTATATTACTTTCTCAAAAAAAAATTAGGATCCCTAAGAAAAATGCATTAATGTAACCCAAAGTGTATAGAAATTGGTCACATGAAATCTGCCATCGCGTGCTCTGCGAAAACTATTGAAGATAGATTAAATAAATATTCTACAATATTATAGAATGTATTAATATCTACAAAAAAGTCCAAGATACCACATGTCCAACTACTGTAGTTATGTCATTATAACTACTTTATTAAAGACATTTATTTTTAATCGATCGACAAACGACAAACTTGGTGGTTTCTTTCTTTATTTATTTATTTATTTTCTCTCACAACTGCTATTTGCCATGTCTATCTGTATGTGTGTGTGTGTGTGTGTGTGTGTGTGTGTGTGTGTATATATAATATATTTGTATATATACACGTTTTAAATTTACAACTAATCGAGTGTATATATGTGTAACCGATTCATTAATTAATTCATTCTTCGAAATTCTTATTTCATACTTTTCTGATTTCACGCTTTCGATTCGATTATATTCGTCGAGAGATTCGTGTTCGTCGCGTCGCGTCGCTCTTCGCTCCTCGCTCCTCTTCGCTCCTCTCCCGTGATCCCGATCCGATCCCGACTCCCGACTCCGACTCCGAGGTTGAGAATAATATACGTAATTTTTGCGCGGCCGGCTTTATACGCGCCGGTACGGACGGCCAACCAATCAACGACGATAAATAAAGTAAGCTCTCTGATTGGTCAACGCAGTAGCCAAGGTCATCGCTTTAAGCGGAATCCATGTTTTTTTGACGCATGCGCGTGCGAACATGTTAATTACGACTACCATGAGTGAAAGTGCATGCGCGAACTTGTACTGGAGTGCGCATGCGTGTACCTTACTCGCTACAATCGGTTACCGGTGAACATGTGACCAAACGCATTTAATGTACTCCCTATACCAGATGAGTTTAGTCACCAATTGAGTATAGCTTCCTTGTGCATCTTTTTTTTATGTATTACGCTGTTAGTACTATCGGCTTATTCAATGCTAATTACCTGATGATGAGCAAGAAAAGACTGAGTTAGAAGAGGATTTGTGTGCTGACATGAGGGGAATTCGGACAACAAGACAGGGGAGGAGTTGGGACTATAATTTAGCAAGAATAGTCGGCGAGATGACGTCAGATATTGCAAAATATGACTCTCTCACATGGAGTCGCAGTGTTATAGTTGTGTTTGTGAGATTCTGTGTATGAAATAGATGAATTGTTCGTCGTTATCTTTAGTCAAGATCGTTATGGACATGGTGTTTCGACTCAACAACTTAGGTGGAAGGGACTGAACAACAGACGTAAGGTCATGAGGAAGATTAAGGGAAAGTGCATTATCAGCCGATGTATCGAAAGAAAAGGCCCCCAACGTTTATTTCGAAAAGGCTTTTGGGGATAAAGGCCTAAGAAAAATAAGAAATTATGAGGAGATTCGACCGAGTGTTTACAAACTTATACTAGATGGCGATGTGTGTGATATTTTTTTGTTTTAGCTCAATTTCCCTAAAATTTCATGTTCAAATAATAAATAGTGTTTATATTATTGATTGGTGTTTATATGGTTGTTATTTGGGTGCTGATAGTTATGTTAATCAGTTTATTAAGAACTTACACAGCGCCATCTATTGATGATTCTTTATGAAACGCTTATTCAAATTCACTTTGTGTAACAGGATATATGGTGGAGGAATTGAATTAAAAATGATTTTTTATAAATACTTGTTTTAATTTTCCAATAAAAGACTATTATCTGATGTGTCTAACTTTCTTATTGTAATACAATGCATTTTGTGGGATGTCTATGTCAAATGAAACAAAAGTTTTGCATTGCCAATTAGGTATTTAAAATTATTGAAAGAATTTAATGAAATAATATAGAGGACTGGAACAATATCAATAAAGATTTTGATAACCTTCAATTTAATTACGATAATATTACATAACGATAACTTAATTTCTTATTCAATATAATAAATCTCCTCTCCACTAGATGGCACTAGTAGTTACTGCCATCTAGTGGAGAGGAGAATATTTATATTATAATATCATTTAATCATATGTTGGAATGAAAAGAGAATAAAAATCTATATGTCAAATAATATTTAATAGCATTTATAATACAGAAAACACATTCTTATAATTGTAATAAAATGTTATTACAGACATCTCGAGAGAAATTTGGGTGCGTTCATGGGAGTTTAAATTTTAAATAATTATTATATAATGATTTCTAACTACTAATTTTTATAATCCAATACGTGACTTATATATATTATAATTAATAAAAACAAGATAAGAAAGATTTTTTTATTGTATCTAAAACGTTAGTTTTTATTGTGATATTGATTTGACCTTTAAATTAGGAAAACTAAATCTTAGGGGACAGTGTCTATAAAACTGAAACAATTTTGTCTTATTTTTAATACATAAAAGTTGATATGTTTAAAAGGGTCTTTTTTTCTGACAGGTTAACGCTTGAATGTAATCTCTGATGGAAAAAAATGTGTCTAAGATGATAGCATGTTGACTCAATATGGGTATTATTTAGTAATTATCATCTCACTGCTGAGCACAGGCATCCCAACTCACAGGAGAAAAAGTTTTAGAGCATAGTCCCATCACATACACTGCAGGATGGCAGGCTACTATAGGACACTATTTGTAGGTTTCTTTACAATGTTTTTCACAATTAAAAAGCACAATCAAACATCTCAGTTTCAGTTTTATAAAAACAAACTTAATTTCTCTGATACCCATAGGTCTCATCTAGTCTGGCCTAGTGGCCATCATGACTTTTGATTTGGTAAGGCTAATTTTCCCCTTATGCTTCTACGCAGCATCAAATCAGAACCCAATTTGATCAATATCTTTTCTGATAATGTAGTAGAAATAACTTCCTTAATTTTACCAAATGGAAATCAAACAGAGGGTTATTAAAGTGTTAGAGAGGTATTTTTAAATGATTTGATTTAATTAAGTATTAGCTATTTATACATCAATGAAGTTAAGACACAGGCAATATTGGTGAACAATTCATTTAGTTTTAAAATTTATTGTTTTTAAGCAACAATTATCATATAGGTTTTCTATTAAATCAATATTTAAACTATATTGACATATAAAAAATATAGTATAATACATATTAACTGCTAAAAAAGACTGCTATCGTGTCCAAGGGAGGCAGCAGATGGGTAAATATTGCTCTCAGCAGGGGTGTTGCAATCCTGAAGACCCTGGTAAAGATTAAAAAAAAAATTGTGCCATTTTTTTTTTAATTATTCCATTGTCAAGCATGCATAATTTCTAATTAATGTGTCATAAGTCATGTTGTTTGTTGTGTGATTGTAATGAAATTGGCACACCATGTGCAGTTTGATCCAACTTGAAAGATCCAGGTATCTATTGACTCCATCACCATATCTCTGTAACCATAACTTGTTTTTGCATTTATTCCCTGGTATGGAATGATAATTTTAAACACATTTTGGTGAGTATTTGAAACTCTGAGTATTTGTCTGAAGTCGGGGTGAGATGGGTAAACTTGTTAAGCCTTTGTCAACAAGCCAGTGTCTCAGATTTGTTGTCCAATCAAAACAAGAGTATGCTCTATAATATGCTCTAACATATAATTGTCTCCTGTACAAGAGACAATTATATGTTAGTAATAATAGCTTTTTCAATCATCAAGCTGTTCAAATAATGACAGTTAACTGCACTGTCAAAAAGATGTACAGGATGACCTGTGCACATAGGTTAAGTTATTGAATTGTTTAATTTCATGTACAATAATGTATATTAATCTAGATGGGTTATATAGTAAGACAGATATGTTTATTATTGTACAATTAAATCAAATCTTAGGCAGTTGCAATAACTAACACAAAACTCACAATTTTATATTCAATTTCATCAAATTTATAGCACAAGTACTATTTTCCACCACTAGATGGCAGAACCTCCATAATTAATACAATAAATCACCATTATGATTTCTCTGTCACTGATAGATGTTTCAAGTTTATATTTTCCATACTTACCAACTGAAAATATTCTTTAATTTAATTTATAAAACCATTTTTTTTTTTTAGAAACCCTTTTTACACACATCTTATAAAAATAATAAAGTAAATTATCAAATTATTATCAAAAACACACACCATCATATTTTACTATATTTTAAAGAGCAATTTTTGGTTGAAGAGAAGTGGTCAATTTAAAAAATTAGAAAGTTATAACAAATAATATCAAACCAAATGTGTCATCTGCAATGCAAGAAAACACAGCAGCATATGTTGCTCAGACTCACCAGTGAGATTCATGGTTAGCAGCAGAACTCAGAGGCTGTTGGTTGAAGCACCGGAGCTGAAATGCATACAGGTAATATTTCAATCTACAGAAGCAATATACACATTGTAACATACAAAAAGATCTTCAATAGAGTATATGTTGAGTTTCATGCTTGTTTCTTTTCAGCAGATTAAACATTCCGAATAAATGGTATAAAAATAATATTATGAATTGATAAAACAAAATATAAGTTCACTGTTCTTTTTAAGTACAGGCAGTGTATGTCCAGATATGTCAGCTATTTTCTTATGTTATTTGCCTTTACTTATCTGTTGATTGATGCAGACAATATAATGAAATTGAGAAATATTGGAAGTACATTTTGTAGACTATTAAAAGGCCCTTAGGGCTATTTTCCCCATGAACGCGTTAAGCTTCCATGAGCTATTCTTTCCCATATTCGAGAGTGCTTCCAATCTCACTCGGTTACGCTATAAAACCCTGTAGGCTTAAAATATACATGAAATTTCAAAACGGTTACTGTTATCATTTGAGAAAATGAATTACGGAATATTTTAATATTATGGACATTCCACTTTGTTGCAATCTTATATTATTTAAGTATAATATATAATAGCATAAATAGTACTGTCCTGTCACTGTAGTAAATGTTTCCTTTGGTGTGAAATGCAGGATATTTTCGTGGTCTCTTATATAAACGGACTGTTTGTGAAATTTATTATGTTTATTAAATGCAAACTTGCAAAAAAAATTGTTATGCTTCTTCCCGTTCACGTTTTAATGTCTTTCACAGATAAAAAATGTTTTCTAAAGCCGCCGCTTGCTGCTCTGGATACCGCACTTTTCATGTAACCGCGTTCGAGGGGCTAATCGTTTAAGGCATTTATTTAGCATAAATAATATAATATTGCACATGGAAACTTAAGGTTAAGGTTAATATATAATAAAAATTACTACACTTTCGAGAGTATACTTCTGTAAATAAATTTTACAAGGTAATATTACAAAAACAAGGACATTTGTGGTAATATTGGTGTTACGTACCCGGACGTGACAAATAATAATTAGTCGGTATTTGGTAAGTTTAAAAAAAATGCAATGTACTATTTGGTTCCTCAATAGCATTGGGAAATTAATTATTAATTCGAGCACCTTCAACGTAATACGTGTCTTGTTATAATTGGTTCTCGATTGTCGTATTATTAGTAGTTCTTAAACGTTTTTAAAACGGATATGTATTTCTAGTAGTATAATTTATATTGGTGTGTTGTTCCTTATTCATTATTTTCGAATGCGAATATGTCAGTAATGAGAAATAATTAGTAATTTAAGGATATGCTCATAATTTTATCTATTTATTTCAATATAAAACTCAATAAACTCTGTTGTCAATGACTCTACCAACGATTCGTAATGTATTTAAGAATTATTTTATGAAACTCAATAGTTACTCTTTTCTATTCTATTCATGTTCTATTACTTATTTGCATCATCAACATCCATTATTAGAGAAAACACAATTCAATTAAAACACAAACATAAATACATTTGTGAATTCTTATTTATTAAGAAACAACTATTCCCTGTTAGTTTTTAATATTTAAAATTAATATAATTTAAGTAATGGCATCAATTACAATGTTTAGAAATCCATCAATGGAATGGCATTTGTTTTTAAGAATACGATTTAGTCAAATGACGAACCGTATTTTATATATTCTGTCGATGGAAGTAATATTGGAAAAATACTTTTACTAATTTGTTCTACTCTGCTGTATGTAAAATGTTAACATTGGTTTTGGCTGTTGAGCAAGGGTATTTTATGTAGCGAATGGTGGAATTGTTGATTTTCAAGGGTTTAAATCTAATAAACTGAGTATCCAATAAAAACTTTGCTAATATTATAAATGCGATAGTAATTCTGTCTGTCACGATTTCATGACAAAACTACTGTATCAATTTAAATTAAATTTGTTACAAAGATAGTCCAGGCCTGAGAAAGGACTTAAGTTACTTTTTAATGCGAATAAAGGATGGAAGTGTCGTCATTTGTAGAGCTACAAGCTTGAAACACATATGTAAGGCGAATTTATTATTCGATATAAATAAATACGCTGAAGTAATAAAAGAAAGTAATTTCATGGAATTGGGCGAGTGTAATATTTATTTATTTTTGAAGTATAAATATAAACGAGACTTAAAAATTATTAAAGCCTATATATGGTTAAAAAAATCTAGTAATTCTTGTGTGAAACAATACAAACAAAAACACAAATATTTCCTCTTTATAATATTAATTTAGATACCATAAAGTGTCTATTTATGTGATTCAAGCCTACATCTTTTAAAATCTATCTTTCCTTACGTATTACATTGTCATAATTTATGGATTACTAGTTGTGCCAGCGGCTTAAGACTGCATAGGATAGTGATTACTATTTACAAATAAATTCCACCTAATACTATAACGAGCTACTTGCAATGGTTCACTGCCTGAATACTAAATTTCATTTGTATTGTTTCAGTAATTTTGTCATGATAGAGCAACAGCCTAATGTTCCTATGCATTTCTAATATTAGTAATTATTGTTATATTACACCTTAATTCAGGTCGAATTTACAACTTAAAAAATAAGTTTCTAAAAGTGACTAACTGTGTACCAAATATAATTTTGAAAGTGCGACAGACAGAGTTACTTTTACAGTAACAGCAAGGAACAGGATTGTGGATCCTGTTCCTTTAACCAAAAACTCGTATGCCTATTTAACTAAAGCGACACATGCGATACATATTTCTATTAGAATGACATTAAAATCAACTTATTATCTAACTACTTACGTTGAACTGCCATCATTCTTTAACACTCAATATAGAAGGGTCTCCAATACTATTATATCAATACATTCACATCAAATACATCACTTAAAAAGCACTTTCTACGAACTGAACGAGCTCCAGTCCATTTAGATCAGAAACCATTACTCAATAACTAGCCTGATTTTAATATTACGCAAAGTTGTTCGTAATTTAATTTCCTATAATTTTGGTTATCATCAATTTTCACCTAGGATTAATATTTCTCGAATTAGACGAGAAAAACCTCCACTGTGTTATAAGCTGTTCACTGTACAATATTCCACAAACACACAAATCTGCAATTAATTGCTCAACAAGTCGCGAACTCTGTACACATTGAACACCATCACAATACTGATCGATGGCTGCTTATTTTTACTCAAATTCATTAAATGAGGTAAACAAAGGGACACTTTAATGACCGCCGTTGATACAAAGGGACACTGAACAAATGAGGTGCAATAAAACATGTGCAAAACTTATTTTTTAAAGCTACAATTAACTAGATTCAAATAAAACGGGAATTGTTTGATGTTAGTTAATGGTATAGTTTGTATTTTTAAGTGAAAACTTTCTATTTGTCTGATCACATCCATCATTTGTCAAAGTTAGTAGAATCCTTGTTTTATTTATTTATCTTTATTAAAAGACACTTGTCCCAATTTACAGTTTAGTAACATGAAGCAAATCAAATTAAATTAATAATCATAATAAATAAATTTTAAATTTAAAAAAAAATTAAGGGTGAACTACTTATCACTTAGGGGTATGAAAAGCCGATCAGTCTACTGAATACGCATAAAAAATGTGGTACAAATCGGTGAAGCCGTTTCAGAGGAGTACGGTGACTAACATTGTGAAAGGGAAATGTTATATATTAGATTGTTACATTTATTTTCGCGCAGAAACGCCTGACAGATGTTCCAAAGCCTGAGGAAGACTACGTTTTAATGATAAGAAGGTTGGTGAGGGATAAAAGTATCGTCATTTTTACAAGTTTGAAACTTAGTTTGTGGGCTGTTGATTCGATCGATATAAATAAATACGATGTTCAAACATATGTGAGTTAATGATAAAATAATTAGCACAAATTATTGACACAGTTTTCCAAAAACAGTATTTCTTGCGGACGAAGTCGCGGGGACCTTCTCGTGTATCAGGAACTAGCTATTCCTCGTATGGTCTTCGTACTTATAAACTTTTAATGTAACCTCCTTAGAGCTTTTGTAAGTATAAACTTTTTAAATGAAACCTCCTTAGAGCTTTTCACAATATAAACTGTAATATATTCTTTTGGGTTCGAGTTCAAATAGTGTTGATTGGATCTGGCTCGAAGACCAAAGAAATGATTGGGTATTCCTGGGCTGCAGGTTAAAATAATTGGGGATTAATCGACCCAGGAATCGAAAGAGCTTAGTGGGGTTCTACTTAATATGGGCTAGGCGACTAAATGTTGTCGAATGGAAACAAATAGAAACCCACTTTTCGTTCCGTAGTTACTGCAACGCTGTGTTGTTGGCGATCGGCTGTTCCGAATAACGTCCTGAAGGCTGGTTCCTTGCGACAGGACACTATATTACGTCTGTCAGGTCACAAATTCACGATGCAATCAACGAAAAGGGCGCGAGCGAGATGAATTCAAATTGTACGGCGAAAATAATCACTTTGCCCAAATTAAGTAAAATATTTACGAACATAAACTTTTAATGTAATTTCCTTAGAGCTTTTAATAATATGTAATAAGTAATGCTTTTGACAATATATTTAATTTAACCAAATTCTACACATATATACTCTATGCGCACCTATATGTAATGCTTATTTTTATTGATTTAATATAATATATATATATATATATATATATATATATATATATATATATATATATATATATATATCATTGTCATGTATCTTTGTCGAGAATGAGAAATTCTAATCAAATCGAATTCTTAAAAGTGGGGCAAAATCACATTCAAAGATTTCCTTGCATACAAGCTGCTAAGCTTAGTAAAGCTTGTTATAACTGCACTAGCATTGCCCCATGGCTTCACCCGCGTAGATACCGATCTCGTGGCAGTGGAAAGTGTACCAAGTCAGGCTATAGATTCATTTTCGTTGACATAAAAGGTTTTTTTTAAAGATACACGCTTACATTCATAATCTAATCAATATACAGATTTAACTTAACAATAGAATACCCGTCATTAGTAAATTAAAAATACGCTACAGGTATTGAAAGATTTTATTTTATCAGTCCAGTAATTTTTAATTTGATTAATATATTCAAAATGCAACGCTATCTTTATTGTCTAAGAACTTCCCTTTACTCGGCATTTGACGCGGGATGCATTTTTCTGTTTAGATTGAGATTATAAACCTCGTTATATCTTTTGAATGGAATTTCTGATTTTAATAATTCAAAAAGTATTTAACAGGTATTGAAACGGTCTTTAATAGAATATGACTTAATAGGATAAAGATTAATATAGAGGTATGAATAATATGGTTTGATTATTGACGGCACTTTTATTAACTTTTAAAATGTAAAAGTAGTTATAGTGGCATAACTATAGTAGTTGGACATATGGTATCACAGACTTTTTTATAGATAGTAATACGTTATATAGTATTGTAGAACATTTTTTTGTTCTATCTTTAATAGTTTTTGCAGCGTATGTGATGACAGATTTTATGTGACCAATTTCTATACACCTTGGGATACATTAATGCATTTTTATTAGGGATCCCAATTTTTTTCGAGAAAGTAATAAAGCCGACGTCGCTCAGTGAAAATACAGCTTTCTAATGGTGAAAGAATTTTTGAAATCGGCCTAGGGGTTTTAGTGTGAAAACGTAACAAAATCACAAATGCTTCCTCCTTATAATATTAGTTTAGATAACATGAACGTCAACATAACAGTAACAATCACAGAGATCATTGTTGATTTAAAATATACTTTAAGACATAGTCAATAAGGTTTGAATTTCCAAAAGTTACAAGTTACGACTCTCTATGTATAATATTATTAATAACTAGCCATGGCCACGCACCAACCGCCGCAGTACAAAGGGCTTTGTCTGTCTTTTCGCAATCAGCTCAAAAACTTCTGAACGGATTTTCATGCGGTTTTCACCAATAGATAGGGTGATTCCTGACAAAGGTTTATTTATACGACAGGTGTATAATGTCAAACGCTAGGAACACTCAATATCAAGTCACCGACTGTCTCTGTTGTAGACTCTTCTTAGGACAAAGTCCAAAGGAACCCTCGTAATTTTAGGATTTAAGTCATTCGAAGATTGGAACTATGTGGAAAAAAACGATATAGAGTGATTCAAAAGTGCTTTAAAAGCTTCCTATCACAAACTAGCTGTTCTTCGCTCTATTATCTATCTAACTATTCAGACACAGTTTTTCTAAAATAAAAGAAGTCTTAGGTACTCCTTATGATATATATTATGATATATGATTTCTATAACAAACTCCCACAAGACGTTTTAGAAATGTTAATTAATAAATTCAAGTCTTTGTTAAAAGAAAGTTGATTTGAAAGTCGTATTATAAGTTGCAAGATTACTTAGACGATAGAAACGCGTGGAAGTGAACGAACTGCTCTAATTTGAATTGAAATATATTAAACTAATATGATATTGTAATGATGATGATAACAAAAAAAATCAAAACACCCGACTGAGTTTGTTGTGGGCTCTTCTCGGAACGGGGTGCGAAGGAACCCTCGTAACTTTAGATTTTAAGTCGTCCTGGAGTATCATCACCAGACGTACACTAGAATTAGAGTGTGGAAAAGAAAAGAAAAAACAATATTTGACGATTCAAAAGTGCTGTAATATACTTACTTGAATAAAGATATTTTGATTTGATATAAGCTATCTGCCAATGAAAAGTCCATTAAAATCGGTCCAGCGGTTTCGAAGATATTTGACGTTTCAAAAGTGCTGAAAGAAAGTGCTAGAATACTTTATTGAAGATCTTAAAAAACTTAAAAGGCCAACTTAATAGTCTGTCCGTTGGTGACAAATCTACCACTGGTTCGGAAAGTTGATTCTACTGAGAAGAAGCCAGTGTAAACTTAGTAATTACTCTTTCAAACATTGTTTTTTAGGTTACAATTACTTTTTTATAGATATTTATACGTTCTGTAATATTGTAAAACATTTTTTTGTTTTATTATTAATAGTTTCGGCAGCGCACGCAATAATAGATGTTTTGTGAATAATTTTTTCACACCTTGGATTACATTAACAAAATTGCATTAAAAAGCGCCAGACAGACAAGAGTTATTTTCGCATTAGTAAGGAATTTGACGGCGGGAGGACAGGGTGCCCTCTACGCGGTAGCGAAACCTATGGTTGGTAAGGAAATCTTTTAATAGGAAAAGGAGTCTATCTGGCACGCCCAGATGGAGAAGCTTATATATTAAGTCGGTGTGCCATACTTTGTCAAATTGCTTCGCTACGTCGAACAAGATCGTGTCTGTGGGGCCGCGGCTGCTACCTTTTGTGTAGTAGAAATGATCGATTATGTGCTCCGTTAGGCGGTGCACTTGCTGAACACAGGCGTGTGCTGCGCGAAAACCAAACTGATAGTCTGGCAAGAGACTCTTGGCCCCTACCACTGCCTTGAGTCTCTTTAGTATAATTCTCTCATACACTTTTGCAATCTTGTTGAGAAGGCTGATGGGTCTATAGCTGCTTGGTAATGTGCGGGGCTTGGACGGTTTGTGGATTGCAATGACGGTGGCTTCCTTCCACTCGTCAGGGAATGAGCAGGCCGACAGAAAGGCGCTAAATATACTGTACCAGGGGGTACATGAACTATTCTGGGAGGCGTTTGAGCATCTTGTTGGGGATGCCGTCGGGGCCTGGTGCTTTTCGCGCGTGGAGTGAGCTAATGACTGCATGCACTTCATCGAAAGTCGTGGGTTCTAACGGCTCACTCGTGGGGGCAGCGAAATTTAATTTATTGAGCGCGTTATCTACTAGTACTGGGTCCTGGTCTGGGTCTATGCTAGTAGTGCTAATCGAGTACTGAGTCTCCAGGCTGTCTGCTAAACACTCGGCCTTATTAAAGTCCTCAAATGCGGGTAACTGATCGGGACGGTCGAGGGGCGGCATGGATGTGGCGCCTTTGGCTTCTAGGTTCCTCGTCAGTCTCCAGAACGTGGAGCTACGCACAGTAGGAGCGAGGTCCCGTCTGTTGTCTCTTAGTTCGGCGAGGCGTTCCAGGACCTGCCTGAATAGATTCCAGAGCGTTCACCGGTTATCTCGTGTGGGATACGAATCGTGGGCTCGCGTTGCGCGATTTTTACGCGTGACGAGCTCTCGTACGTCGTCCGGTAGTTTCCTCCGAGCGGAGAGGTCGGGGACTTCGCGGGTGCAACCTACGAGAGTGTCACTCAGATGTGCCGGTAATCGGGATGTTGCTAAGTTGGTGTCTGCTTCTGATTCAATGAGATCAGGTATGTCGGTGTGGGCCGCGGGGTCGAATGATTGGAGGCGGTCGGATACCTGCTTCCAATTTATCACCTTTGTTTACGGGTCGGAGCTTAACTCGTGTTTTACCTCTATGGAATCCACGTGAAGCGTGATGTTCCTTAGAAGCATAACATCGAGTATGTCTCCGGGGTCGAGTGGGTCGGTTCGGTTACTGTAATGGGTCGGTTCGTCTGGTGCTATGATTTAGAACTGTAGTTCTGGAAAGTCGCTTAATCTGGCTAGTTCTCGTCCTATGTGGTTACGATAACGAGAGCCCCACTGTTCGTGTTTGGCGTTTAGGTCACCTCCAAGGATGACGGCGTCGCCAAGCGCGAACAGGGCGCGGATATCAGTTTCTAATAAACGTTTTCTTGGTGATAAATACACTGACGCTAGTATGATCGGCTGATGGCCGGTCATACTCACCTGACATACGGGCGTTTCGATGTTTTCTAAGCTGTTAGGGGGATCTAGTGGGGTGCAGTGAAGCGATTTCTTGTAGTAAATCGCGGTGCCGCCATTCGCTCCGATTCGATCGTTACGTATTAGCCTGTAATTGGCTATATTCGGTCCGCGGTTGCTAGGTTTTAAAAATGTTTCCTGTACTAGCAGGATATCTACTTGTTCGGTACTTACGAAGTTAGGCCGTTCGCGTTAGAGTGCACGACAAACAACGAGCGAAGCTTTAGCCTAATTGTTATGTTATTTAAGGGGCGTAAATCCATTATTGGTTTTTTGAGTTTAATTAATTTCCCTGACTGTCGTGAGAAGCTCGGCGTGTTGCTCAATGGCTTGCATTTTTACCATTGGATTGGGGTCGCGGAATATGGCGATGAATGTTTTGACCTCCGCGGGATCGATACGGAGTACTACCTGTAGGAGCAGGGCGTAATCGCTGCTCAGGGTTAGGGCCTCGGTCTGGGGGGCCTGGGGGGCTGGAGGAGCCTGGGCTGCCGGAGGGGCCTGAAGGTCGGTTGGGGTTGGGGGGGCGCAGGGGTCTGTTTGGTCGGTAGGTCGGAGGAGGCGCTTCTATGAATGTCTGAGCGGGTTTGGGGGCAGGCCTAACTGGCACCGGACGTCTCGCTGCCGAGTGTCCGACTTGCTTTGCGCTTCTTGGGGCCATGGAGCACCCGCAATAGCTCACTGGATGGCCTTGGTTTTCGCAGAGGACGCAGCTTGGCGACTCCTCGGTCGGGACAGTCCTGAGGCAGTCGGCCGTGCCCAGACATTTCACGCAGCGGGGGCGGGCGTGACAAAATCGTGCACAGTGGCCATATAGTTGGTAGCGGTGACACTGCCCTATAATCTCTCTGTTATTTAGGACTTCCACTATGATGCCTGTTAGGGTGCAGATGGACGTGACGTTAAATATCTTTTTTCCCTCGGGGGAGAGATCTAGCACAGCTAAGCAGTTATTAAAAGGTTTCTTTCTTTGGCCATGGTACATCCGGTGTACCCGCATAAGAATGGAAATGAACATGTTCCGATCTTAGAATGCCTGTTAGCCTACGGTGGTCGTCTGAGGTTTCCGGTTGGAATTTTTAGTCCAACGGCGGCTGGGCGGGCTACGGTCAGGGTAATTCCCAGAGAGGGAAGCCTGCAGTATAGCGTGTGCCACGCTGTACCTTCCCGGATGTAGATTGGGGGAACTTGTTCCCTACGGGGTTCGTTCATTGGGGAGTCCTCGGCGGGCTCCCCTTGGTCGCGGCGGTTTGGCTGCCTGGGCTGTGAAGCAGCCGGCGTGGGGTTGGCCCTCTTTGGAGGGACGAACGGTTTAGCCATCAGCTTCCGTTTTTGGCTTCTTGATACGACGGTCTCGAAACCGTCATTAACTAACGAATCTGAGGAAGGATCAGACTCGATGGGAATGGGGGGGGGGGGGGCTAGAGGCAAAGGCGTTTGTCGCTGCGGACGGCGTCTCCGGCGTTGGGGCCGCGACCTTTGGCGCCGCGGCGGGTCGGGCCGCGGAGAGTGGGGTCGCGGCTTTTGGCGCCGGGGCGACAGGGGCCGCAACGACGGGCGCCTCTAGTTGCTCTTCCTGGACTAGGGCATTTATGAGGTTGGGGCAACGGTATTTCGCGGGGCAAATGGGCGCGGTCGGGGCGCGGAGATCTGCTGGACCGAATGAAACCAGCTTGGATAGCGGAAGCCTAACTAATGACGGCGTCGCGGGGGGGGGGGGGGGNGGGGGGGGGGGGGGGGGGCACTTCGAGTCGGTCGAAGTTAGCCAGAGCATTTGAGGTCACGGCGTAGAAGAAATTCTAGGAGACGCTCGAGCTTGCGTCACTGGGATAGCGGGGTGGGGTCCATGTTGTACCCGGGTGCTAGCGTGAGCCTCCCTGCCGAGGCAGGGAGGTGAGTACCTAAGGAACCTGTTTACCAAATTGGCTATCTATTATACGAAGTCTGCGACTGACGAACGTGCATTACTGTGACAAGCAAGCGACATCGGCTGGTATTTTATTTGCTATAAAGTAAATCCTATGATTGGCGTTCTATTGTAGTGGCAACACTACATTTATTTACATTTATACATTTTCTTATTGTAAAATAATTTTATACCTTGTTTTTACCGAGAAATATTGTATCATATAAATAGAATGAATATACTATGATGTACATTATGAGATGCATATATCATAAATATTGTAATATTAATTATCAACGAACGGACAGATCCGTACATCTCATTTTTATATACGTAGCAGTGCGTAAACGCCGTTACCATCTCCAGTGGTCGTAAGGGACTGAGTACCCTCAGACCCTGTCCCAGGTAGTTAAAGCAACCACGTCTCGAAATCACGCTCTAGTTATATTTGTTGTCTCGGTAAATATGCGTTGCTACTTATATATTTATAAACGTAATATTTATAATAGTGTCTCCTCCATCCTTACAACCAGCTTAACGTAGCCATCATCCAATCCCTTTCAGTACAATCCTTCAGACTCAAAAATAAAAATGAAAGTGCTTTATTCACATTACCCAGACATCGCGTCACTGGTGATCCTAACACCTCACCAGCGACCACCACGTCGCTTCCCAATCCCAGCGATTACATTAATTTTAAAAACAACTTTATTCTCGGAAATGACAAATATATAAATATATACATGCTATAGGTCAACAACCTTCTTGTATACGAAACTATAAATATCTATATAGGAACTCTAAGTTAAACAAAATATATTACGAAACGAAAATGAGTTTAAAACAATATTAAATTTTAAATTAAATAAAAATATACTATTATTTCTAATTTGAGGAGAAAAGTCGCGAGCAATTAGAATGGCTTTTAGAAGTAAAGGAATGATAAATGTTTTTATCTGAATTTATGCCAATTGAACCCGCAACCAACCAACCTAGGTATGAATTTCGTAAAATGGGCAAATTTGGACCTAACGACCTTTGTTCGCATCTTAGCAAGTCCCAAAATAGATCTGCACCAATTAAAACATCTATGGGCCCAGATAGATAGAAATACGGGTCGGCTAGCTTTATGTCCTTGGGTAAATTAAAAATATTTTTATTAATAGAAGTCTTAGGCAGTTCTGTCAATTCATCAAGTACAAAGCATGAAATATTTTGTCTAAAAGAAGAATTTAATGATTTTAGATTTGTTGAACAACTTTCATTGATATTTTTAGCCATTTTATTGCATTTTATTTTATTTATTCCTATAAATAAATAAATAAATAAATAATCGTTTATTTGGGATAAACAATTAACAAGATGTAAGATACAAGATACAAGTAAAAATAACAGATATCCCAAATGGGAGGCACCTCAGCATAATGCCGCATTGGTACGCAAACCAATATGACGCTGATTTTCAGGCGTCCCCGAAGAAAAAATAGAAAAAGAAAATAAAAATAAAATAAAACTAAAGATACAAAATTAAATAAATAAAAATAAAACACAAGTAGCGTTCGGACCGCCTCGGCCTGTTGACATATTTTGCGACTATACTAAGTAAACTACGTAAACTACAATATATTCTTATATACTAACTGAACTACAATATTTTAAAACTATTCATACGGTTACGATAAACTAAATCTAGTCTTAAACTTAAAGAATTGAAAAATAAGTATACAACACATACTACCTAACACTATAAAGAATAAATTCCCCTCGAATACCGCCAGAGAGTAT
>JACTOM010000119.1:17860-33247 GCA_015832385.1 Elymnias hypermnestra
GACTCTAAGACATCAGCACGATTTGTCAAAAACTTATAGAATTGGTGTAATTTTGGTACGTCATCAAAGGTGTTACAAAGCTCCTCCCATTTTAGTAGGGTGTTGCTGTCCAATTTAGAAGACAACATGAATATGATGAGCATATCCCAGTGCTCTGTTGGCAGCCCTAGGGTTGACAAAGCTCGCAAATTCTTTGTGACGTGATCAACTAGATATCTTAGTTCCCTGTCTGATTCCCGTGTTATATTTTGTATTTTAAATAATGAATTTAAATGTTGATTGATAAGCAATCTTTTATTGTCATAACGGTCACAGAGTAAACTCCAAGCCAAGTTATAATTTGCCGATGACACTTCGAGATTTGAAATAATTCGCGCCGCGTCTCACTCCAATATGATATCAAGTAGTAAGTAAGTAAGTAACAGCCCATTAACGTCCCATTGCTGGGCACAGGCCTCCTCACTCCGAGGAGCGAAGGTTTTTAGAGCATAGAGCCACCGTACTGCTCTACTGTGCACTCTCTATTCCTTACTCTCAAAGTTCGATGTGACGGAAATCCGACACAATCGGCGAGAGATCAGGCGCAGGACCGACGGCTTAACGTGCTCTCCGAGGCACAGGGTTGGACCACACAACCAATTTCCCTACTTCGGGCAAATATTGAGAAAATCTCAATAGAAAGCTCATTATTGATTTTTGAATTGGCCCGACCCAGGACTCGAACCCAGAACCTCATGTCTGTAGTCGAACATGCTAACTACTTGACCAATGAGGCAGTTAATTTAAGTTATTGTGAATTATGGTCAAATAGGTGTCGCGAAACTAACCATTTAAAATATGCACCGGAAAATTTATGAATTTCTTTGCGAGGAAGTTTCACATTCAAATATTGATGATTGATTACATCGAGCCTCACTCAAGAAGGAGTCACGTTTAGCTTCATCCTGAGTATTGAGTTGCGATGGATAAAATAATGTCCTGCTCAATGTTATCCCTCTCATCAAGTTCGAATGGTAACTATCAGACTTTAGAACCTCGATCTGATTCTGCAGATCATCAAACTTTGTTGACAATCCCTCAATTTTGGTACATTTTAAAGTGAATTCGGCTATTTCAAGATTTGATAACTCCGAACGCTGTAGAATTTTTTCTAAATATTTTTTAAATTCTGTTACCTTTAACAGAACTTCGCCTTACAAAGAGATCTTGTAAGGTTTACTACTAGAAAAAAACATTTTATTATAAGTATAAAGTTGCTAAAAAAATTTAAATAAAGAGGGACGGTCAACAAATTAAACTGAAAGTTTAAGATAAGAATCTTATTCGTATCTTATTTTCGTCAATCGGCGGCACGTGATCACTGATCGGGATTGTAATTGAGATGGTAACTAGATTAGGATATAGTTAGGGGTTAGGAATAAACAGGGCACTTATCTGCTTTTCCTTGAGTCTTCAGCTTTTGGTAGTATAATATCCGATTGCACGGTTGCCAATGTTCAATACCTTTGCCGTACTTATGGAAGTTAAAAAGATAAACTTGTTTTAACCTCGACATTGCTTTTTTAAAGAAATAATTAGAAAACTGCACGGAGAAACAAAATCGCGTGCGAATACTCGATAGCGAATAAAAGTGTCAGGTAGATTGACAATTGAATTGTCAAACTGACGCCTGTCAAGCTGGAGCACCAAATACGTAGTTCGGCGGAAGCCGCAACACTATTTATCCGATCACATCCATCATTTGTCGAAGATAATACAATCCTTATATTATTACTAGCTGACAAAAAAAAAAAAAAATATAGNAAAAAAAAAATTAAGGGTGAACTACTCATCACTTAGGGGTATGAAAAGCCGATCAGTCTACTGAATACGCATATAAAATTTGGTACAAATTGGTGAAGCCGCTTCGTGACAGGGAAATGTTATATATTAGATTGTTATATTTATTTTCGCGCAGAAACTGCTGACAGATGTTCCAAAGCCTGAGGAAGGACTTAGACTACGTTTTAATGCTAAAGAAGGTTTGTGAGGGCTAAAAGTATTGTCATTTTTACAAGTTTGAAACTTAGTTTGTGGGCTGTTGATTCGATCGATATAAATAAATATGATGTTGTGATCAAACGTATGTGAGTTAATGGTAAAATAATTAGCACAAATTATTGACAATGTTTTCCAAAAACACTATTTCTTGCGTACGAAGTCGCGGCGAACTTCTCGTGTATCAGAAACTAGCTATTCCTCGTATGGTCCGCGTACTTATAAACTTTTAATGTAAACTTCTTAGAGATTTTGATAATATAAACTTTGTTAATGTAACCTCCTCAGTGCTTTTGACAATATAAATTTTAATATTTAACCTCCTTAGTGCTTTTGACAATATAAATTTTTAATATTTAACCTCCGTGGTGCTTTTGACAATATAAACTTTTAATGTAACTTCCTTAGAGTTTTTGTAAATATAAACTTTTTAAATGTAACCTCCTTAGAGCTCTTGACAATAAAAACTGTAATATATTCCTTTGGGTTCGAGTTCAAATAGTGTTGATTGGATCTGGCTTGAAGACCAAAGAATTGATGGGGCATTCATGGGCTGCAGCTCAAAATAATTGGGGATTGATCGACCCTGGAATCGAAAGAGCTTAGTGAACTGTATCAGAGAGGGGTTCTACTTATTAAGGGCTAGGCGACTAAATGCTGTCGTATGGAAACGAATGAATCACCTACCTTTCGTTCCGCAGTTACTGCTACGCTGTGTTGTTGGCGATCGGCTGTTCCGAATCACGTCCTGAAGGCTGGTTCCTTGCGACAGCACACTATATTACGTCTGTCAGGTCACAAATTCACAACAACGACGCAATCAACGAAAAGGGCGTGAGTGAGATGAATTCTAATTGTTGTCAATCCGTGCGGCGAAAATAATCATTTTGCCCAAATTAAGTGAAATATTTACGAACATAAACTTTTAATGTAATTTCCTTAGAGTTATTGACAATATAAACTTTTTTGATGTAACCTCCTTAGTGCTTTTGAAAATAGATTTAATGTAACCTCATGGCTTTTGGCATAATTGTTAGCGATTGACAAATACTACACATATGTACTCTATGGGCAAATATGTGTAATGTTTATTTTTATTGATGCAATGTATTTTATGTGCATAATTAAATATATATATTGCATTGTCATGTATCTTTGGCGAGAATGAGAAATTCTAACCAAATCGAATTCTTAAAAGTGGGGCAAAATCACATTCAAAGATTTCCTTGCATACATGCTGGTGAGGTTAATAAAGCTTGTTATAACTGCACTAGCATTGCCCCAAGGCTTCACCCGCGTAGATACCGATCTCGTGGCAGTGGAAAGTGTACCAAGTCGGGCTATAGATTCATTTTCGTTGACATAAAAGGTTTTTTTTAAAGATACACGCTTACATTCATAATCTAATCAATATACAGATTTAACTTAACAATGAATATATGTCTAGGTAGAATACCCGTCATTAGTAAATTAAAAATACGCTACAGGTATTGAAAGATTTTTTTAAATTGGTCCAGTAGTTTATAATTTGATTAATATATTCAAAATGCAACGCTCTCTTCTATAATATTAAAGAAATGATTTATTTGTAATACTTTATTGTCTAAGAACTTCCCTTTACTCGCCATTTGACGCGGGATGCATTGTTCTGTTTAGATTGAGATTTTAAACCTCGTTATATTTTTTGAATGGAATTTCCGATTTTAATAATTAAAAAAGTATTTAACAGGTATTGCAACGGTCTTTAATAGAATATAACGTAATAGGATAAAGATTAATATAGAGGTATGAATAATATGGTTTGATTATTGACGGCATTTTTATTAACTTTTAAAATGTAAAAGTAGTTATAATGGCATAACTACAGTAGTCGGACATATGAAATCACGGACTTTTTTATAGATATTAATGCGTTCTACAATATTGTAGGACATTTTTATATTCTATCTTCTATAGTTTTCGCAGAGCACGCGATGGCAGATTGTAAGGGACCAATTTTTTCACACCTTGGGTAACATTAATGTATTTTAATTAGGGATCCCAATTTTTTTTGTGAAAGTAATAAAGCCTATGTCGCTCAGTAAATACAGCTTTCTAATGTTGAAAGAATTTTTGAAATCGGCCCAGTAGTTATAGTGTGAAAGGTAACAAAAACACAAATGTTTCCTCTTTATAATGTTAGTTTAGATAACATGGATGTCAAAATAACAGTAACAATCACAGATACCATTGTTGATTTAAAATATACTTTAATGCGAAAACAATAAGGTTTGAATTTCAAGCAGTTACAAGTTATGACTTTCTATGTATAATATTACTAGCGGCCCGTCCCGGCTTCGCACGGTTAGACATAAATAAGTACAGATATTTAAGTTATAAGCATGATAATTAAAACGACCATGAATTGACAAATATTATGTAAAAGTGTGATTCCTAATACTGAAACTAATTAGCTCTGAAAAGACCTTACTAAGTGAAGCATAAAAATGTGTTAAAAAATCTCGAAATATTCAATGTCGCTAGTTCATAATGTTGCACCCCCTTCTCCCGCATTTCTATTTTAATTTCATGATATCTTTTGAAAGGAACATCCGATTTCAATGATTCAAAAAGTAATCATCAGGTATTGAGACAGTCTTGAATATTAAATTATTTATTTGTATACAATTTTATAAATGGTATGGATAACACGGTCTGATTTTGATCGGCATTTCTATCAATTTGTTAAATATAAAAAAGTAGTTATAGTGAGGTAACTATAATAGTTAGACATATGGTCTCGCGAAGTTTTTTGTAGATATTGATATATTCTAAAATATTGTCGAAGATTTTTTTTCCTATCATTAAGACTCTTCACTGCGTGTGCGATGAAAGACATCTTATGGCTAATTTTCTTACACCTTCGGTTGGTTTTAATGGGAATTTCTAATGATTTCTATAGTAATCTAGTACTAAATATAGCCTATGTTACTCAGGGATAATGTAGCTTTCTAATGAAAAAAGATTTATCAAAATCGGTCCAGTACTTTTTGAGTTTATTCGTCACATATAAAAATACAAATCTCTCCTCTTTATATTATAAGTGTAGATTAATAACTAGTCACGGCCACGGACCAACAGCCGCCATTTTGTCGTCGCATGCTCCGTGCAATGAGGCACGCGAACACTTACGTGTTATGGTACAAAGGGCTTTGTCTGTCTTTTCGCAATCAGCTCGAAAACTTCTGAACGGATCTTCATGCGGTTTTCACCAATACATAGGGCGATTCTTGACACAGGTGTATAATGTCAAATGCTAGGAACACTCAATATCAAAAGTCACCGATCGGCTTTGTTGTAGATTCTTCTCAGAACAAAGGAACCCTCGAAATATTAGAATTTAAATCGGTTGTAGGTTGGAAATATAATGTGTAATAAATAAAAATTTTCACATAAAAAGAACCGCCTTCAAAACAGACTTACAAATACATTAATATGCTCTAAAAAGTAAGAAATAATTGCGTATTCTTTTAAAGTGTTCTCCGTATTGTTATATTCGGAGTCGGTGTCAGCCAAGGTAGATGTTCTCCGGGTGTTCACTTGGCAGCTCTCGCCTCTCTCCCACCTATAGCTATATATGTAGGTACCTCGGCTGACATCGACTCCAAATATAAGGATACGAAGAACACTATAAAAGAATACGCAATTATTTCTTACTTTTTAGAGCATATTAATGTATTTGTAAGTCTGTTTTGAAGACGGTTCTTTTTTTGGTTAAATTTGTATTTATCTATCTATCTAGCTATTCAGACACAGTTTGTCTAAAATAAAAGTAGTCTCAGTTACTCCTTATGATATAAGCTGTCTGTCAATGAAAAGCTAATTAAAATCGGTCCAGCCGTTTCGATGAGATTTGACGATTCAAAAGCGCAGTAAGAACGTGCTTGAATAAAGTATTTTTGAATTCGAAAACAACTTTATTGAAGTAAACTTAAGATTAATAGTCTGTCTGTTGGTGGCAAATCTACCACTGGTTCGGAAAGTTGATTCTACTGAGAAGATACCCGCGTAAACGTATAAATTACTCATTAAACATAGTTTTTGTAGGTTACATTGAGTCACATGGCGACGAAGAAGCTGCCACCGCCCAGGGAGCGGAGAGAAGTATAAAGAACTAGCAATGCCCATGCCAGAATAGCTTCATCCATTTAGATTCCGATTACGTGGCAATGGAGTCTACTAAGTCGGACTTGTTTTCTGAGATTGAGATTTCTAAATTCGGTATTTCTTTTGAATGAAAGTGTTTTACAGGCATTGATACTGTCTTTAATAAAATATCACTTAATAGGATGAAGATTAATATAGAGGTATGAAAAATATGGGTTGATTATTGTCGGCATTTTTATTAACTTCTAAAAGGTAAAAATTAGTTATAGTGGCATAACAGTAGTTGGACATATGGTTTTGCGGATTTTTTTGTAGATTTTTTTGTACGTGCTATAATATTGTAGAACATTTTTTTGTTCTATCTTCAATAGTTTCCGCAACACACACGATAATAGATGTTTTGCCAATATTTTTTTCACATCTCGGGTTACATCATGCATTTTTCTTTGGGATCCCTATTTTTTTTTGAGAAAGTTATATAGCCTATGTCGCTCAGTAAAAACGCAGCTTTCTAGTGGTGAAGAAAATTTTGAAATCGGTCCAGTAGTTTTGAATGAAAACGTTACAAACGTTTCCTCTTTATTAGGTGAAGAAAGAAGTACCTTAGACATACCTTTACGTACACGCGATTCCTTCTTCCTTCATCTAATGTCAAATGTCGGGCTCTCCTGCTACTTCTAGAAGTAGGGCTTGGCACGATCACAATTACTATAGTCTCCACAGTCAGTCTCACTCATGCGATAGTTTAGACGGTTAGCGGAACCGTCTCGTTTGTCTCCTAGAAGATTAACAGAAGTCTCGAGGGAGATTATATGCAGTAGACAGAACACATCTACCCTAATAATATAAAGAGGAAAGATTTTTATTTTTGTATGTAACGAATAAACTCAAAAAGTACAATACGAAGAACACTATAAAAGAATACGCAATTTCGTCACGTACTTGCGTCACAGACGTCATTGCGACAGTAACGTCTCCTACGTTTTTAGTATAATCTAAATGTTAATCTGCGTAGTTTCGAAGTGAAGTGGTTGATAAAGTGTATATAGCATAGCAACATAAAATCAAGTGTAATATTCCAAGGGATTTATACCTTAAAAGGTGCTAAACTGGTAATTATTAATATTGAATGTTTGACAGTTACATATAACTTTTTGTTAAACCTACCTACATGAAAAATTTGTGACACCTAGTGGCAAACTACTGACAGCCGATTGTACCAGTACAGGGCCGTATTCTATTGAAAATCAGTTTCATATTATAATTGCAAAACAACGTGCAGTTAAATACAGGGCCGTAGCCAGAGAAAAATTCAAGTTTATGACAGTATTCTTTTGCCCGCCGCGCGCGTAATTTTTGCCTCGAGATAAACCAATATTAGTAATTATTTTTGGTAACTGACGAATAACATGGCGAAATGCAGAGCGTGTGGAAAGTTTCTATCCTCTTCTCTTGCGGCAGCATGTGGCCATTGCGACGCAGTATACCATAAGGCATGTATCTCACTACCGGATAATTTTCAGTTGACTCCTAAATGGGTCTGCCCTGAATGCAAAAGCAAATTGCCACAAGGTAATAATACCGCAACCCCGGTTAAAGGCGTACAAGATTCTTTACCCCTTTCAAATTCCATCGATGTTAAGAGCATGACCGGAGTATCTGCTTCTGATGGTGAGACAGAAGGCACTATAAATCTGGGCCTCGAGATTCGCATGTTTAGAAATGAGATGCGGGAAGTCAGAGAAGAAGTAAGATGATTGATTTCAAACTGTTGTTCTCGTGTGGACCAATTTGAAAATAGAGTGTTAGAATTGGAGACTAAGACGGGGAATGAATATATTGCCTAAGTGAGCACTCTGGAGCAGTCTATTAAACGGCTCAATTTAGAATTAAATGAAAGGGATCAGGAGTTTTATCAAGCCGACATCGAAATATCAAACTTACCTGAAATTAAGGGGGAGAATCCAGCACATACCATGACAGTCTTGGCGGGAAAGCTTGGGTTAAGTTTGAAACCTGAGGACATAATATTTGCGGAAAGGATCGGCAAACCTACGGAAGCTAATAATGGCAATACGGAAGCAAAATATACGCGTTTAGTTGTACGCCTCACTCGGCGTGACCTACGTGATGAGCTCCTTCATACAGCTCGTGTCCGTCGTACCATTACCTCTGGTGATCTTGGAATAATTTCAGCTTCTAAACGACTATAAACTATTTTACCTAACCAGAGAAAGTGCGCGACAACAACACTGGAAGTACTCTTGGACTAGGCGCGGCCGTTATAAATATGCCTCACTTATCTTAATATTTTGTAAGCTATTTTTTACCTTTTTACGTCATATTGTCCATTATTGTAACGTTTTTATATCTACAACTACCCAAGTATGCCACGATATTGTAAATAATTATTGATTTTTTTATCCAAACTTATAATTATTCATTACAAATTGCCTCTACTTTGTCACCACGAATAATAAAGACCGAGAGTGTTCCAGAGACTGTATATAATATTACTACACTTTTTAAGCTTTGTGTTTCCTTCCAGGGAAGTATCTATTGCTATACACTAATTTTGGTTATTGTGTCTGTAACAAAATCGACCCATATAATTTTCTACTATTCTTATAATTTGGATTTGTTACGTACAAACACTTACAATGAATAAGGAAAAATATCTCAATGTTGGGCTTTTGAACGCCGGGTCGTTGGGGACGAGGCACGACGAATTTAATGCAATGGTAGCAACTTTTTCTCTGGATATCCTTGCAATCAATGAAACGTGGTTAAGGTTAAAAGAAGATGAACGCGCACCGAGCGTACCAGGCTATACATTAAAACATATACCTCGACCTTCAAATGTTCATGGTGGACGAGGAGGGGGTGTAGGCTTTTACATTAAGAAAGGCATAAATGTTCGTATTTGTCAGCATCCCCAACCGGAGGTAAATATAATAGAACAAATGTGGTTGAGTTTAACTCTTAATAAACACCGTCTCGTAATTGGTACAGCCTATCGTCCTCCTTGGCTTAATCCGAATGATTTTTTTGATGCTTTAACGCAATCAATTAACTCATTA
The DNA here is from genome assembly GCA_015832385.1 of Elymnias hypermnestra. NCBI lineage: Eukaryota > Metazoa > Arthropoda > Insecta > Lepidoptera > Nymphalidae > Elymnias > Elymnias hypermnestra. Next base: position 27,124 of record JACTOM010000119.1, read on the forward strand.
TCAAATGCCAGTTATATAGTACTTCTAGGGGACTTTAATATTAATTTAGTAAAGCCTGATGATAATAAGGTAAAAATGTTCAATGACTTCCTAAACTATTTAAACTTAAATCAATTAGTCACAGAACCAACACATTTTACAGAGACCAGTGCTACGTTAATAGATGTTATATGCACTAATGGAAATACGCGTAAAGTAATAGTTAATCATATACCGGAGTTAAGTCACCATGCGGTTGTGATATCTACTTTGAATATTAGGAAAGAAAAATCCTATCCACAATACGTAACGTTTAGGCCGCTAAAAACTATTAACGCAACTAACTTTGAAAATGATTTAAACAATATAGATTGGAATTACCTAAATAATTGTTTCGATATAAATGAAAGTGTTATACTATTCAATGCTGTCATTTTGAGCTTATTCGACTTACACGCACCTATAAATAATTTATTGTTACGAGAAAACCATCCTTGGATAACACCTACCATTAAATTAATGATAAAACTAAGAAACGAAAGCCACACCAGTTCAAAACTATCTAAAGAAGAACCACTTAAGAAGTTTTATAAGACCATGAAACTAGTAGTCGAAAATGCTATAGAAGCGGAAAAGATTGCATATTACAAAAATTATATTAATGCTAACATAAAGTATCCGAAAAGGCTATGGAAAAATTTGAAAATCTCTGGACTGGTAGCAGATAAAAAGAAACCACCAGACATCCCCTTAGCGCTCAGAAATCCAGATTTAATTAACAACCACTTCCTTAACGTACCCGGTAATAATTCCGTAACTTTTTCGGACCTTACTTATTTCGAATATTTTAGATATAGTCCAAATTCCTTTATTTTGAAGCCGGTTAATGCAGGCGCCATTGCGAATATTATTCAACATCTTAAATCAAACGCTCAAGGAATTGATAATATTTCATTGCAAATGCTGACATTAACCTTGCCACAAAGTTTAGAAACTGTTGTTAACTTAATAAATATGTCTATTTCAACATCTAAATTTCCGGACTTATGGAAGATAGCAAAAGTGCAACCATTACCTAAATGTAATAATCCCACCACATATAAAGATCTAAGACCAATTAGTATTCTTCCCTGTTTGTCGAAAATTCTGGAAAAAGTGGTTTGCCATCAAATGGTGGATTATATAGAAAAAAATCAAATACTGCCCTCTTGTCAGTCTGGTTTTAGGAAATATCATAGCACGACAACAGCACTTACGAATGTTGTGGATGATATTTTGACTGCGCAAGACAAGGGCATGTGTACTATTCTTGTACTTCTCGATTTCACCAGAGCGTTTGATTCTATAAATATCAATCTTCTTTTATCAAAATTGTCCTTTTATGGTTTTAACTCTTCAACGTTAAAATGGTTTGCTAGTTATTTGACTGGTAGATCGCAGTTTGTGGAAGTAAAAAATGGTGTAAACGCTACATTAACATCCTCTCTATACCCAGTAAACAGAGGCGTTCCGCAGGGTTCAATCTTAGGTCCTCTACTATTTGCTCTTTACTCTGCTGATATCACTAAGTACATTAAACACAGCAAATACCATCTGTATGCAGATGATGTTCAATTATACCTTTCATTTTACCCAAAAGACCGCGATGATGCTGTAAGTAAAATAAATTTTGATTTGGACTTTGTAAATCAATGGGCCAAGAGGAACTGCTTGGTGCTGAATCCCGACAAATCTCAGTTTATTGTTTTCGGCTCGAAGCATAATATTAATAAAAACCTCAATACCTATAATTTTGTTATATCCATTGAAAACTCTAACATTGTAAGAGTAAACGAGGCTCGGAATTTGGGCGTAATCATGGATTCTATGCTTAGATTTGAAACTCACGTGCTGAATATTGTTCGAAGTTGTTTTTATAGACTTAAGTTGTTGTATAGAATCAGGCCTTACATAGGTGTGGAACTTAGAAGTAGACTGTGTGAGACGTTAGTTCTGGCAAAGCTGAATTATGCGGATGCCGTATACGGTGCTAGGCTTTTATGTAGAAGTAAAACAATAATACAACGCGTGCAAAATGCCTGCATTCGTTTCTGCTTCAATATACCGCAAAGAAGTCACATTACACCGTATGCGAACAAAGCAAACCTCTTAAAGATGGAAGCGCGACGCACACTACATTTGGCTACACTGCTTTTTGGGGTAATGAAATGCGGGCTTCCGGTGTATCTCAGAAATAAACTAAAGTGGTCGGAAGCTGGTTACTCGGAACGCACAAAAGCCACCAAAATTTACCGTATAGAGCATTCAATACTAATACCTCGTTCAGCCGCCTTTAGGGGAAGTTTCAAATTTGCCGCCACTAAGTGCTGGAATGATTTACCTCCCCCAATTCGCGCCACTCAATCAATTGGTTCTTTTAAGAGAAAGGTCAAGTCGCACTTGCTGACTCTTCAAAAAGACAATAATTAAATATTTACACTTCCAGCACCTAGGTGGGGGGCAGACAACGTCGCTGAGGCAAAATTTGACTAATGTTGTTTGTAGTATAAGTATAGGATAGCGTATAGTGTAGTTTAATATATATAGTATAGTGTTATATAGTTTTGCATTTAGGTTTAAAGGTTTTTTAATTTTGTAGTTGTTTATTTTCCCTTCTTTAATTGTGACTTCGTTAGTATTTAGAACCTAGGATATAGTTTCAATATAGTTTTCTACTTTTGTAATTTTAAGTCAACTGTCGCAAGGGTGTCTGTGAAGTAACTTAGGTTCTCCCTGAAAACCAGCGTCGCAGCTTGCTGCGGCTTCGAGCTGAGTGGCGAACCTTATTTGCTTCACAGATATATATTTCTTCTTCTTTTTTATATTATTTATTGTAAAAAGTGTGAAAGCAAATAAAAATTTTATTTATTTATTTATTTATTTTTCATGTTTTTGCCACAACGCGGTCTCGTCTATCGTTCGTCGAGACGACGATGTCGTTGCACGACAGTAAATATGAAATTTCAGCGATAACTGAAGTCGATTGTACATTTAAAATTGTACATTCGACTTTCGGGTGTCGCTGTGATTCAATTTATTAATTGCAACGAAGAAGATAAAAGGCGCGAGCCTCGCTCGTGAGGAGGCGCCGATGGATCGTTTGTTTGACCCCGAAGGCGTCTTCAAACGGACCGGATGCGTCTATTTCGCCTTCGATTTCCGCCACCGCTTTTTCTTCAGAACACGATCACACACAACGAAGGGAAACGGACAAAACGAAATAAACATTTATTCCGTAGCTCGAATTATGATCGCAACCTTTGCGATGTTGGACGAGTCCCACTTCACGATGTTTCTTGTCTCCGTTTCTGAAAAGATTGAATAAAAATACGACAGGAGACGATCGACGTGGCCACGTGGAGGTGACGCTCGAATAAGAGATGCTTTCGTTGACCTTCGATCGAATCCGACCGAGGAAAGGACTCGCCATCGTAAAGGGCGGCGACACAAACAATTTCAACTTTTCTTGCGGCGCCACATTTTCGATTCACGCCGGAGAAAACCATTCGAGGCGGAACCTACTCACGTTCGCTCGTTCTTACTTCGCGAAACAGAAAAGAGAGTATAAAAGTATAAAAGTTTATAATTACGTCGTGGAAGCTAATCTAACAATGCAACCGGAGACGAAGTGTTTCCCGCTGCCGTTTGTTCATCGGCTGTGACGCTGCGCGCGACCTCCTTGACTGCTGGCGAAGAAACTGACTTCGTTCGGCTTATCAGTTTTCATTTGACATCGGACATTCGATATTTCAGATCGACGGCTACATTTTATGAGTACTACTGAAGCAACAACCCTAATGTTTCATTTTTATTCGCTCGGAGACCGGCCCTCGTGAAACGAACGGCGTCTGCGATTTCGGTGCAAACATGTTAAACAAGGTTCTTCACGTGACGCTCGCGTGTCGTATTACGCGGCGTCTGGTTACTTATTTATTTTCTTGTGTGTCTCCACATAAATAATGGTATCCTCCTGAGACCGCCCCGCTTGTCAAATTCAGTCGACCACTTCGCCGGTGAGTGGTGAAGCCAGAACTGCATGACGACGACGGTCGAAGGTCTTTAACTTCATTATAAAAGCCGAGACTTTGCTCTTTTTTTACGAACACGAGTTTTAAATTGCTCTCGTTCGATGAGCAGCCGGAATATTTTACTTTAGATGTATCGCTTTTGATACGTAAGCGTTTGCACGACGATCGCAATACGCTCGCAATACGCTCGCATAGTATTGTGTTCATCGTGTGTCACGATTCCGGTTACAGCATTAATACCAAAGTAATGATTAAAATAACCACTACTGTGATAAATGGCACGGATCTACCGCCAGCAGCGGAACCACCAGTGACCACAAAATTGTGTCATTTCAAAGCGATCGCGACGACGGACAGTGTAATAACATGCCGCCGACGTCCTCGTGTCGCCGGAGATGAAGGAGATCGAGAAATATGGACTTAAACATTTAGAGATTAAATAAAATATTAAGCAAAATTAGCTGCTAGGGCTTATTTTATTCACACCTTGACATCTGCACGACGACTCGGAAAATCGTCTTAAAAAAGAGCGCTCCTGCCAAAATAAAATGGCAATTTTGCATTTACATCGCGTTGCAGCACGAATTACAAAAGGCGCTTGAACAGACGTCGCGGCAAAACCCACGCCGACCTCGGTGCGAGTAAACGGCTTGCACATCATCACATTTGCACAAAAAACAAAACCAGCAATTATGTTTATTTTCTAAATGTGACAATCGATCTCAGGCTTCATTTCGTAAACACAGTCGGCCGGCGGAAAGTCTGGTCGAAACTGGACGTGGAGCGAGATCATATATTCAATATTTATGAAACGAAATGTAAAAAAATTAACTGCTCATTCCTCTGCAGGAATTCATAAAACATTGAATCGCAACGTTCGAACCTTTGAGACATGTTGTTCATTTGCGGAGACGAGGTCCGGGTCGATGCTGCTCGGGGGGTGGTTTACGGACACGGGGTGCGATGGCGGATGTGTTGCTGTAGAAGAATTACAACCGCAGTCAGTTTGCTCATGGCATAAATTTCTGAACGCTTGTTATCGTGTGAGTAGTATCGTCCTTCAATTATAAAACGCTTACGCAATTAGCTTTCTTTTAATAAAAAATTTAATTCATTCGATGCATATTTGTAACATTTTCGGGCAGTTTATCATAGAAACGTACACAGTCACCCTTCGAGGGGTTTTTTTTTTTTTTTTTTTTTTTTTTTTTATTTTTAATTCTTTTTTTTATTTTCCCCAACATGGTGATCGGAGACCTTTCACAGTTTTTCTTTTTAATATATCATTTTTTTACAGTATCTTTACAATGTATCATATTTTCTTACAGATAATAGTATTATAATTTTTAAAACAGATTCAAGTTAATATTATTTCTATGTTTACATTTCATTGACTCTTATGTTCCTACTTGACAGTAAATTATTATATCTTAAAGTAGTAATTATTATATCTTTTATCACAGTGTTTGTTGTCTTTAGGTATATCATATCTACATAGAGATGCTATTATTATAATTGTAACTAGATTGAGTTTAATATTATTTCTATGTTTAAATTGTGTGTTATATTTCGTTGACTTTTATCTTCCTGTTTAACAGGGCGTGTTATATCTATGTAAAGCAGTTATGATTATATCTATTTATGTTTATTTTATTCTGGTTTAATATTTGGGATTAGCCTTGTGTTGAGTGCTTTTGTTTAACAATATATATATTTCTATTTGTGTTTGTGATTATATGTAATTTAATGATATTATATAGTAAATATTATGTTTAGTGATATATAATAAGTAGATAATAATATATTTATTTAATTATGTTATTTATGTTTCGGGATTTCTTGCTGTATTATTACTATTTTATATCTGTATGGTGGTTTTGCTTGGGTTTGTTTTTGTGTAGTATTCTATTTTAATGGTTGTTGTGTGTTTTGGTGTTTTATGTGTGTGAGTATTGGTGTACATAATCTGAACACAATCTTTGTACAACGGTATTTCAGGAAGATTTGTTTGCCTTGCCTTGTCATGTAGTTTCATATACTCTTATAATATATAGTATACATGACCCTTTTTTTATGCT
>JACTOM010000249.1:5182-15740 GCA_015832385.1 Elymnias hypermnestra
GCTGCTCCACTGCGGATTGGCAGGCTTAGTACACAAGTGCACTCTCTATTCCTTCACTCTCATAGTCCGATGTGACGGGAATCCGACACGACCGGAGAGAGATCAGGCGCAGGACCAACGGCGTAACGTGCTCTCCGAGGCACGGGGGTGGATCACACCGCCAACTTCCCAACTTCGGGCAAATATTGAGAAAATCTTAATAGAAAACTCAATATTGATTTTTTTTGGCCCGACCCGGGACTCGAACCCAGGACCTCATGTCTGTAGTCGTACATGCTAACCACTAGACCAATGAGGCAGTCTTGCTAAATGTCCTTGACAAATAATATTAATTTATTCTCAATAATTTGGAACTACTCGTAGTCGTCTTCAGACTATATGCCTCGCCCATTGCCACTTCAGGTTCGCGATTCGTAGGGCTACGTCGGTGACGTTGGTTCTACTACGGTTCTGATTCGATCGCGTAGAGAAACTCCGAGCATAGCCCCCTCCATCGCACGCTGAGTGACTCTGAGCTTCCGCATGAGGCCCATAGTCGCTAACTATGGGACTACTCATGGACTCTAAATTACGCTTTGAAAAACATATCTCAGTAACTGTTGGCTCCTGTTGTATAGAATACGCAAATCAGAGAGACTGAGGATACAAATAATAGAGACCTTAATACTTTCTAAAGTAGCATATGCAGATATTGTTTATGACCCACGACTTCTCTCGCGAACGAGTAGACTCGTTCAACGCGTAAGAGTCATATTATACCAATTCTAAATGAACATAACCTATTAAATATGAAAGCAAGAAGGACACTGCAACTGGCGTGGCTTTTATTTGGGCTCGTCAGGTTGACTAAACCCATTTATCTATCTGAAAAGCTTGAATGGACGATGTAAATCCAGATCAGCCATTACATTTACGTCGACTAAGAGTCTCGCGACACTTTACTGCTGCTTTCAGAGGTTCTTTCAGGTACACAGCAACTCTATTCCACCTATCAAGGAGTTGGAGAATAGAAAATCATTTTTAAATATAGTAAAATTATTATTGTTCCAATATCAAGTAGCTTTTGAGAACTACAGAGTTACCACATCTATATTCTAGGATTGGACTCTTTGTATTTTTTTCTGTATTTAACAATTGTTACGTAAAAAGTGTTTTGTAAACTTTTAGATTTCGTTTCTAATTTTGTTGTAATTAGTATCTTTTTTTACTTAGACTGCCTCATTGGTCTAGTGGTTAGCATGTTCGACTACAGACGTGAGGTCCTGGGTTCGAGTCCCAGGTCGGGCCAATTCAAAAATGAATATTGAGTTTTCTATCAAGATTTTCTCAATATNACGTTAATGGGCTGCTACTTACTACTTTACAGTATCTTTTTAGTTTGAGATCGTAGTTTTTGTGCCTGTTAGTTGTATTATTTTCCTATTTAGTATATTGTCGTTCGAGGCAATGGCATTAAGTAATATTTAACTTCATTAATACTGAAAGTGAAGTTATCGCGACGTTACCTGTATGGGCTGCAGCTGAAAATTAGTGCCAACTGTTCTAGTGACAAATGACTTAGCCTGAACCCTCGGCCGATAAACGATTTTCTTTCTTTAAGACGGAAAAATCTAACCTGATTCAAATAAAACATATATATAATAGAAATTAAATTGTTAAATCCATAAGAATACCTGCTGCTTGGGAAGAGAACCTGTTGAGACGCGAAAATCACATTATGGCAAAAATATTTAGTAAAGTGACAAGTTCCTAACACCCTTTTGTTGCTTTGTAAGGCAAAGGTGAAAGCATATGGGACAGATACACCCACCAAAACCCTGGAGATATCCAAGGCAACGCCACCGGGGATACAGCAGCTGATTCTTACCACCTTTGGAGAGATGATATAAAAGCTGCAGCTCAGATGAAACTACAGTTTTACAGGTTGGTAAAGTTCAGTTTGCTATCAGGGTTTTTTTTACTAACAGGTCAGCGCTTGACTGGGTACTCATCTGATGGTAAAGTCTAAAATAGACAGCATCGCCGTAATGTCGTCGGCCTGTCTATCTTTTTTAGGACATTCTTCAGGAATTGTACACAGGAGCTGCATGTCCATGTCAACCACTGGTTCACATGATAGGATAGTTCTGTCTCAACTACGACAATCAGAAATATAAGCATCTCTTTCTTTTTAAGTCGTAATGTGTATTATCTATTTCGCTCCACGGTAACTGTCGTAACAAAATATGCGTGGAGATAGCAGCGGACAATAGAAGAAACAATAAATAAATCAGTTACACATTGACCGTTACTAACGGTGCATATGTCGCGTCGAATGTCGTTAAGTTTTTTTGCGTTATTTCATAAACTGTGAGTGTTTATTAGTGACTATTTGTGTTTTTGATTATATAAAAGTTTGTTTTAATTTTTAAGGTACGAGTCTATAAATATAAAACCGTCTATCTTTCACTATAACATGATGCTACACCAGTTTCAATTTATTAACTTTTAGCAAACATCTCATTGGTCTAGTGGTTAGCATGTTCGACTACAGACATGAGGTCCTGGGTTCGAGTCCCAGGTCGGGCCAATTCGATATCAATATTGAGTTTTCTATTTAGATTTTCTCAATATTTGCCCGAAGTTGGGAAGTTGGCGGTGTGAGCCACCCTCGTGCCTCGGAGAGCACGCTAAGCCGTCGCTCCTGCGCCTGATCTCTATCCGGTCGTGTCGGATTACCGTCACACCGGACTATGAGAGTGAAGGAATAGAGAGTGCATTTGTGTACTATGCCTGCCAATCCGCAGTGGAGCAGCGTGGTGGGTCTATGCTCTAAAAACCCTCTCTCATATGAGGGAGGAGGCCTGTGCCCAGCAGTGGGACGTTAATGGGCTGCTACTTACTTACTACTTACTAGCAAACATAATAATCATAATATTTGGTAGTCTTTCATGAACAATTAAGTCCCAAGAAATAATTTAGCGTCAAAAACGCGGGCAAATTACGGGCGTCAATAAAGCGCGGCTGGACAATCTAAGGGATAATGCAATATCAGCAGCACCGTTTTGCCATCGCACTGCCCAGCGGCGTCAGGATTTCTAACCTTGCATTGTAGACATCCCAGCTATTTGTACGAAACGGTTCGAAACCGCTTTCCAGATCCGTACTGCAAAACTGTGAATTACTCTGCCTTGTTCTGTTTCCCCAAACCTACATCCTAAATTTCTTTACTGAAATTTCAAAAGTCTTGGATAAAAATTTAGAAAACTCTTATGACTTCAATTATTTCAAAATTTCCAGATTGTCAATAAGTTGGACACGTATATTACCTACTGGTTTTACCAACGAATTCAATGAGGCTGGTGCCAAATATTACAGCGACCTCATCGATGGGCTCTTAACAGAAGGCATTGAACCCGTAGTAACGCTTTACCACTGGGACCTGCCTGTGAAAATTCAAAACCTTGGTAAGACCGTATATCATGACAAACTAGGAGACCCAGTTAACGTGTCACTATGGATTACTTAGTGGAACTGGTAAAGTTTATATCATAAGCAATAAAATAGGCTACTTCTTATATTTTTCACGAGACTGAGCAATTGTTTTATCCTCCCAAAACCTTGAATGTGAAATGATATTGGACCACAACAAAGCGTGTTTGAATAATCGGGGATGACACAGTAAATGTTAATAATATTTAAGATTGACCATATATTAACTTTAATGAATAACTTAATAAGAAATGATTTCTACAGGAGGCTGGACGAACCCACTTATTGTGAAATGGTTTGGCGACTATGCCAGGGTCATCTACAATCTTTACTCAGATCGTGTAAAGTTATGGCTGACAGTTAATGAACCCGTTGCTGTATGTGATTATTATTACGGCGGAGGCTTTTACGCCCCAAGAATTAAGGAAGCAGATTATGCACCGTATCTCTGTAATAAGCACATGCTACTTGCACACGCTACTGCCTATAGGATATTTGATCAGGAGTTCAGACCATGGCGAAAAGGTCAGTATGATGTTATGGTACTATTGATTCTTTCCAATCATTTTGCTTTTGGCGAAGCAAATTTTCGCAATCAAATCTTTAGGAACAAGTTGAAAGATAACATGATCAATGCTGACAGAAGAATACGTGAAGCTTACCTTGCTAGTCGGAGAGGAACGATAAGACGAAGAAACAAAATATATACCTACTTCCTTCATTCGATAATAAGTTTTGAGGGACCATTTTTTTGTCACTGGGAAATACAATTTACACACTAAACTCGAACGAAGATCACTCAAGAGTGAGGGACTAGTCGATAGAAGGAGTTCTTGCAACACCCACTAAAACCCAGCGACACCCTCTTCATTCTTTGGTGAGGCACTAGAGGTTCAGCTTTCACATTCCGCCCTGGTGTCCCAATTGAGTCCGATGGAGGACTCACTTCATCCAAGGCATTCTCTCTCTTGAGAACTTGTAAACTTCCTTCAGCTTAACTGCCGTCTCGTAAAAGAACGCCACTTCCGCCCACCATGCTGCACAATCTTCCACAGTGTGATGCGCTAAATGAATAGCTACCATAGAACTTTCCAAAGCACCCATATCCGGCAGGACCTGCACCAGGCTGGCGTAAATGGTGTTATCGGTTCGATTCGTAATAAGTCAGATACAAATACCACTTTTTAATTTGTCTGAAGCTGAAATGATGGGAAACTAGGGCTGTAACTAGTAATCACCCTATCAACGAAGATGTACGCTAAATAAAATATATTGCGTTACGGTACGATGCCACGTTAGCCTATATCATCACTTACTGATGAGATAAGATTACAGTCAAGCGATTACAATTAAAAGGAACATATTACTTCCAAGGTCGAATCTCCCTCGCACTGTATATGCCGTGGACTGAACCCGCTACTCCCAATGACAAGTTACTGGCACAACTTGCTAACGAGCATCAGGTATGTAAATAAAATTATGACTAGTACAAATATATACATACATGCATACATCACGTTCAGAGGCAGAGACCACGTTATTTCAATTGCCACGATCCTTGGATATCTCTTTTGCTTCTCGCTCTTTTGATTAGATCTTTCATACCAGTTCGTCGGTTTAGAGTACTCTTGACCCGGTCCTTATTGAAAATGTCCTGGGTTTAGTCCAGGAACGTTGGCCTTGGTCTTCCCCTTCCAACTTTCTTATTCATTCTTGACTCATGAATCTTTTTTGTCAGTCTCCTTTCATTCATTGTCTCTGCGTGCCCAAGCCATCTAAGCATTCCTTTCTCAATTTTAGTCACTACATCTTCAGTTATACCGAAACATTCTGTTATCACACTATTTCTTACTTTTTCACTCAGTTTCAACCCACTCATATTTCTCAATGCTCTCATCTCTACCGCATTTTTTTTTTTATGCTTCTTCTGCAATACCCAACTTTCACTACCATACACAGGTGTTTGCACCAACACTTCTCCATGCACAGTCAGTCTGGCCCTTTGAGACTCCATCTGGCTATTAATAATAATATAAATATATGTAATTATATAAATGTTTGGCTTCATTACATTAGCCTGCATATATTATCAAGGTATCAAACGTATAGTAGACAAAGTAAAACTGTTCACTTCAAAAAATTTGATGAAGCTGCTGTTACTTATTAAATCTGGATCAGCAGGATTGCTATAATAAAAAATGCTTCCTTTATTATACAAGTTGTCAATTGATAAGTATCTACTACTGTTTAAAGTTCTCTCGCAATAATTGCCAAATAATTTTTAAGGTATTTTTTCCTCCAGGGACAGTCCATCTACCTTTATTTCTTTGATTTATTTCCAATCTTCATAATATATCTCCCAATACGTCACCTGTTTGGTTTTCCAACTCTTTGACTTGCAAGATTATATCGACGTAAATACGTTATATTATTTCCAGTTGGGCAGATACTCTCATCCAATATTCTCAAAGACGGGTGGATGGCCTCTTTCTATTGAGAGGCTATTATTAGAAGTAAGTTGTAAAGAAGGTTACAAGGAATCTAGATTACCTTCGTTCACTGAAGAGGAAAAATTATTTATAAAAGGTAAAGACGCTCTCCATCGTTACTTCTTATTATCTGCCCTTTTTGGCATCTCATTCACAAAGTATTCATATCATGATTTGACAGTATTTTTGAATTGAATATCATATTATCTACACTATCTACACTAATATTATAAAGAGGAAAGATTTGTATTTTTGTATGTGACGAATAAACTCAAAAAGTACTGGACCGATTTAAATAATTCTTTTTTCATTAGAAAGCTACATTATCACTGAGCAACATAGGCTATATTTAGTAATAGATTACTATAGAAATACTTAGAAATTCCTATTAAAACCAACCCAAGGTGTAAAAAAATTAGCCATAAATTGCCTTTCATCGCATACGCTGTGAAGAGTATTAATGATAGCACAAAAAAATGTTCGACGATATTATAGAATATATCAATATCTACAAAAAGCTTCGCGAGACCATATGTCTAACTATTGTAGTTACGTCACTATAACCACTTTTTTACATTTAACAAGTTGATAGGAATGCCGATCGAAATCAAACCGTGTTATCCATACCATTTATAAATTTTTATTCAAATAAATAATTTAATATTCAAGACTGTCTCAATACCTGATGATTACTTTTTGAATTATTGAAATCGGATATTCGATTCAAAAGACATCATGAAATTAAAATAAAAATACATGTCGGCGGCGGCCGCCACGCAGCGCATCGAGTAACTAGTTCGACGAGAGAGGGGCAGTTCGGGAGAAGGGGGTGCACCATTATGAACTAGGTTACCTTACGCAGTGGACGCAAGCGACATTGAATATTTAGAGTTTTTTAACACATTTTTATGCTACACTTAAAAAGTTCTTTTCAGAGCTACTTAGTTTTAGTATTAGGAATCACACTTTTTCATAATATTTGTCAATTCATGGTCGTTATAATTATCACGCTTATAACTTAAATATATGTACTTATTTATGTCTACCCGTGCGAAGCCGGGACGGACCGCTAGTTTTTAATAAAGAAAAACAATAATTGGATAATCCTGGTTCCTTAAATGCTTTTATATCATAGCTTTCTTATAATCGGTGGAAGCTTATATCACATTATTTTCAACTAACATTTCCAATGAGTTTCTGATATTTAAAAGGTATTCTGCTGCTATGCAGATTTCGCTCAATTTAGTCGTTACTTGTGCACGCACACCAGCAGCGTCCATGTGCGGTCCTTGACCCGAGTGTCAGCTGATTGTGTTTCATTGTTGGTCCTTTTTTTTTAGTAAAATAATGTTTTAAACTTTCATTTTATTTAGGTATACTAACAATAATGCCAATAAAATATGATTTTTTTAATCAGAATTGATTTTTTCCGTTCCATCATCAAATATGTCATTTGTTAGTACTCATGATCTCTCTTCGTTTTCGGAAGCGGTCTCTATTTGATCTAACTAACCCTACTACTTTTACATGTATACATTTACATATACATAGTTTATAATTGTGCACTTGTATATATTGCTCTGCAATAATAAAGTTTAATAAATATAATTACTAATTGGATATACGAAGGACATTAGTCTGTTGAGAAAGAAGCACTTTTCCACGAGAGATTGGAGTCATTCCGAAACTGCTTTACATTTCAGGTACAGGAGATTTCTACGGAATGAATTACTACACTACCTATACAATCAGACGAAGGAATTCGGGGGAAACACTTAATGATTTTTTCTTTACTGTTGAACGAGACCTCAACGCCAAGATATTAATCCCACCGGGTAGAAAAATTGGAGCAGTCGCGCTACATCCGGTAAACCGTTTCATACACTATTAAAATAAAATTAAGGAACAACCTATAAACATTTTCATAGGAAACCACTTGTTAGAGCCTACGCCCAATTAGATGAATAGTAATTCCTATTTATTATTAAAGTACGCTCTTCAGCACTTTTGAGTGGTCAAATAGAATGATATGATAATTAAAAGAAATAAACTTGCCAAACGAAAGCGAAAGATCAGGAGCGAATAAATAGCTCCACATTGAATAATTGGAACCCCATTGTAATGATGAAAAAGAAAAGATACTTGCCTGAGTTTGATATTAGTTCTTCACGGAACAAGGTTCTTTATTTTAGGACTAGCGGCCCGTCCCGGCTTCGCACGGGTAGACATAAATAGGTACAGATATTTAAGTTATAAGCATGATAATTAAAACAACCATGACTTGACAAATATTATGAAAAAGTGTGATTCCTAATACTAAAACTAAGTAGCTCTGAAAAGAATATGTGAAGCTTAAAAATGTGTTTTAAAAACTCGAAATATTCAATGTGGCTTGTGTCCACTGCTTAAGGAGCCGACCGGTTACCTAGTTCATAATGGTGCACCCCCTTCTCCCGAACTGCCCCTCTCTCGTCGAATTAGTTACTCGATGCGCTGCGTGGCGGCCGCCGCCGGCATGTATTTTTATTTTAATTTCATGACATTTTTTGAATGGAATATTTTATTTCAATAATTCAAAAAGTAATCGTCAGGTATTGAGACAGTCTTGAATATTAAATTATTTATTTGTATAAAAAATTATAAATGGTATGCGTTACACGGTCTGATTTTGATCGGCATTTCTATCAATTTGTTAAATGTAAAAAAGTAGTTATAGTGACGTAACTACAATAGTTAGAATATGGCTTCGCGAAGTTTTTTGTAGATATTGATATATTCTATAATATTGTCGAACATTTTTTTGTCCTATCATTACTACTCTTCACAGCGTATGCGATGAAAGGCATTTTATGGCTAATTTTTTTACACCTTCGGTTGGTTTTAATAGGAATTTCTAAAGATTTCTATAGTAATCTATTACTAAATATAGCCTATGTTACTCAGTGATAATGTAGCTTTGTAATGAAAAAAGACTTATTAAAATCGGTCCAGTACTTTTTGATTTTTTTCGTTACATACAATAATACAAATCTTTCCTCTTTATAATATTAGTGTAGATTTTACTACGCTTGCAAATTTGTATTTCTAAAAATTCACAGATTTACCCTGAAGGCCTCCGTAAAGTAATGTCATGGTTGAAGCAACAATATGGCAACATTGATATATTAATCACGGAGAATGGATACTCCTCCACCGGATATGGGTTAAAGGACTATGAAAGGATCGAATATATAAGGGATCACTTGGAACAGGTAAACTGAGATACGTTTTTACATTCAGAAATCCTCGGGAGGTGATGCAGGTTATGCTGGACTTTTACCAGCTAAATCCCATTGTTTTTACTCCCAATATTTGTTGATGAAAACACGGGATATGTTGGGCAGTAGGGCCCGTACCCATTACCCAGATACCCTCAATTTTCTTTCGTTGCATTTAGCTGTACTAACATGATGGAGTATAAATAATGCTAATATAACGTTTTAAAATTGGCATTTTTTTTAATCAGGATTAATTTTTTTTTCAAGGTGTTATTAGCACAGTCATCTTTTTTCGTTTTCGTGAATGGTCTCCAAACACCTTGTATAGTTTTAGGTATTCAACTTGAGTTTTTAATAATATATTATAGCATAACATGTATATGTGTTTATATTTATTGCATTATATGCGTAATAGCGTAGATATTTGTATGTATGTTTATGTCATTGTACATTTGTTATTTCTGTTACTAGTGAGTTTAACTTTTGATAAAAACTTTGTGCCATTTGAATCCACCATTGAGTAAAACCTCTTATGAATACCCTACCCCGCCTCCATATTCACCTTGGCTATAATGCGACATGCGATAGATGAGATTAAGGAAAATTACCTTTTTAAAACTCCGCTTTTTTCGACTTTATTTTGTCCGGATGTCGACTGTCCAATCACTGAGGTTATAAGGAATTAAATGGGCTATTTTACGGAAAACTTTAATATATAAGAGAAAGTCTAGTCCTGTAGTTTAGTGTAATTTAGTCGTGTATAACGTGAAAAAATTCAATAGGTTCTTCTCGCTATCAAAGTGGACCAAATCAACGTTATAGGATATGGGATATGGTCTCTCATTGACAACTTCGAATGGATAAGCGGATATGAGTAAGTCAAACATATTTCCTGATCACCACCACAATAATTTATTAGATTACTCAATTTTTTACTAATATATAAGGTAGGACTGCCTCATTGGTCTAGTGGTTAGCATGTTCGACTTCAGACATGAGGTCCTGGGTTCGAGTCCCGGGTCGGGCCAATTCCAAATCGATATTGAGTTTTCTATTAAAATTTTGTCAATATTTGCCCGAAGTTGGAAAGTTGGCGGTGTGAGCCACCCCCGTGCCTCGGAGAGCACGTTAAGCCGTCGGTCCTGCACCTGATCTCTCTCCGGTCGTGTCGGATTTCCGTCACACCGGCCTATGAGAGTGAAGGAATAGAGAGTGCACTTGTGTACTATGCCTGCCAATCCGCAGTGGAGCAGCGTGGTGGGTCTATGCTCTAAAAACCCTCTCTCATATGAGGGAGGAGGCCTGTGCCCAGCAGTGGGACGTTAATGGGCTGCTACTTAC
>JACTOM010000232.1:0-28519 GCA_015832385.1 Elymnias hypermnestra
ACACTTGATCTTGCAATAAATATATTTGATTTGATTTAGGCGACTCAAATATCTGGATAGCTTATAGCCGAGTATCGTTGATTTACTCCTAAGAATTGAAGAAATCCGTCACTTTGTCATGGATTCCATCATCAGAACCTTACCAAACGATCACAAAACAACCCTTGAAGTATATCCTTTCTAAAAAAAGAATCACCGAAATCGGTTGGCGTGATCTTGAGTTATTCATAAATTTTCGCGCACATGCTTACGCAAATTTAAGACTTATCCGGTTTTCTCATGGATGCCATCATCAGAACTGGTTTAAAAAAAATGGGACCCTATGACGAGCACCACCTTTCATCTAAAAAAAATCTTCAAGATCGGTCCACCATTCGGGAGATATGAGGTAACAAATACAGACGAGTTGATAAACCTCCTCCTTTTTTTGAAGTCGGTTAAAAAAAGCTTCACTATTAATTTAATTTGATTTCTGACGAACGGACGAACATCAAATGTTTGTCAGGTACGAATAGTTTCTAAGGGAAAGCGAAATTGTTGTCGTTAATGCATTACGAGCGTTTTTAAACCTTCCTGGGACTTCCACAAATAATTCAAATAATATAAAGTGATTCATAAATTGTTTTAAAGTTCTTAATCACTTTATCTTAAACATTTTATATATATATATATATATAGAGATATAAATGATAATTTTATGATAATGTAAAGAGTTCCAATAATATAACAGGAAGGGGCTGACCCCCAAAACACGGGTACTCCTAGTTTGGGGGTCAAAGGGTAGTATTAATAAACTATGTAATTTTTCGGACGAATAAAAATTCTTGACTGCCTCATTTGTCTAGTGGTTAGCATGTTCGACTACAGACATGAGGTCCTGGGTTTTCTATTAAGATTTTCTCAATATTTGGCCGAAGTTGGGAAGTTGGCGGTGTAATCCACCCCCGTGCCTCGGAGAGCACGTTAAGCCGTCAGTCCTGCGCCTGATCTCTCTTCGGTTGTGGCGGATTGCCGTCACGTCGGACTATAAGAGTGAAGGAACAGAGAGTACAGTTTGTGTACTATGCCTGCCAATTCGCAGTGGAGCAGCGTGGTGCTCTAGAAACCCTTTCTCATATAAGCGAGGAGGCCTGTGACCAGCAATGGGACATTAATGGGCTGCTACTTACTTAAAAATTATAAAATTCAATTTATTATTTAATACAATTAACCATGATAACATTATATCGAACCTTAACATTAATACAGACAAAATAAAAGTAACTAAAATGCGCCATCAGAAGCAAATGGATGGGTGCCCATAAGGCTGGCAGCGTTACCTCTTTGGACAGCGATACTTATACGCTGTCCGAAGTACCACCCGGCCTTAGGGTCACGGGTGACATCAACTAAGTGAGATGAGATTTCTTTCAAAAAACTTTTAGCCTCAGGACCCCACGGTCCCAATGTCTCCACGCCAAAAGGCACAAATATGTATTCTAAAGCAAGGCTCTCATATTTGCGCCTCTTGGCGTTTTCAGCTAATGACGCCGCCGCTCCCGCTGATTTGGAGGTAGCGTCAATGTGAGATGGTGCAAGCGTATCAACACATGTAGCATCCCACACCAACGACCTTCCTTTTTTCCAAGGCATCAACGACATACCATCAGGTCTCTTACCATCATCA
Organism: Elymnias hypermnestra; assembly: GCA_015832385.1. NCBI lineage: Eukaryota > Metazoa > Arthropoda > Insecta > Lepidoptera > Nymphalidae > Elymnias > Elymnias hypermnestra. The sequence goes on from JACTOM010000232.1 coordinate 1,667, forward strand.
CGTGCAATTCCATTCGGCTCGAGAATAGCCGGCACGTTAATGGTGACAAGGGTCCTTCTGATGATGTCGTTGATGCCGGCGTGTCTCGGAAGACGACCAGCACTACGAAGACAAGACAGACCATGGTGACCGAGTTGATTTACCCACTCACCATATTTGCAACGATGGGGCTCTGTTGTTTTCACAAATGTTGTTAAAAATTATAAGTTAATGAATATTTTCTCTTCTTTATTGTCTTCTTGAAAAGTGGATTTCATAATATTGCTACCGTTATTTCAGGTCATATCAATGTAACACTTATATATCAATCTAGAGATCGTTTTTATTTAGTGGCGTCCATTTCTTTCGTCATATAAGCTTTAGTATAATATAGTCTTGTAATATTTTAAAATATAGAGGTTAAATTTATGAAAACAAAGTATCAGTACCGACCATGACGTCTCCAAAGACGCTAGTATTTTGGTAAGTCATTATTCATTGCTTTTAAGACTATTAAATACGTTAATACTTTGTATAAAATGTGATACAATTCAAAAAAGCCTGTTATACAATAGAAACCAATGATATAACGCCATTTTGTGATGATTTAACTACGGGTTAAACCTCAATTTTGGACTACATTTATTACTTCCAAGGAGTGATATATAAAAACATTGACTGAAATATATATACAGTTACATCGTATTATTATGAATGTACGATATTAAGAAACGATTTGAAATCTAAAATTACTTAGGGCCGTTTGCACCGTGTACTGAGAAGAACCCACAGAAAAATGCTTTTTTTATCATCATCATTACAAGACAATTTAAACATTTTATTGTCTAAGTGTGTCAGTAACTTTTTCTTGGAGAAGGGTCACATATGTTATGAGGATATTGGTGCAGGCCGCAAATTTGATAAGGATATTGGTGCGAGCCACAAATATTATGACGATATTGGTGCAAGCCACGAATGTTATGAGGATATTCGTGGGAAGCCACAAATGTTATGAGCATATCGCTGGGAGCAACAAATATTACAACGATTTTAGTGCGTGCCACAAATGTTAAGAAGATATTGGTGTAGGCCACGAATGTTATGAGGATATTAATGCGGGCTGCAAATGTTGGGAGCTTTTTAGTACGGGCCACAAGTTTTATGAGGGCTGCACCAATATGGTGCAGGCCGCAGATTTTTATAAGGACATTGGTGCGAGCCATAAATGTTATGAGAATATTGGTGCAGGCCACAGATTTTATAAGGATATTCGTGCGAGCCACAAATGTTATGAGCATATTGCTGCGGGCCACAAATATTATGAGCTTCTTATTACGATCCACAAATATTTTAACGATATTGGTGCAGGCCACAGATTTTATAAAGATATTGGAGCAGGCCGTAGATTTTATAAGAATGCGACCCACAAAAGTTTAGGGGATATTGCTGCGGCCCACAAATGTTATGAAGATATTAGAGCGGGCCACAAATGTGAGGATATTGGTGCGGACCACAAATGTTATGAGGATATTGGTGCGGGCCACAAATGTAAGAATATTGGTGCGGGCCACAAATGTTATGAGGATATTGGTGCGTGCCACAAATGTTATTGGGATGTTGGTGCGGACTACAAATGTTATTAGGATATTGGTGCGGGCCACAAATATTATGAGGATATTGGTGCGGGCCACAAATGTTATTAGGATATTGGAGCGGACCACAAATGTGATTAGGATGTTGGTGCGGCCACAAATATAAAGAAGATATTGGAACGGAACACTAATATTATGGGGATATTGGTGCGGGCCATAAATGTTATTAGGATATTAGTGCGGCATTTCATATTTTTTATCGTTATTCTCATTTAAATGGAGTACGAGCCGCCTGCAGGCAGCAGGCCGCTGAATGGCTATACCTGGTCTAAGTAATTCTACTTATTATAGCACGGCTTTTCAATTTGTATACCATACTATATTCGAACTTAGGACACCTAATGGTAGGTGATGATGCAGTTTAAGACAGAAGCGCGTTAACCTGGTATGTACTTATCAACTCATTATATAAATATGTTCGCAGTACTCTCCTACAATACTCGTGGGGGATAGACCTAAGTTTTCCCCCTAACTTCAAGTTCGGTGCTGCAACCGCGGCATATCAAATAGAAGGGGGCTGGAATGCTGATGGTGAGTCAGATTTTAGGCTTTAGTAATTGTTTTATTTTATTTTAATTACCAACAATATAAACTGTGTATTACGTAAAGAAGGACTCTTTCCAAATTGCAAATTACAAGTACATGAATAATCTAAATATATTATGTTAGTTAACAAAATGTTTCAGATACGGACAAGAGATAACACAAAACTGGTTGTATGTTATCTACTTCCTCGGTTTATGAAAGCACTAGTTGTTTCCTACGGTTTTACTCACGTACTTCTCAATACCGTAGGAATATGTGGGACGCCTTCTCGATGAGAAAATAAGTCGCGATAGATTTGCATGCAAAACAAGCAAAATATTTACATTCCATAACACCATAATAAATAATGTATATCTTACCAGGCTAGGTAACTAGCCAAGTTAGTGCTTAGATGGTTTGGAAGTTGGAAGGAGAAGACCAAAGCGAACGTTCCTGGACCAAATCCAGGACATTTTAAATAAGGGCCAGGTCAAGAGTACTCTAACCGACGAAGTTGTATGAAAGGTTTAATGAGAATGAAAGAAGCGAGGGAGATATGCAAGGATCCTGGCAAGTGGAAGGATGTTGTCTCTGCCTAACCCTATGGGAATGAGGCGTGATGCTATGTATCTTTTGTTTTTACGATTTTTAGTGGTGGATTTTAGGAAATTTGTATACATTACCGAAAAGATAAAAAATTAAGTGATCCCTCCTAAAAAAAGAGTAAACTTATCTTTCAAGCTGAAGCAATTTAGAGATTTTAGAGATAAATAAAACTCTTAAATCTCTTTACACACAAATCTCTCTTATTTCGTGGCTTTTAAGAAATTGGTACACGTTAAGAAAAAGATAAATAAATTTAATTTTTCCGTTTAAATGAAATTAAAATTCAATCTTTTATCTTTCAAGTTGGAATTAAGAAATTTCACTCTCAAATCACTGAACTCAAAACATTTCCTGTGAAATATTATCACAGATTTATATATGTAAATACTAGATGTGTTTCACATCTATTAATTAAAAAAGAAAATAAAATACACACTTTTAATCAACATAACTAAATGTCTTTTGGATTTTAGGTAAAGGTGAAAGCATATGGGACAGATATACTCACGAATACCCTGGAGATATCAAAGGCAACGCGACTGGGGATATAGCAGCTGATTCTTATCATCTCTGGCGAGAAGATATAAAAGCTGCTGCTCAGATGAAGTTGCAGTTTTACAGGTAAATTTTTATCGATAATCTGCTGGATTCCCTCTAGTTTTGACATACACTTTATCTACTGAGTATCCACATTTATTTTAAGCAATTGGACAGTAAAAATTCCGAATAGTTTTAAATTGGGACGTCATATTTTCAAATATAACAAAGTATTTTCTTCAAATATCGATTATCAGTAACCCTTTTTAGGGTTTCCGTGTATAAATATATTGACACTTCTAAAAAAAATGAATGCAGCACATATATGATAAGCAATAAAAATAAAACTGTTTTAAATTCTAGGAGCCTGCATAAAATTAACAATTTCTTTTCACTTCATATTTTCAGATTCTCAATAAGTTGGTCAAGAATATTACCCACGGGTTTTACTAACGAATTCAACGAAGCCGGTGCCAAATATTATAGTGATCTAATCGATGGCCTCCTAGCAGAGGGAATTGAACCCATGGTTACTATTCAGCATTGGGACTTACCCGTCAAAATTCAAGACCTTGGTAAGATGTAAAAAAAGGTTACCCCCACTGAGTTTGTTGAGAAAGTTAAATACGTTCACAATATTTGGACGTTCGCAAAGAATGAGTTCCTCATCTTCATTCGGGATCGGCATTATAAGCTCATGCTCACCATGTCTCTCTACGAGACCCACTGTTCAGGTTCAAGTGGGTATAACGCCTCCACCATCGCCACAACTGCTATAAAAGACTCCTCCCTCAATTTTATGTTCAAAATCTTTTCGGTTAGGACTCTGGATACGACGGTCCTCGTCATTAATCGGCATTGCTTCTGTAGTCTACATTCAATCGTAGCTGCGAGGACTTTGCCCAAAGCTATTGAATGCAGAAACGCCGAGGATAAAAGTAAGCATATTATATTTTTTTTTAGGTGGCTGGACGAATCCTCTCATCGTCAAATGGTTTGGCGACTATGCCAGAGTCATTTTTAGGCTTTTCTCTGATCGTGTCAAGATATGGTTGACAATAAACGAGCCTCTACCTGTTTGCGATAACTATTACAGTGCAGGCGTTTTTGCTCCAAGAATCAAAGAAACTCTATATGCACCGTACCTGTGTAACAGACACGTAATGTTGGCACATGCTACTGCCTACAGGATATTTGATCAGGAATTCAGACCATGGCGAAAAGGTTAGTGTTAAAAAATTAAATATTTCAATTCCTCTGCCTCCCAAGACGAACTTAGAGACTTTGAAACATATGTGAGCTTTCAACTTAATAAACTTAAAAAAGGAATGATCTAAGCCATTCCCATCGATGGTAGGCATTACTAAGTTTTTTTTTAAACAAAAAGAAACTTACGAGCTCGATTGTCCTTTTCAATTTATCATTGTGCTTTGCAGTGAACAAAGACTTGATAAGGAAGTATATACTTGTATGTTTATCACCTCGCGGTCAAGATCTGCTGAAGCTGCATCGTTGGTGCAATGGTCACCTGTTCAGCTATAGATCATGAACTCTTGGGCTCTTGGACTAATAAAAAAATAGACGGAAAGACAGCATTATCCTCTTAACGGTTTACCTCCCAAAACAGTCAAGATGAAGACAATTTAGAAAATACTGCTGATGAAGCGAGTGCTTATAATATGACGCCAGCGAAACCCACAATATCATGTTTAATTCAAACTATATCTATACTTGATAATAGTCTGCTTTCTTGAACGAAATCTCTGGGACTACTGATCCGATTTGAAAAATTATATCTGTGTTAGATAGCCCATTTATCAGGGAAGGCTATAGGCTATATATCATCACGCTGAGACTAACAGAAGTGGTGCACTAATGGAGAATGTTTCAAAATCGGACTTCTTTTACTTTTGTGAGCTTCCGCTGAGCGCACAATAAACGTTTAATGTTTCACATAAATGATGTACGACAGAATTGTTCCCCTTTAACATATTTAAAAAAATGTCCATAACGGTATATGTCTATCTTTTAAGGTTGCCTCACTATAACCATTTTAAAGCTAACCAAATTTGATCTTTCTCTGTCTCTTTTTGAAGTGCAGACGGAATTGTGTCACTTTAGCGTGAAACTCAGACTCAGACTCACACACAGTCCCAGATACATGAATTAATATAAATATCTGCCTAATTTACTTGTTTAATCTGCTATAGTTTTTTACGAACTATACTCTGCTATAGTTTTATATAAAGGAGATCGTTGATCACTGCAACACAGTTTATACTTCTGCAGGATCATCGTTTCCATGTTTTTAAGATACCACTGTATTGTCCTTTTTAAATTAAAGAATTATTATCTTGTCTTTATAACTTGACTAAAATACCATTTAGATTTTTACATGCACTTTCATTATTCAATATCAAATCTAGGTAACCGACTGAAATTAAAATAGTGATATCTTATCGCCATCTCAAAGCACTGTACCGAAACACTCTAAATATTGCATGAGGATTTTACAATCTTTCTTAATTGTATTTTTAACCGACTTCCAAAAAGGAGCAGGTTATCAATTCGTCTGTATTTTTTTTTTTATGTTTCGTCGTCGTCGTCGTCGCTTCAACCAATGGACGTCCACTGCTGGACATACTCGTAGGTCTCACGTAATGACGTCCAGAAGGCCCGATCTTGCGCAGCCTGGCTCCAGCGGCTACCGGCGACCCTCTTTATATCATCGGTCCACCTTGTGGAGGGTCTGCCTACACTGCACCGTCCGGTGCGGAGTCGCCACTCCAGCACCTTCGGCCCCCAACGTGCGTCGGTCCTTCGGACTATGTGGCCCGCCCATTGCCACTTCAGGTTCGCGATTCACAGGACTATGTCAGTGACTCTGGTTCTACTACGGATCTCTTCATTTCTGATTCAATCACGTAGAGAAACTCCGAACATAGCCCTCTCTGAGTGACTCTGAGCTTCCGCATGAGGCCCATAGTCAGCGACCACGTGTCAGAACACATGCAACACGCACTGTTTGAAGACTTTGGTCTTCAGGCACTGAGGAATATCGGATGAAAAAATCTGGCGTAGTTTCCCGAACGCTGCCCAACCGAGTTGGATTCGGCGGTTGACCTCTTTCTCGAAATTGGACTTACCTAGCTGGACTATATGTCCCAGGTATGTGTACTCGTCAACAATTTCGAGAGCTGAGTTCTCAACGATGTCTGGGTGAGGCGGTACATGGATATTAGACATAATTTTTGTCTTATCCATGTTCATTTTCAGGCTCACCTATTGAGAAACTCTACTGCGGTCATCGAGCATTGTATTGAGATCTTCGGGAGTCTCTGCCATAATGACTAGATGTACTCGCCGTTGATGTTGATGCCCAGTCCGTTCCACACCAAAAGCTTAAAAAGTTCTACCAGCGCCGCAGTGAAGAGCTTCGAGAAGATAACATCTCCCTGTCGCACTCCACGTTGCAGTTGGATAGTTTTAGTATAGATACTTCATAATAAGATCATCAGTTATTTCTTACTTTCCCATCAATCCTAACAAATATTATTATTGTGAAATAATACGAGTTAATTAACAAAGTGTTTGATTGCACCAACATTACCCACGAAAGCCCACAGAATAAGAAATTAAATAATGGATCCCATTAATGACGACGTCGGCGGAGAACCCAACGCCCCTGTGCTTTATGCTTCTTCTCCGTTCTCTCTTATTCTCCGACATATATAATAATTTTGCATTCAGGGGAAACTTGAATTGTTTTCCAATTTTTTTCTTTACTGACAAGGTTGGCGCTTGACTTGTTGATACAGTCCAAGATGGAAGTACGCTAATCAGTCAAGAGACTACACAGCATCAGACCGGAAATCTCCTTGCTTGGCGATACGTCTTTGCTAGTAGGGGGGTAACTATTCACGGCCGAAGCCAGTGGTCGATCCCGGGACCTCTGCTAGCAAAGCGAGTACTCGCACTAATAAAATAAATAATATATCTTATTTCAAAGGTCGTATATCCATCCCTCAAAATATGCCATGGATTGAACCCGCAACGCCAAATGATAAATGGCTGGCTGAACTTGCTAACGAGTATCAGGTGAGAGAATAATGTTACTCAGCAGTTACTCTTTTAAATATAAGTTCTTATATGTAATATTTTGCATCTGTGCTCAACTGGAATCAAATCTAGATATATCTATTGCTCAAATAATCTTCAACATTATAATATGGCTTTTGAAAAAGTATGTTTTGACGTATTTCCTAACATTATCTGTATAATTTAAGGAAATAACTGATTGCGATATCTTATTAAATTGCGTATGCTCCAGACAAATGATTTCTGAACCTAATGCCAAATTATATTGTAGAATTACCGACAGAGGTCTTAATAATATTATTTCTAGTTGGGCAGATACTCTCATCCAATATTCTCTAAGGAGGGTGGATGGCCTCCTTCTATCGAGAAGCTAATGTTGGAAGTGAGTCTTAAAGAAGGATTCAAGGAGTCGAGACTGCCCTCCTTCTCAAAAGAAGAGAAAGAATTTATCAAAGGTATGTCTCCTTACTAGTGTTCGCAGAGTTTTGAAATTCGACCACAATTAATTTAAATTACAAGTTTCAACATAACTAAGGTTCTATTATCAAAGATTATATGCAAAAAAGCCACGGCATCAAAGATGCACTGCTGCACCAATTTCGATAATTCTTTTGTTGTCCTGTATTAAAAACAGAAGGTTTTTCTGGAATAAATTGCAAAAGGAAAGTAGAACATCAAAATTTTTTGACAATATAAACTTTTATTTTGTAACCTCCTTATGGATTTGACAATATCAACTTTTTTAATTTTAACCTTCTTGCGTTTTGATATGTATTTTTATGCATACTTTTTTTTAAATAGTAGTATTGTATTCACCTTCTCTATATAAACTCTAAGTCTTATAAAAAAGAGGTATAAACTTTTTAATACAAGCATATCAATGTCCATGGGCTTCATGCGGAAGATCAGAGCCACTCAGCGTGTGATGGAGAAGGCTATGCTCAGATTTTCTCCACGCGGTCGAATCAGAAATGAAGAGATCCGTAGCAGAACCAGAGTCACCGACATAGCCCTTCGAATCGCGAACCTGAAGTGGCAATAGGCAGGGCACATAGTCCGAAGGACCGATGGACGTTAGAGGCCAAAAGGGCAGGAGTGGCGACTCCGCACCGGACGGCGCAGTGTAGGCAGACCCCCCACAAGGTGGACCGATGATATAAAGAGGGTCGTCGGTAGCCGCTGGAGCCACTATCTGACGCACCCCGGCCGTGGTCCCCGTCGCGGACCCATGGGTGTTAAGACTAAGCACCTATCCGATTATCCTTTTCAGCAGCAGCAAACGTTGCTCTAAGCCTAGGTCCGAGCCTCGCAGGAGGCGCCCTTAGAGCAACGTTCCCCCCACGACGCAGCCGGGCCCTACTACGGGCCCACCCCTCGGCAGAGCTTCTGCGTTCGCCACCCCTCTCGGTTACGCTGTCAAAGCCAGTAGGGCTAACAGCAACTACACATTTCGAAAAAAAACCGCTGGAGCCAGGCGGTGCTAGATCGGGACTTGTGGAGGTCATTACGTGACACCTATGTCCAGCAGTGGACGTCCGTCAGTTGAAGCGACGACGACGACGATGTCAATGTCAAGTAATAGTCGTAAATCAAAACTATACTTTACTTCCAGGTACTGCAGATTTCTATGCAGTGAATTACTACACTACCTCTTTGATCAGACCATCAGCGCCGAAGAAAACATCTGTTGAACTATTAAATTATTTCGAATGTATTGAACGAGATCTTAATGCAACGGTTCTAATACCAACTGACAGAAAAGTTGGTGCCTTACCCATACTCCCGGTAATGTATTTAAACAAATCCAACTAGCTTACTCTTGCAATCCATTTCGTTAAAATTGGGATTCCATTCAAATGTTTCGTGCTCTTGAAAAGAAAACCAGTGAATTAAATCGAACCTTATAATCCAGGAATTAAAATACATTTAAAAATAATCAATTCTTTATATTTCGCTCTCATCTCATTTCGATAATTTTCATGAGTGCCTTCTTTTTGGCCTAAATGAAAGTAAGACGTGATGAGGTTATACTGGCTTTTAAGAGTGAGCTAATAGTACTAGAGCAAGAAGCAATCTTGAAACTACAGAGTGGTTGCGCAAATGCGTTCCGGGGATTTTCCCAGAACGGAGTCACTTGGTAGGTGCAGAGGACTACCGAACGGGTTTTAGTGGGAGCAATCCCACATCGCCCTACTTCTCCCTCAAAAGTCGGATATCTTTCGAAGTTTCCCCTTCGTTAAAAAAAAGCTGCACTAGAGACCAGTATTTAGTAAAACATTGACTGCATTGCGTCATTGGATTGATCAGTCAGGTATGGATGGTGAAGTTAATAACTACATACAAATTAATGTAAATGAAAACGAACCTTAACTATTTGGCGTAAAGTACATTTTAAAAGAGCACGTTAAAGCCGTCGGCCCTGCACCTGATTTCTCTCCAGTTGTGTCGGAAATGAGTGCACTTGTGTACCCGCAGTGAAGCAGCATGGTAGATCTATGCTCTAAAGCCTTTCTCTCCTATCAATAAGAAGGCCTGTGCTCAGCAGCGAGACGTTAATGGACTGCTTCTATCGTCTAAGTACTCTTGCAACTTATAATACGATTTTTCTATCAAGTTTCTTTTAACAAAGACTTTGAATTTATTAAGTGACATCGCTAAAGCCAATTTATCAATCATGCCTCCTTAAATTTCCAGATTATTCCTGAAGGTATACGCAAAGTTTTGTCATGGCTGAAACAACAATACGGTAACATTGACATCTTGATCACGGAGAACGGCTATTCCAGTGGGACATATGAGCTGAAAGATTATGATAGAATTCAGTTTATTATGGAGCATTTAGAACAGGTAAGTAGGAGAGAGTAAACCCTAGCTGAAGTCTAAATCACTGCAGGTCATAACAACGATTTCTCTTCCGGGGAAGCACCAGGTGTTTAAAAACTAAGAAAGCACAAGTAGGTAGATCCTAGCCGATGTCAATGATTGCATGTTGAAGTTCGAAATAGGAATAGCTCAACCGGGGAAATACAAGGTGCTCATAAACAGAGAAATATAAGTAAGTAGAGCCTAGCTGCAGGCAGTCATTGACTACTGTTCAAAGTAGGTATATCTCAACGGGGTAGGCAACGGTTTTTTAGAGCAGAGTATATAGAACCCAGCTCTCATCATTCATTAACTGCAGTACGAAATGGAAATGACTCAACTGGGGAAGTATCACCTAATCAAAAAACACCAGCTTCAAACATCATGCTGCATGAGGGTTGGAATGAGAAGGGATGAAGCTGACAAATATCATAGGCAATTAACTCTAAACTTATTACCAATATAGCAGTTCCACTGATGCTGCACATTTAGATGCTGTGATTTCTTTTAGAGGAGATAAACTGTTTGCTATTTTAGCGATGTGTTTTGTAGGACAGGCTTTTTCTCTCATAGAAGAGAATATTTTTAACTTATTATACATATTATACATATATATATATTTATATAGACACATTACGTTGTTCCAATGCAGATAGATAAGGGTATGCCTGTATGCCTAACTAAGCATGTTAATAGTCCTTGAAAAATACAAGATTTGATTTAAATTTTAGTGATTCTTTCATTAAAAAGGACGAGGCGATAAGTCTCTAGGTATTCAGTATTCAGATTCAGAGATATCTTCAAAAATATTGATTATGTTCAACTTTAGGTGCACGTAATATTACAAGCTTGGACTATGGGTAAATATGTCAGCTTTCCTTTTAGAAACATATGCAAAACAACTTAAATAATGGACTATGAATATAAAACACTTCTCAAATGTCTTTTAGGTACAGCTCGCTATGAAAGTAGACCACGTCAATGTAATAGGGTACTCAGTTTGGTCTCTTATCGACAATTTTGAGTGGATAACTGGTTATGAGTAAGTCAACAATATTTCTTCCTTTTAATTTAGGATAGTGTAAATATCTAATTATATTATAATTGCGTTTTATGAATTTAGATCATAATATCTTATAGATCCTTAGGTTTCCGGAATAGGTCATTGGTACCAAAAAGCAGATATTTTTAATAAACTTTTCACTTCCGTCTTTATTGTCATGTTAGATTTGTTTATCACATTTCGCATTTGCTACTATTAGTTTACACTTGCCGCGTGTATGTTCATCCTTTTCTAATTGTTAAGCGTTATTATAATCCTACCCACCAACAAATTCATTTGTTGCACTTGTATATTATCACAGTTACGTCAAATATTAATTCATTGTTTATTCAAAATCATGATAACAAAATCGGGGGTTACAGTTAGGCGTTATAGCTACATATCTATCAGCTCCATGAGGAATTCAATTACACCACTGAATAGCGGAAGACTCAAAGAATTTATTACGCTAAATAAGGACTGTAACACACCGCGCGTGGCTGACGGAGAAGCCACGTCACTAGACGTTCAACAAATGGCCATGTCCATTTATTACTTGTTGTCATTGTAGAATATTTTAATATTGCTTTCAGCGCAAAATTTGGCCTATACGAAGTGGACTTCAATGACCCTAACCGGACAAGAACCCCACGCCTTTCAGCGCAGTACTACAAATGTATAATTGAAAGACATTCGTTGGACGTCCCGGATTCTTGCTGGAACAACAATAGTCAATCTATAAGTTTAGAAAACGAAAACAAATTTAATCATTTTACGCAACAAATGTCGGAAGCTATGAAACGCCTTTATCTAACTCTAAGACTTTCTTTTGAATAAACATTATGTATGTTGGAGAAAAAGATAGAAGAAGAATAGCTTCCCGCAGACATCGTCATTAGTGACGTCCTCAATTCAATCTCTATAATGGAGGCGTCGGTGCAATCAAACACTTTATTATTCAACTCAGGTTATAATGTCCAATCACCTGATGTTCCTGATATCAATTTACACAAACTTAAACACAAAAACACAAGTTTCAACAGTCGACCGCTCCGGTAGACTGCCCCCCGAGAACTATCGAGAAACGCCGCCGACCCGCTACTCATTGACTCTGTCCGGCACCGATAGATGGCGCCGGCGCCCCGGAAACTACTTGACTCCGACATACAATGTACAAAATTTTTAAAAAATAATTATACAATATAATAAAGATAATTTTGTTAGAAAGTATTTTGGATATTAAATCAACTGTATAAAACAACTAATTGCATTTCAACGGACGTGTTCTTTGGAACAAAATACTAGTAATATAATCAATTAACAAATGAATGTCTATTCACAATCTGATATGATTAAATTATTCATAAATTTAAATACAATATACTTAAATGAAATAATTATAATATATAGTTTTATAAAAGGTTTTAATGTATAATGCTTTTAAATACAAGCAGAAACTCAATTACATTATGATACAAAACACACACCATAAAACACAATACTCACACGCACACAAATACGATCTGAAATACACGCACACATGCTTAGGCCTGCACTCATTCGCTCACAAACGCGAGTGTGTGTGTACACACACAGAAATCATGAATATGCGCTCGCATGCATATGTTATTCTAAATTTAAACATATTTTGATTCCGTTCCGTTGTTGATTCTCATTGTCTTGAGAGCCTAATAACTAAGTTTATAACTAATTATGGATGCATATATGCATGCAAGTCTTAAACTTAATTTAGTTCTCTTATTTTTTCTCGCGTATTTGTTATTGGAACATCGAATTTATAACTAACGCAGTTATTATAGTTACACAATTCCTGGTATCTTTATATGTTTCCTAGTTCTTAATCTAGCCTTTTGTAACTTGTTTTTATTACACCAACTTTAACATTAATAACAATAGCATTACTGAATTCATATATTTGACCCATGAAAACAAACTCTGAATGGATTTAACGTAAGAGTACACACAACTTATTAAACACACACTTGACCGACTTACATTCTCAAATTTTAACCCAGAATTATTACGCCGCGTCGTTACGTAGTGATTTATAATCATTAATGCGACTGTTGATATAAAAATAAGCATGAAATAAACGATATTAAACTGTCTGTAGTTTTTTTTATTGCTGACCGGTTAACGCTTGAATGTGATGATACAGTCTAAAAAGGCAGCTAGTAATAGGTAATTTATAATTTGAAGAAGAAAGAACGTTGTGGTATTAAAGATGTAGTGACTGAAATTGAGAAAGTTATGCTTAGTTGGTTGTATGTAGAGAGAATGAATGAAAAGAAACTCACAAAACGGATTTATGAGTCAGGAGCGAATAGGAAAGTTGGAAGGGGAAGACCAAGGCGAACGTTCCTGGATCAAATCAGAACATTTTAAATAAGGGCCTAGTCAAGAGTACTCTAAACAGACGAACTTGTATAAAAGGTTTAATGAGAATGAAAGAAGCGAAGGAGATATGCAAGGATCGTGGCAAGTGGAAGGAAGTTGTCTCTGCCTACCCCTATGGGAATGAGGCGTGATGCTATGTATGTATGTATGTACATAATGTCACAGCATTCATGATAAATACAGTAGTAGAAATGTTTCACCGAGGCTGGCTCTGCAAAAGGAGGTCTCGGTGTTGGTTCTGGGTAGGTTGTATCAGTGAGTTTAGTTTTGTGCGGTCAAGGGTCGGTCAAAGGTCGCAAGTCAATTGTGGATATGGGCTATAATATAGACACACGAAGCCTGACACTTTATATTAAATTGTTAACGGTGATGCTGTCATAGAACACCCTGTTTAGGATCACGCTGTATCCATGTGCGTTACTGTAGTGACCACATGAACTAAATAAACGATTATTGTTAACCGTGGAGACTTCTCAGAAACTGCGGTGACATCATGAACTTTGGCAGTAAATTATAATTAAGGTCGTCGCAAAATATGACACGACATGACATGAGAACTTGGTGACACCGACTGAAGATTCAAGGACACTGAAGGAGGCGCTGTAAAAGAATAGATGAATAAAGAATTTTTGAATTTAAACTTACCTCTAACGCACTAACACAGGCGCAATGGTAAATGAAGTAACAGATATATACGAATAAAGCATGAAATTTCCTAGACTTATAGTTTATACAGAGAACACAGCACAGTGATAATATTTTATAAAAAATACGTGCAATAATGCTCATAGATTATATATGCGTATCTGTCAATCGCTGACAATTATGTCAAACGCAATAAGGTTACATTAAAAAAGTTTATATTGTCAAAAGCACTAAGGAGATTACATTAGAAAAGATGCAATGGTGGTTAAATTTACTTAAAACTAGCAGACCATTTGTGACAATTCAATTGATTTTGAACTTTGCGCAGCGGTAAGAAAGTGCAAATTCACTCTTGCTTAGACAACAGTAAGTACTTGTAATTTATTATGAACTTTATTGGATAGCAATAAAGGTCAAATTGACTCTACATTTTAGTTAGAAAACGTTTGTATGGCAAACAGAAAAAGGAGGTTTTTAGCATTTTCCCCTGCAATTATTCGAATTTTTCTCGCCGTAAATACCATCCTTGGACTTCGACGAAAATTAAAAAAAAACAATTGTCAAAATTGACCCCGTCGTTATTGAGTTATGCGCTTACCAACACATTTTGCGATTCATTTTTATATGAAACAAATACTAAACAAAACACTGGTGCTGGAGTGGCGACCCCGCAACGGACGGCGCAGTGTAGGCAGACCCCCCACAAAGTGGACCGATGATATAAGGAGGGTTGCCAGTAGCCGCTGGAGCCAGGCGGCACAAGATCGGTCCTTGTGGATGTCATAACGTAAGACCTATGTCCAGCACTGGACATCCATCGGTTGAAACGACGACGACGACGACGAAACAAAACACAATCGATTAAATGACACACAGAATCTTTTTCGTTTTGAAACAAAAAATACCGTAAATAAATGTCATCTTTACATAACCTATAAAAGATAAATATTTTTTAAACAAAAGATAGTAGCATAAATGAATGCCATATTGACATAACCTAGAAATGAATTAACAAAACCGTTGCTATAGACAACGTTTTAATAATTCATGTCACAATCTTGTAGACGGGTGGGTAGATGCGTAGGGGTGCGTGGGTGGATGTGTGAGAGTGCGTGGGTGGATGCGTGGGAGTGCGTGAGTGGATGCGTGGGAGTGCGTGGGTGGATGTGTGGGAATGCGTGTGTGAATGCGTGGGAGGATGTGTGGAAACGCGTTTATACGCATTGAAGTGACGTTAGACACTTTGCCGGTGTTTGTGCGCTTCGTTGCAGAAACAAATAACTATCCACATAAATTTGAAAAAAAAAATGGTAAAGGGTAGATGGAATTTAAAAAATAAATAGCCTAAAACCTTCTACAATTAATTCTGAGTCGAATGGTCATGATCTTATGCCAATCGGTTCAGTAGTTTTCAAATTTATCGAAAACAAAAGAAAAAAAAGTTGCTTTTATATATATTGATTTCTGATGTTCTACTTAACTTTTTAAATTTTTTCTTTCATAAGAACCTTCTCCTGGCTATAACGAACAGACCAACAAAAGAATTAGCGGATAATAAACATACTTCAAAAGTGAAACTTCTTTGGCAAACTAATTTTTTAGGCGTGTTTATATTTCCATTAAAATAATTTATTGAAATCTCAAATGAGGAATTGTAAATAAAAATGCCACACGTTTTTTATCAATATTAGAAATTATAAATTAAATTTTGTTACTGAATTTAGAAAAGAGAATTTATGAAATATTTTTATTTTATATTTCATGAAAAATAGTATATTAAATCATAAAATGACGAGTGGCCAATTAAAAGGCGACATGTTATTTGTAAATATTAACACTACTTAACGGAATAGCAAAAAAACGCTGCACATCTTCGTGACACTAATTACGCGTTTACGGCGCTTGAGAGTAAAATTTGGGTCCCATTTTTTTCAATCCAGTTCTGATGATGGCATCCATGAGAAAACCGGATAAGTGTTAAATTTGCATTAAGCATGTGTAACTCAAGATCACGCCAACCGATTTCAATGGTTCTTTTTTTATTGGAAAGGATATACTTTAAGGGTTGTTTTGTGATAGTTTGGTTAGGTTTTGATGATGAAATCCATGACAAAGTGACGGAACTCTTCAATTCTTAGGTGCAAATGAACGATACTCGACAGAATCTTCTATAGGCTATCCAGATATTTGAGTTTCCTACCGTAACTTCGGTATGGCCAAGTGCTAGTTGTAGTTAAATATGAAGATCAATGGAACTCCCCAACGGCTTACAGTAAGGGTGCGATTTATGGCAGAAAATATGTGTCTGTAATCAAATAGCAATGAGCTTACGTTTGTTGCTGCATTGCAACGCGTTTACTTCAGCTTTACTAAAAATCAAAAAATACAAACATATATTCTAAAAAGTAAGAAATAATTGCGTATTCTTTTATAGAGTTCTTCGTATTCTTATATTTGGAGTCGGTGTAATTTATTGCTATTAAAATATAAGTCAAAGGTAGTGCGGTAAAAAATAGTTTATCTTTGAAATGCTATGCAAAATTACGATTATAGACTTGACTCTTTATACGTAGAGCAGCTCTAACAGGTTTAGTATTTTAAACTGTTAACGCAATAGTTCCACTGGTCTAACAAATGTTTACTTAACTTCTGTTGGACCGTTCGCTCGTTTGCCGCATTATTTTATAAAAAAAAAATACAGGTTAAAAGAGTAATATTTATGCTTCATGCTTGCGAAGTTTAATGACTTAATAATTTTGTATATATATTAAGTAACATTAACTAGTTCTTAGTGATGACCATGTGGCCACAGCAGGTACTTGCATTTTGGTGAGTATTTATTATATATAATAGTTTATGTTAAAAAGTAATAAACATTATCAAATTATAGATTAATAAATACAGTTTTATCGAATAACAATAGAATAATAAGTGAAAATAATGTAACATTTTGAAATATATGAGATGAAAGTGTATTCAGGATAATATCTATAAGTGATTTCTATATAATTATTTATTTGATATATTAAATGTAGTGTTTGGAGTATTTGTATATTTTAACATTAATATTACCTTATTTCTTAATTCAGTTATCCCGTTATTAATGTAAGTTTACGTCGCGAAAGGAACATTTGAAATAAAATGGTGAATGGTAAAAGTTTTAAAAACTCTTAGTAAGTTTCGCTTATATCCGTATCCCATTAGAATATAAGGAACCACGTTCTTAGTAAGAGACTACGTCGCGAGAGGATAAAATATACCTAATTACAAGTCAATCTGGTGAATATTTCTGAAGATGTTGCAGTGAGTAGTCGTTTTTTGGTTCTCGTTGGAATATATCTGGATCTGGTGAGATTATGTGACACTTGTTCTTGATGAGCGTTTACATTGTCCATATTAAAAAGTAGCCTATATCCTTTCTCAGGCTATAGACTATCTGTGTACCAAATTTCATTTAAATTGGTAATTTTATTGGAAAGGAATTTTATAGAAGTTGAAACCATATAGTTTTTCCCCTCACATTTTCAATTTAACACCCATAACTGCTGTTTTAATATGTGATATATAACCAGTGGTTAGCTGATTTTATAAATCAGAATAAAATATATATATATTCAATGTATTCATTTTCTGTAATAAACTTTTGAAGCCAAAACATCGACTTATTTTGATAAAAGCTTAAAAATACTGTAACTCAAAAATGGTTCACTTTTGACAATGGGAGTTTAAACTATTACAAATAGCTATCATCTCCTAATGGGAATACATTAAATAACATAATAATACTGAATAAACACACATATGTTTGTTTTTTTAACTGCATGTCTTTTTGCAGCACTCTCCTACAATACTCCTGGGGAGTTGACCTAAGTTTTCCTGATAACTTCAAGTTTGGTGCTGCAACTGCTGCATATCAAATTGAAGGGGGATGGAATGCTGATGGTAAGTCTTTGCATTTGTTTAAGGAAGAGTTTAAAAGATACATTGAAAGTATCACGACAAGAATTTGCTTCAATAACTATGTGATTTAAGAACTCAATCTCACACTTTTGGCATTCTTTAGCGAAATATGGAAAATGACCAACAGCAACCAATACCCATAAAACCATATACACCACCCAGCTACTTTTGCCCAAACTCCTTCTGAAAGTTGTCTGCAAGAAATCGCAAACTAGCGATAAGACCGCCTTTTGTACATATTTGTATAAGCCTCGTGCATTCATAATTGGTTATTGTGTTTTTGAGGTGTACAATAAAGAGTATTATTATTAATACCCAGCTTCGCAGGTAGAATATATTAAACATATATCTTTTGTCTGTCGAGTACATTCCACAAGGATCCATCTATTATTGAGCATAGACCTCCAAAAACTTCTCCCTTTTTTTAACCATTAGAAGCTTATAAATACCAAGATAGTCTAGCCTTTGATTCTTGTTCAGACAACCACAGGTTCGGAATCTGGACAAGCACCAAGCTACTCTTTATAAACAACTAATGGCGATGAAAGAAAATTATTTAATTCTACCATGCCTATTATATCGGTGCCAAACGTGAGCATTGACAGAATAACAAGCAAACAAAATAAAAGTTTGTCAAAACGGAATCGAGAGAAGTACATCAGGAGTCAAAAGAAACGACCCAGAAAAATTAAAAGACAAAAAGAGAAACAAAATCATTTAAACACATAAAATGAAGGTGGACAGGGCATATGCAAAGAGAGACGATAGGAAAAGGGGCAAAGCTAATTACAAAATGGTATCCACTGAAAAAGAATAAGAGGTAGACAGGCTCAGAGATGGGAAGATGATGGGAAAAATAGGAGGACCAACATGGTCTCGAACAGCAAGGAATAGAACAGAATGGAGAGCTTTAGAGGAGGTCTTTGTCGAAAGACAAGTTGACGACTAAAAACCGTTTGCCGACTAAATAATTAGCCCTAGTAAATAATATTATAATACTTTAGAAAAATAGTTAATAGATAATTTGAATAAGTATAGGCACAATATTGTATTTTTAAGGTAAGGTCAACAATAAAGGTTTTTTATTTATTTATTGGTTATATTTAATAGTGGTTAAAATTCATCGTACCTACCGGTTTTTGGTGACGGAAAACATCATGAGGAAACCTAGAAGCAGAGAGGCAGAGAGATTGATGTGTACCCTACAAACCCTGTCTTCAATGATTATGGAAACCTGTGCCCAGTTTTTGAACATCAACAGGTTGCTACTCTATCTATAAATGAGATGAAATTACTAGATCTTGTTTATTGAATTTTAGGGAAAGGGGAAAGTATTTGGGATAGATATGTCCATGAACACCCTGAAGAGATCGCAGGCAATGCAACTGGTGATGTTGCTGCCGACTCCTATCACTTTTGGCGAGAAGACGTTAAAGCTGCAGCTCAGATGAAGTTGCAGTTTTATAGGTTAGTATTATAATAATAACTGCATAATTTGTCCTTTGACATACATACATAGCATCACGCCTCATTCCCATTGGGGTAGGCAGAGACAACATCCCTTCCACTTGCCACGATCCTTGCATATCTCCTTCGCTTCTTTCATTCTCATTAAACCTTTCATACAAGTTCGTCGGTTTAGAGTACTGTTGACCTGGCCGTTATTTAAAATGTCCTGGATTTGGTCCAGGAACGTTCGCCTCGGTCTTCCCCTTCCAACTTTCGCATTCACTCTTGACTCATAAATCCTTTTTGTCAGTCTCCTTTCATTCATTCTCTCTACATGCCCAAACCATCTAAGCATACCTTTCTCAATTTTAGTCACTACGTCTTCTTTTATACCACAACGTTCTCTTATCACACTATTTCTTACTCTGTCACTCAGTTTTAATCCACTCATGCTTCTCAACGCTCTCATCTCTACCGCATTTATTTTACTTTTGTGATTCTTCTGCCATACCCAACTTTCACTACCATACATAAGTGTTGGCACCAACACTCCAGCATGCACTGCCAGTCTAGCCCTTTGAGACACCATCTGGCTATTCATAAAAGCATGCAGAGCACCATTTACCATATTCCCTGCATTCACTCTCCTTTCGATATCACTTTCACATGTTCCATCTTTTGTAAATTTAGATCCCAAGTATACAAATTCTTTCACCTCTTCCACTTGTTCCCCATCTATCAAAATATTGCCATTCATCATAGATTCATCTCGTTCAAAAAGCATAACTTTCGTTTTGTTTACATTCACTTTCATTCCTTTCCCTTTCAAAGCTTCATTCATAATATTTAGCATCTCCTGAAGCTCGTTAGCGGATGACGCAAGTATTACTTGATCATCAGCGTAGAGTAAACATTTGATGAGTAATTCATTCATTCTTAACCCATACATACTTTCTTTTAAATCTGTCAAACATTTATCCATGAAAAGGTTGAACAGCCATGGTGACGCAACACATCCCTGTCGAACACCTCTTTCGACAGGAAACCACTCCGTGTACGCTCCGTTTATTCTGACACAGGCACTAGAACCCTCATAGAGAGACTTCAATGCTTGGATCAGACAACCGCTCACCCCATACGTAGATAACGTTGACCACAGCTCATTCCTCACCACTCGATCATAGGCCTTTTCTAAATCTACGAACGCGCAATAAACTTTTTGGTGTTTAGCCAAACATTTTTCAGTTATGCACCGTAAAGAAAAGACCTGATCCGTACATCCCATTCCTCTTCTAAATCCCGCTTGCACGTCCCATATTTTCTCATCAGTTTCATTAATCACCCTTTCAATTAATATCTTTGCATACAATTTGCCGACGACACTAAGAAGGCTGATACCGCGGTAATTTTTGCACTCCTGCTGTGACCCTTTTCCTTTATATAGAGGGACAATTACGGCCTTGCTCCAATCTCTTGGGACTTGACCTTTCTCCCAGCATATATTGAAAAGGCAGTACAGCTGAGCTACCACAATCCCGCGGCCAGCCTTCAGCATCTCGACTGACACTCTGTCATACCCAGCAGCCTTACCTGATTTCATACCTTTTATCGCTTTCATGATGTCATCCATACTAATCTCGCTATCACTTGTCTTACATTCATTGCTATCCGCAGAGGCCATATTTACCTCTGCTTCATTTCTTTCAAACAAACTTTCAAAATGATCCTTCCATCTCTTCAATATCCATTCTTCTCCTTTTATTAAACTTCCATCTAAACTTCTGATTTTACAAAGCTCCGAGGAAGTAGATCTCCCTCGGGCAAATTGTATTGATTTCCAGAAAAACTTTTTGTTTGACTGAAAATCATCAGAAAGTCTCCTATCATACATATCACTGTATTCTTCTTTTTTCTTTCTTACAGCTTCTTTCACGATTACTTTCACCCTTTTGTATTCCATTCTTGCCTTTTTTACGTCATCATTCGTTGCCTTTTGCATTCGTTGGTTCGCTTTTGTAGCCAACCAATCGGACCAAGCTTTCTTCTTTTCACACACAGCTGCTTGAACATTTTTGTCCATCCACAAATTCTTCTCTTTCTTACCTTTCCTCCTTTTAGACACGCCACATACATCAATAGCAGCACCAACCACTCCATCTTTAAATTTATTCCATAAACTTTCAATCTCATTTCCTTCGTCTTCACTCTTGAATCGCCCACTCAAATTTTTCAGATATTCTTCTCTAACATCCTCTTCTTGCAATCTCTCCACTTTTATTCGTTCAAGAATGCTCGAGGTTTCCTTCTTTCTATGGCGCCACCGATTAAAAAGACCACCGATTCGGGCAACGACCAGGTAGTGGTCAGTATCGATGTCGACCCCGCGGTATACTCGAGCATCTAGAACTTTCTTCTTCAGTTTTTCGTCCACAATTACAAAATCAATCATACTTCTAGCATTCCCTTCTTCCCTTGTATACACATGAATCCCCTTGTGCTCAAACATAGTGTTTGCCACAAAAAGACTATGTTCCACACATATTCCAAGCAAACTTCGTCCATTTTCATTCACCCGTTTGTCACCAAACATACCAAGAGTCCTTTCATATCCATCACGTTTCACACCTACCCATCCATTAAAATCTCCTAACATAATTATTCGCTCATTCGGTTCACATTCATTCAACGTATCACTCACACTTTCCCAATACTCATCTATTTCTTTTTGGGCTTTATTGGACTTTCTGGTGCCCAGATCCGTCGGAGCATAAGCACCCAAGACAAAGATCCGAGTAAGTCCAACTTTTAGCCTGATCCAGATGAGTCTAGGACTCACGTATTTCACTTCTTTCACACAATCATCCATTCTTTCGGAAAGTATGATACCAACTCCCTGACAGCCTCTCTTATCACTGCTTACACCAGACCAGTAAGCTGTGTAAGGGCTATGTTTCGTGGTATCACATCCTTTCCTCTTTGTCTCATTCACGCAGAGTACATCTATGCACCTATCATGCATCATCTGGCATACTTCATCAATCTTTTCATTCATTCCTCCTCTTACATTCAAAGTAGCAAAGCGGCTCTCGGTAGCCCGCTTTTCGCCCCCATTAGGAACGTGACGTGATGGATTGCGAATCTCATCGCCGCCATTTTTGGAATGTAATAATATCACCATTGCGTTCCCACGAGTAGCAAGGGAACATAGGTCCATTCTGGCAGAGCCCCGCATGCCAGAATAAGGCTAGCCTATTTCTGGGTTCGCCCGGTCCCAGGGCCACCGCTTGCGACTAGGCAAATGCCCCTAGCCATGAGTCCCTCGGCACGGTACACCTTGGACTGGCAGGAAGTGGGTAGGAAAATGGAATAAAAGGGGAGAACGGGTCAAAAAGATAGGAACTTTGTAAGGAAGAGAAAGGAAAATATAAGGTAGTAGGATATTACTGACTCGGAAGACTGAGAAGATTCAGTAATAGCTCGGGGAGCCCGGATCGCATACCCGTGTACCATACTATGACTATCGGACAAATAGACAAAGATGTGTACCCCCTGACAAAACCCCTGTACCCTGTCCTTTGAGCAGCTAGTAAAACTATAGATTATGAGGTCCAGGGTTGGACTCCCATTTCAAAATTGACATTGGGTTTTCTGTATTTGGAAAGGTGGTGTTATGCTCCAGTTACGCATCCCAGAAAGCATGATAGTCTGTCAATTATCCGCTTGATGTCTCTACACTATATAGGAAGTTTAGGTGTTCATCTGTAAGTTCTATAGAACTATGCGACTTTTAGGTATTCATCTGTAAATTCTAACGAAGTATGGATCTTTTAGGTGTTCATGTGTAAGTTCCATCCATCTAAAGGACTGGTAGGTGCCCTTGTGTAAGTTCTATCGAACTATGGATCTTTTAGGGGTTCATGTGTAAGATCTATCGATCTATAGGACTTGTAGGTGTCCATGTGTAAGTTCTATCGAACTATGGGACTTGTAAGTGTTCATCTGTAAATTCTAACGAACTATGGATCTTTTAGGTGTTCATGTGTAAGTTCCATCTATCTAAAGGACTTGTAGGTGTCCTTGTGTAAGTTCTATCGAACTATGGATCTTTTAGGTGTTCATGTGTAAGTTCTATCGATCTATAGGACTTGTAGGTATCCATCTGTTAGTTCTATCGATCTATAGGACTTGTAGGTGTCCATGTGTAAGTTTTATCGAACTATGGATCTTTTAAGTGTTCATGTGTAAGTTCTATCAAACTATGGGACTTGTAAGTGTTTATCTGTAAATTCTAACCAACTATGGAACTTTTAGATGTTCATGTGTAAGTTCCATCGATCTATAGGACTTGTAGGTGTCCATGTGTAAGTTCTATCGATCTATAGGACTTGTAGGTGTCCATATGTAAGTTCTATCGAACTATGGATCTTTTGGGTGTTCATGTGTAAATTCCATCTATCTAAAGGACTTTTAGGTGTCTATGTGTAAGTTCTATAGAACTATGGAACTTGTAAGTGTTCATCTGTAAATTCTAACGAAATATGGAACTTTTAGGTGTTCAATTGTAAGTTCTGTCGATCTGTGGGACTTGTAGGTGTCCATGTATAAGTTCTATCGAACTATGGATCTTTTGGGTTCATGTGTAAGTTCTATCGATCTATAGGACTTGTAGGTGTCCATCTGTTAGTTCTATCGAGCTATGTGACTGAACTGAACTATTTGAAGTATATCCATACACCGGTACTATAATTTAGGCAATTTTATAGTAATACTATATTACAAATACTTAATGTTTAACCGAGATTGGCTTCCCTGGTCAAAATTTCATTGCGAAAGGAATATTATAATATAATATCAATTTTCATTTATCAGCTTACACGAAAAATAATCTAACATCCAAATGACAAATATTATAAAAGGAGATAAGATTTAATGTTTACTTTTTCTGGATAACTTCGATTTCTAGTGAACCGGTGTATAAAATATATCAGCAATAGAAATATTTAAGATCATTTTAACGAATAGCTGAAACAATGTTTACTGGACTCTGTACTGTATATATGGAATTATAACTGTATTTGAGTAGATTTGTCTAAGCGACACTAGTTTTTAATATTTACTCATTATTTTCAGGTTTTCAATAAATTGGCCACGTATATTACCCACTGGTTTCACTAACGAATTTAATGAAGCTGGTGCCAAATATTACAGCGATCTTATTGATGGCCTCCTGGCAGAGGGCATTGAACCAATCGTGACACTTTACCACTATGAACTCCCCACAAAAATTCAAGATCTTGGTAAGAATTGACCAGAGACCACGTCCTTCCACTTGCCACGATCCTTGCCTATCTCCATCGCTTCTTTCATTTTCATTAAACCTTTCATACAAGTCTGTCGGTTTAGAGTACTCTTGACCTGACCCTTATTTGAAATGTCTTGGATTTGGCCAAGGAACGATCGCCTTGACCTTCCCCTTCCAACTTTCCCATTCACTCTTGACTCATAAATCCTTTTTGTCAGTCTGCTTTCATTGATTCGGTTCATCTATTGTTTATGCCTTAATCAACCTTTGGGCACTTCTTGCAATACCTTTTACCCTTACTGTGGAAGAAATTGTAATTTTCTAAATTATGCCAAGCATATTTCACGCAGACCTCACGCACTTTCTAATCTTGGTCGTATTTTACTATAAAAGGGCTAAACTGTTCAAATTCATATAATGTTTTGTAAATGTGCTCATTCCTTTTATATTCTAAGATAGTAGAATGTAATAGAAGTTTAAGCAGTTTAACCGGTTGCTTAAGTACAATGATTAAGTAAATTGGAACAAGTTCATTATTCATATTTTATTTAAAGATCATTTTCTCTTTTATTAAATATTCTACATCAATCAATTAATGTTATCTTAGAGTGCTGCCTCATTGGTCTAGTGGTTAGCATGTTCGACTACAGACATGAGGTCCTGGGTTCGAGTCCCGGGTCTGGCCACTTCAAAAATCAATATTGAGTTTNAAAACCCTCGCTCTTCGGAGTGAGGAGGCCTGTGCCCAGTGGTGGGACGCTAATGGGCTGCTACTTACTTTTTACTTACTAGAGGGAAATGTTTTTTTGAGTCAATTGATATTCTAAGATCGTAGATTCTCCTTCTCTTGAAGATGATCTAGTTTAAAACTAAACAAATAATTCCTTTATTATATTTTTTGTTTATGCAGGAGGCTGGACGAACCCCCTGATCGTAAAATGGTTTGGCGATTACGTCAGAGTAATATACTCTCTTTACTCTGATCGTGTTAAAATCTGGCTGACAATAAATGAACCAGTTGTGGTATGCGATGTCCCATACGCCTCTGGTTTATTTGCACCTAGAATCAAGGAAACAGATCACGCACCATACCTGTGCAATAAGCATTTATTACTGGCACATGCAAAGGCCTACAGAATATTTGATGAGGAATTCAGACCGTGGCGTAAAGGTGAGTAATCAGAGTATAGCTGTTTCATTAAAATAAAACGGGAAAGAAGTATTCAATAGCCGTATCGTTGGTCACTCACAGACATTGAACTGAAACCAAGTAATATATTTTGCCAAGGCATTCCTATCCTCTAGGTAAAAAATATTAGTAATCCATGCGGTCGCTGACTATTGGCCTCATGCTCAGTATCAGAGCGGATGATGGAAAGGGCTATGCTTAGAGTATCTCTATGAGATCTAATCAAAAATGAGGATTTCCGTAGAAGAACCAAAACCAATGACAGTCCTACGAATGTCGAAGCTGAAATGGCATTTGATAGGGCATATAATCCGAAGGACCAATGTACATTGAGGCTTGAATGTACTGGATTGGAGCCTTCAGAGGTATAGTTGAGGTAGACCCCCAAAAGGTGACCCAGCAATATCAAACAGGACGACAGTAGCTTCTGGAAACAAGCAGGTAATCACTGGGTGTTGTGGACGTCATTAGATAAGACTATGTCCATCACTTGAAGTGACGACCACGCCTACTCCACGCTGATTATCAAAGACAGTACTGACTGCACTGACTAAATTTGAGATACCATGTCAGTGGCGGAACTTAACAG
>JACTOM010000132.1:8613-27273 GCA_015832385.1 Elymnias hypermnestra
AGGCTCCGTAGGTTGTCGGGCGGCGCGCCTTCGCGCTGCCCCATAGGTAGCTCGATCCTTAGGATCAAGGTAGGGGCCCCTCACGGGGAGTCACGGCGGCGTGCGCAGTTTTACTCCATAGTTAACCTGTAGCGTCGCCATTGTGACAGTGCGTAGGATGGCGGGTCGTTTTTAGCCGGTAAGAGTCCGGCATAACCGGGACGTCCGCGGCGTCCCGGTATCCTATTGAGGATTTTTTTCCCGTCTTACCAAAAAAAAAAGGAGTTCCCCGCGTGTCCACTTGGCAGCTCTGGCGTCTCTCCCATCTATAGCTATATATGTAGGTACCTTGGCTGACACCGACTCCGAATATAACAATACGAAGAACACTATAAAAGAATACGCAATTATTTCTTACTTTTTAGAGTGTGACTCTATTAATTGTTTTTTATTGCATCTGCTTTAACATGGACCCATTTATGGCCCCAGGAAACAACTTCGATCTTTTGAAAATCATGAATGGTATGTAAAATATTTTTCCTTTAAAACGAACTTGGTTTCTGGCGGCATAAATGAGGATTAAATTACAATCCTTTGAAATAATCATTGGAATAAATGAGGGCTAACCAAAGTCGTATAAAATACTACAACCAGAATACATAGGGAAGGTCGGCAGCTGTTATTGGAATTACTCATAGACACGTTATAAATCTGACAAATACATAACGTACACATCTGTCGTTATTGTTGGGAAATATCGAAGTAAAGTATCGTTGTAGAGTGTAAACGATGTCCAATTTCACTATTAACGTCCACACAATACAACTGCACGAACGCACGTAGTATGAACCCGGACGTGAGAGTTGAAGCAAAATTCATCTATACGCATGCTGTCACTCTATTTACACATAAGTACTCTGTGGTAATGTCAACTCTGTACATACCTTAATGTTTTGATTCTGTTTTCTCGTTTGTTCTTATGTTGAAATTTATCATTTTAACACAATTGTGTTTGTGTCCCAATATTGGCCGCCTGAATTGCTCAGTCTGACTCTGATGTCAAAGACTCTAGCAGTTGACAACAAAGATAAAGATTGATGCACGAAACAATTCAACAATCAGCTGCTTGAGGGAATATTCATTAAAAGTGGAGAGTTAGAGTGTCTGCTGCATAGTTATGTGTCGCGGTTCCTTTGCTTAATCAATGGTTCGATTGCTCGCCGCAAAGAAAACTTCGAACAATGCGCTGCTGTGTACCTTTCTGTAGAAACACTGCAGACAATGTCGCGGCAGCAGATGAGATCACATTTCACGAGTGAGCTATTTGTTTCATTAAATCTATTTAACAGAATTTCTTCTAAATATCTAATGATCTTTCTAATCACTAGCACGCAACAATAAACTAGGGCAATCATTCTAACCTCACATAAACAGATCAATAAACCACTTTAATAACAAATTCCCTTTCACTGCAAGTCACACAATGTTCTTCCTTTCTTCTTTTAATAATTGGCTTTCGGGTGTGACATGGCAAGACACACAATTTCGCCAGTGTCACATTAATTGGAGAATACAGACGAAAATTTTAATAAATTTACAATTGGGACTATATACAAACACACAACACAAAACATTTAAAGGAAATGGAACTGGAAGGAATAATGTCAGATATGGGAAAGAGTGCCTTCATAACTAATCAATTGGCTGTCTTTAATAAAATATGTTAAACAAATAAATTTCTTACAACCTTTTGGATTTCCAATTCTGTATGCACAAACGAGACTGCCTCATTGGTCTAGTGGTTAGCATATTCGACTACAGATATGAGGTTCTGGGTTCATAATCCTGGGTCGGGCCAATACAAAAATGGATATTAAGAATTTCTCAATTTTTGGGGAATTTGGCAGTGTCCCCCACCACTTGCCTCTGAGAGTATGTTAAGCCTTTGGTCAGGTATTTATTGTTCTGATGTGACCTAACCATAGTATTTGTCCAATTTTAATGAATTGGAAGACCTTACTTGTTCCCAAGTTTGTATCAAATCCTTATTCCCTGTTCACCAACATGGCTCAGAAATAGTGCCTTGACCTTTTTCATTCAAAGACCAAAAGTGAGTTTTTATCCTTTTGGCTTAAAACTAACAAATGAATATTAATCGTAACAAGTTTAAAGTTTTGTATTTCTTAGAACAAGTTAGTTACTCTAAAGGATATTCTAGTAGATGAATAACATTGACAAAGTGATTATATTTATCATAAAAATTCATGAGTATTTTAAGGAAGGTTACAATAGTACATTTGATGTTAAACATCCCCAGTTTCCCATCGAATGCAACACTCCGCATGAAGTGGCTCAGGGCCCTCGGAAAACATGATCAGCTTTTCAAAGAGTCAGCAGTGGTCTGCTCACAGCATTTTCTGGATGATGAGTTTTGCAACATCAAAGGTGGCAGGAGACAAGTTCGTTCAGGTGTCATACCATCTGCTGTTAAGGTTGTAATTTATTCTGTATATTTCTATTTGAATTTAATCAAGTAATAAACCAAATGATCAACAAAATCCCAAAACATGCCCTAAGAAAGCAGATTATGATGATTTACATTTATCAGAAAGTGTTGTACACGAATAATTTTTCAATGAGTATCTGATTTTATTTCTCTGTTTGATTTTAAAATATTAAAACTCTTTGGTTTCTTGCAGCTGTGTATGATTTGCTTGGACACTGACAGAAATTTAGTTTCACTAAGCAAATATAACTTGGAAGAAGCATATGAAAAGGTGACAGGACATTCTGTAAGTATTTTGTGATCAAATATATATCAGTACAGCTGCTCAATGGCTCTCCCTTCAATTTGTTTTACTCCTGTAACAATTGATTAGTAATCCTCCTAAACAAGTCTCATGCAGGGATTAGCTACCTCCGTGAACGATAACAATGTTATTGCGCTTTCATAGATTTAGGAAAGGCCTACGATCGAGTGGTGAGGAATGAGCTGTGGTCAACGTTAGTGCAGCTTATCAGATCAGATTTGATTACACCGGCAAACCAAAAAGAAATGTCTGTCAATTGGGCGCCACCTATCTACGGGCATATTATGACACACATTTTGGAAACTTACTGAAGCTGCTCTCTCCGCATCATTCATTTTACCTGTAAAATTAGCATCCTGAAATAGAGTTTTAATTTGGTCTATATTAAAAATTGCCTCTTTTAATTTGGCATTACTTATCGCCGGAAACTTTTCTCTGAAGTAATGAAGACAATCTCCATCCTTGTCCAGAGCTTTGACACATTGTTTTATGAGACCTAGTTTGATGTTACGTGGTGGTAGCAGTTTTTTTGGCTTTTTCGTTCCCTTGCTGCTCGTGGGAAAGCAATGGTGGTATTATTAAAGTCTAAAAATGGCGGCGATGAGATTCGCAATCCATCACGTCACATTCCTAATGGGGGCGAAAAGCGGGCCACATAGAGCCGCTTTGCTACTTTGAATGTACGACGAGGAATGAATGGAAAGATTGATGAAGTGTGCCAGATGATGCATGATAAGTGCATAGGTGTACTCTGCGTGAATGAGGCAAAGAGGAAAGGATGTGATACCACGAAACATAGCGCTTACACAGCTTACTGGTCTGGTGTAGGCAGTAATAAAAGAGGCTGTCAGGGAGTTGGTATCATACTTTCCGAAAGAATGGATGATTGTGTGAAAGAAGTAAAATTCGACAGTCCTAGACTCATCTGGATTAGGCTGAAAGTTGGACTTACTCGGATCATTTTTTCTGGGGCGCTTATGTTCCGACGGATCTGGGCACGAGAAAGTCCATTAAAGCCCAAAAAGAAATAGATGAGTTTTGGGAAAGTGTGAGTGATACGTTGAATGAATGTGGACGTGGTGTTGATTGAATGAAGGTGTGAAACGTGATGGATATGAAAGGACTCTAGGTATGTTTGGTGCCAAACGGGTGAATGAAGATGGAAGAAGTTTGCTTGGGATATGTGTGGAACATAGTCTTTTTGTGGCAAACGCTATGTTTGCGCGTAAGGGGATTCATGTGTATACAAGGGAAGAAGGGAATGCTAGAAGTATGATTGATTTTGTAATTGTGGACGAAAAACTGAAGAAGCAAGTTCTAGATGCTCGAGTACCGCGGGGTCGACATCGACACTGAACACTACCTGGTTGTTGCCCGAATCGGTGGCGCCATAGAAAGAAGTAAACCTCGAGCATTCTTGAACGAATAAAAGTGGAGAGCTTGAAAAGTGGAGAGATTGCAAGAAGAGGATGTTAGAGAAGAATATCTGAAAAATTTGAGTGGGCGATTCAAGAGTGAAGACGAAGGAAATGAGCTTGAAAGTTTATGGAATAAATTTAAGAAGTGGTACAAAAGTAGTGCAAAATATAACTTTAGTTTTAAGTGTTAGATTTTGTCATTTTGTACGGGACAAATGAATGACTTCCTGCATGTCCTACCTGTAATGTAAGACTTCATGAATGTTTTCACAGACCGGATTCACTTACATGACATTGGCAGAGTGCTCAGTTCTGTTTTGGCACTACTATATGCCAAAACTTTTAAATAACAATAATATAGTTTGTAAGAAAAAGCAAAATTTACTCAAAATTGAAGGCTGGACGGCCTAAACTGACTTAAAATTCGTATTCAGCGGGTCGAAAGACATGCCCATAGAAAGGTGGAGCCCAGTGTATAGACATTTCTTTTTTGTGTGCCGGTGTTATTATAGCAAATTAGCATATTACTATCTCAGTAGAAAAACGTTTACAGATATTTCTTATGCCCATGCGTGAATTGCAATGACACGGCCGGAGATTTAGGAAAAAAATATTAAGGTATTTAATTGCATTATACGATACCACTTACCGGACGTATGAGGGTAGTCAGCAGAGGAATCACCACCCATGTCTTGATTGCTCTCACTGGAAAGGACGCGTTATTTTTTAATCGAACTATATTCGGCAAATAATTAGCTGTAGATTTCCTACTACATGTTGTAGACTAGATACTCTTCTCTGGAGGTGTTCAAAGCGAACTGGCCTAAATATAATTTAAGTTAAGCTTTAAAAAGTTACATTTATGCTTTTGGGACCAAAGTGACGAAAACTGTTATTACACCATATAGCCAAGAAAAGATTTGTGGACATACAGAAATAAAAATCCTGTACAATACAAATATCACATTATAGTGAGTTCAAAGCGCACTCACCGGTGCTGCGAGTGAAGATCAGTGTGAGTGCGGCGGGCCAACTGTGTGTCGCATTCCTCACTACCGTACTCCGCGTGGCGCTGGAGAGGAACACGAGCCCATTACAAAGTGCGACCCTTCGAGAACAGCAATTAGTTATTACGAAAACATATCTCTCCTAAGCTGTTATAAACAAATATTAATGTTCTGAAGCCAGGTCAGAATCGACCACAACTAATGGTGTATCGAAAGCAAGGAATTTGTTCCAGACCAAATTTAGACGCGTGGCCTTTGACCGAGCAAGTTCCACAGATGTGACAAACAATTCACTGGAAGTCACCAAATACATTATTTTCTATCAACTTACTTCAAAGATATCGACTGCATTAAGCGCGTCTGGGTCTATGCTGTATCTGTTATTTTTTATAATTACGAATAGCCAAAGCACGTTGCACTGACTTTCCACGGTCCGAGCATCATTTAAAGCAAACTCACTCACCGTGTCATCGCTGTGACCGTTGTAGACGTCGTCAGAAGAAACTGAGCATTCTGACTTGATAGATCCAACTAAATCCAGTTCCCTGCTTAGAGCCTCGTCCATAATTTTCGTATCCAACAATATGCTGGCGTCTACCATATTATTTATACGCTCAGTGGGATCCTGATTTTCAACATTTACATCTTCATTATCAACTTCTGCATCTTTCGAATTCAGATCTGTATCATTTTCATCCAACGCGCATTCATAGTCTTCACTTTTTACCGCATCACTTGCATCAGGTAGCATAATGTTGACTGGGTCTGTCTGTACATCTTCATGGTTGTATTCTTTTATGTGTAAGTCACAGTGGTCAGGTGCAAAGTCTATCCTAACAATATCAGACTTAAGTAGTTCTCTCATGTGCTTGATCTGCTTTATGTGTCGTATTGTAACCTAACAGAAACAAGAAATATTAATCATACGAACGCAGAAGATATCTTGCAGAATTAACATCTTTTTGCTTACTGTTTCATGCATTTTAACCAAGGCCATCATCGTTGAACGGGCTCTCAAGCTTTTGGATCTGAACCTGTCGAAATTTATCAAACGCTGAGCACATTCCTTGCACAGTGTTTGCTTCAAGTTGCCTTCGCGACAGATCTAAAAAAAATCAAAACCAAACCCTTCAGATTACCGGAAACAGCATCAAATAATAAGGATGTTTATTTATTGTCTTACAAAGCACTACTTCCACAATCAAACTAAAGAGAACCGATTCGGAAAGTTGATTCCGCTGAGAAGAAACCGGCAAGAAACTCCACGGTTACTCTTTTAGAAATAGTTGCTTATGTTACAATGTGTAATATTTCGCTATGAGCATCTGGAATCAAGTCCAACCATTTCTATCCTAAAAACGAGCCCTGTGGAACGCCCGATGTTATTATAATGAAATTAGATTTATTGCTACCAACAAGAACTGCTTGTGACCTATTTAGTATGTATGACTGAAACCAGCGGTATAAATCACCTGAAATGCCTACAGCTAACAGTATTTGAAGAAGTATGCTGTGATCCATACAGTCAAAGGCCAGTTCCTAGTGCATTCTGGGACCTTTCCCAATCATCAAAAATATGACTAATGAGGGACACGCACGCGTCTGTAGTATTGCAACCCTTTCTAAATCCGTATTGCTCAGGATGAAGCAGGTTATATATGTCGGAGTGCAAGAGTCTGTGGTTCGCTGGTCCGTGTGTAATAGTCTGTGGAACGTTGGCGCCATCTGTGTATCGGCGTGGGGGCAGAGTCAATAAGTGGCAGTCCGGCGCGTCTCTCGGCAGTTCTCGAGTAGCGGTCGGCCGGAGTGGTCGACTATTGAAACTGTCGCGTTCCTAGCTATTAGTGTTAATGAGTTAGTGTAAATTGATATCGGGAACATTAAGCGATTGAACATTATAATTCGAGTTAATTAATAAAGTGTTTGATTGCACCAACACTACCCACGAACGCCCACAGAATAAGAAATTAAATAATGGATCCCATTAATGACGATGTCGGCGGAGAACCCTACGCCCCTGTGCTTTATGCTTCTCCGTTATCTCTTATTCTCCGACATATATATTAAAATGATCCATTGGTTGTTGAAGTAAAATTTTTTCAAAAATTTTACTGAGGGTAGGCAACACACAAATAGGACGATAGTTACCAGGGTCACATTTATTACCAGATTTAAATAGAGGCACAACTTTACTGTATTTCATTAGATCAGGGAAAATGTTACAGTCTATGCAATTATTGAAAAGGTTTGTGGGCTAATATATTCAATAATTGAAAGAACAACTTTAACTGACATTCCCTATACATCGCCTGTATTTTTTACATTTAGGGT
The DNA here is from genome assembly GCA_015832385.1 of Elymnias hypermnestra. NCBI lineage: Eukaryota > Metazoa > Arthropoda > Insecta > Lepidoptera > Nymphalidae > Elymnias > Elymnias hypermnestra. The sequence continues at coordinate 16,159 of JACTOM010000132.1, forward strand.
TTTAAATGTTTTGATTATATCAATATGAGTGATATGTCTGAATTTTAAGACAACATAGCCTTCGGGGACATACTTAGTAAGAAGAGAATGGGCTCCTGCTGGTGATGAGTCTATAGTAGGAGTCATTGAAGTTGCCATGTTGCCAAATAAATTTTGAAAAATACTAGCAATTTCCATGCTAGACCAAACAATGGAATCATTTATGCGCAATTCAATGTTTGTATCATGTTAACTTTTCCACTTTCATTGTTTATTATATTCCAAGTGGTTAATATTTTATCATTTGAACTTTTAATATCATTTTTAATTTGTAAAGATTTCAGTAGAACGCAAACAGCTTTAAAAGTTTTTGAATAATTTCTAACATAGTTTATAAATTCGACACAATGATCATATTGCTTTAAAGCATACAACTCATACAGTCGATTTACCTAAACTTGTTACATGGGAGGTGCAAGGTTCTCAACTTGAAAATGTTCTTAAATTGGCATTCTATTATGTTGAAAATATTACTATAATCTTTGTTCGGGTCACCAGACTCCAGACGACAACGGTTCAACTATTCCAATACATTCTTTTTGAAATTTTGAATTTTAAATTTATTAATAGGTCTAAATGTAACCGTTTGATTTTCTTTTCTGGTCTCGGTCGAAATCATCAGACCAGAATGGTCTGACGTCAAGTTATTAATTACAGATTTCCTCAGAATTTCACAGTTACAAAATAGATTATCAATACATGTAGCTGAAGTGCCAGTTACCCTTATGGGCTCTAAAAACAAGTTTATTAAGTTAAAAGATTGAAATAAATTAAGTAATCTTAAGCTATTTGAAGAGTTGATCAATAAATCCATGTGGAAGTCTCCACAAACTATTACTTGTTTTTTACTTATACATAACCTTTTTAACACATCTTCCATTGTGGATTCAAAGAGTCAGAAATCACCTGTCGGCAGTCCATAGACACATATGATAATATACGACTCCAGTTCCACACAAGAAATCTCTATTTAAACTGAGAATATTTTGCAACATAGAAATAGAGTATTGTATCGCTCACGGATCCCTGCATGAGATTTGTTTTGGAGGATTATTAATCAATTGTTACAGGAGTAAAACAAGTTGAAGGGAGAGCAATTGAGCAGCTATACTGATATATATTTGATCACAAAATACTTACAGAATGTCCTGTCATCTTCTCATATGCTTCTTCCAAGTTATATTTGGTTAGTGAAACTAAATTTCTCTCAGTGTCCAAGCAAATCATACACAGCTGTAAGAAACTAGAGCTTTAATGTTTTAAAATCAAACAGAAATAAATTCAGATCCTCATTGAAAAATTATTAGTGTACAACACTTTCTGATAAATGTAAATCATCAGAAACTGCTTTCTTAGGTCATGTTTTGGGAGTCCTTTGATCATTTGGTTTGATCACTTGATTAAATTCACCTATAAATGTACCTTAACAGCAGATGGTATGACACCTGAACGAACTTGTCTCCTGCCACCTTCAATGTTGCAAAACTCATCATCCAGAAAATGCTGTGAGCAGACCACTGCTGACTCTTTGAAAGGCTGATCGTGTTTTCCGAGGGCCCTGAGCCACTTCATGCGGACTGTTGCATCCGATGGGAAACTGGGAATATTTAATACCAATTGTAATGTAACCTTCCTTAATATACTCATCAATTTGTATGATAATTATAATCACTTAGTCGTAGAGTTACTTACTGCTAAGCTATTTCTCTAATTTGTTCTAAGAATAACAAATATTAAGAAGAAATTCTGTTAAATAGATTTAATGAAACCCATAGCTCACTCGTGAAATGTGATCTCATCTGCTGCCGCGACATTGTCTGCAGTGTTTCTACAGAAAGGTACACAGCAGCGCATTGTTCGTAATTTCGTTGTTCGAAGTTCACTTTGCGCCGAGCACTCGAACCATTGATTAAGCGAAGGAACCGCGACACATAACTATGCAGCAGACTCTCTAACTCTCCACTTTTAATGAATATTCCCGCAAGCAGCTGATTGTTGAATTGTTTCGTGCATCAATGTTTATCTCTGTTGATGTTTGTTGTCATCTGCTAGAGCCTTTAACATCAGAGTCAGACAGCAATACAGGCGGCCAATATTGGGCCACAAATAGGGACGCAAACGATACATCGCTGCTTTCCAATATCGATGTATCTTCATAAACATCGATTTTATAACATCGATGTTGAAATATATAACATCGACGATACATCGTTCTTCATGAGCGATATTTTATGAACGGTGTTTTATAATAATAAGTTTTTATTCAAGGCAACATTTGGCTCAAATTGTTAAAATACAAATAACTTATAACTATGTTAGTGACAAATAGAATATTCTTATAAATTAAAAGAAGACTAGGTACTTAATACGTTTATTTATACATAACAACGAAAAATGGCGGCAATATTTAAAATAGGCATGACAATGATGTATGAAATGTCGAAGTGACTGCGTGCGCGGCGTCTCTGCAACTGCTCCAGTGTGGCCAGCTAGCAACCAGTGTGGTCAGCTACAAACTGGGGTGGTCCTCTACAAATCGGTGTGACATTTCTAACAATATAATAATACAGAAAATAAATGGAATTAAACTAAATTAAATACAATTAAATTAAATCAAATCAAATCAAATTAAAACACTATTGTGTGTTGTTTGACATTCACCACATCGTATTAGCTTAGCTTAGCTCTCGATGAGAGAACTATATATGAATAAAGAGAACTAAGTTAAAATTAGCTGTGATAATTAATAAAACTGGGTATACGAATATAACTGTAGTTGATTTCCATATTTTACTTTAAAAAGTGAAACTAAAAGGTTCATTTATTGGTTATATTGTTATGTCTTCAAGTGGTTTTTCTTTTTTTTTTATTTGGTCATTGAAACTCCAGAAAATCCAATAAAATAATTTAATTGATTATCATGCAATTGAGCGCCAGGAGGGTTCTGCTTTAGGTGTAAAGGCGGCACCCTGCCACACCGAGATAGGCTAGCCCAGATGTTTCTGGGAGTTGTGTTTTAGAGACTGTACCAGGAAGGGCGTAGCGATAGGCTATAAACAAAAGAAGTCTTCTGTCATTAACCCATTACCACACAACAAAAGCCGTAATAAGTCTATATGCCTAGCACTTACCCCTTCCGCACATCCGCAATAAAAACACAAAACAATCACTAATCTGAATCGATAATAACAACAAATAATAAATAAATTAACACAACGTTTCAGTTACAGTTACATTCAATTGCCGGTGAACCAAGATATTCACTTGACAGCTAGTCGTCTGTTCGCACACAAGACTATTTCTGTAATGACCGCGATGACATTTCATTTTTGATGAATATGATAAAATTACTTCGACAGTGAAATCAAATGAGTGTAACATACGAAAACAAATTATAAAATACATAGAAATAAATGATGCTCTGAACCGAGGTTCGAACCTGCGAGAATCAGTAGCTAAGACAGGCTATGACCCACTGCGCTATCATTTGTTAGGAATGTAAATTCAAAATGCTGGCCTTATTCTAATTTTATTCATATCAATATTTTTGAATTAGTTGTTGTACACACCGGCATATTAAGCGAAATATAAAAAAATCCGCCGCATACCGCTCGGGTAACTCAAGCATATCTCAGTGATATAAATATTATTGTTATGGAGTGGCCAGCGAGATCACCGGATATGAACCCAATAGAGCACGTTTGGGATTTGCTGAATAGTTAAGTCCAGAATTCCAGCTCCTGCCAACGCGGGTGAACTGCGAATCGCCGTAGTTGAGGAATGGTTCAGACTATCCCAGGAGACCATCGATAACATCATTCTCAGTATGCCTAGATGGGTAGAAACTTAAATAAGAGAAAGTGGAGGAAATACGCCATATTAATTACCACTTCGTTAATTTAATAAATCGTTAATTTAAGATTAATTTTCACTTTACCCGGTTACAAAAAAAGTTTAAAAATGTACCATTTTTCACAAATATGAGTAGCCTTTACTCGCAAAATGTGTTCTTAATGTGATCTTATTTTATTTAAAACAAATGAAACTTTAAATAACAAAAGAAGTGTAGTAAATAGGTTTTAACATAAAACCATATTTTTTTAATAATGGAATTTTTTTGTGTCCCGCTAAATAGGCCGGTGTGTGTATAGCAGGTTTATTTATTATACTTATTTGTTTAATTCCTGTTAAACTTGAATGCGAATATTTATTCGATATATTACATTTAATGATATATACATAAATTCAGTCAAAAGTTATTTATTAAATGGTAATAAAAAAATCTTCCTGTAAAAATCGATATATCGTTCACAAACTTCGATGTTTGGAACAACGATGTTACACTTTGGAAAACATCGATGTTTTATGAGCGATAGTTTCATCCCTAGCCACAAATGTGTAAAAATGATAAATTTCAATATGAGAACAAACGAGAAAACAGATTCAAAACATTAAGCTATGTACAGAGTTGACATTACCACAGAGTACTTATGTGTAAATAGAGTGACAGCATGCGTATAGATGAATTTTGCTTCACCTCTCGCGTCCGGGTTCATACTTTCATAGTACGTGAGTTCGTGCAGTTGTATTGTGTGGACGTTAATTGTGATATTGGACATCGTTTACACTTTACGACGATACTTTACTTCGATATTTCCCAACAATAACGACAGATGTGTACGTTATGTATTTGTCAGATTTATAACGTGTCTATGAGTAATTCCAATAACAGCTGCCGAACTTCCTTATGTACTCTGGTTGTAGTATTTTATACGACTTTGGTAAGCCCTCATTTATTCCAATGATTATTTCAAAGGATTGTAATTTAAACCTCATTTATGTCGCCAGGAACCAAGTTCGTTTTAAAGGAAAATTATTTTACATAATATTCATGATTTTCAAAAGATCGAAGTTGTTTCCTGGGGCCATAAATGGGTCCATGTTAAAGCAGGCGCAATAAAAAACTATTAATCCAGTCACTTTTTTATTTTTATGAACTTATATTAACTGATTACCACTCATGTATAAACCAATTCTTTTTAAATAAATAAAACATACTCAACAAAACCGGCTTTCATGATTATTTAAATGTCAACATCTGAATATGAAATTATTCGAGTTCAAAGAGATAGTTCTGAAAAGAACTTTGACAAATATTTTGAAAAAGTATGATCCTAATACTAAAACTAAGTTGTTCTGAAAAGAACTTTTTAAGTGAAACATAAAAATGTGTTGAAAAAGCTCGAAATATTCAATGTCGCTCTCGTCCACTATGTAAGGAGCCGACCGGCTACTTAGTTCATAATGGTGCACCCCCTTCTCTCGCACTGCCCCTCTCTCGTCCAGTTACTCGATGCTCTGCGTGGCGGCCGCCGCCGGCATGTATTCTTATTTTAATTTCGTGATATCTTTTGCATGGAATATCCGATTTCAATAATTCAAAAGTAATCATCAGGTATTGAGACAGTCTTGAATATTAAATTTAAATAATTTAATAAATAATTTATAAACGGTATGAATAACACGGTCTGATTTTGATCGGCATTTCTATCAATTTGTTAAATGTAAAAACGTAGTTATAGTGACGTAACTACAATAGTTAGACATATGGTCTCGCGAAGTTTTTTTGTAGATATTGATACATTCTTACACCTTCGGTTGGTTTTAATAGGAATTTCTAAAGGTTTAACGTAAAGAGACTAATTATTAAAGGTAACCATAGAATATATATATATCTGAGGAAAGGTTAATAAAATAAAAATCTCGTAAAACAATTTTAAGTCCAAACAAGTTATATTGAAAACTTATTATAGACACCACAGATCACATAATATGTAGGCTATAGAGAACGTAAAATGAACTTCAATGCAAATAATGAACAAGTTTTTGATACGCCACAAATGTTCACGTACAAATGCTACCACCGAATCATTTCGTGAGACGCGACAGATCAAGTCCAAACTTACGTGAATGCCCTTCACAAATATCTCAACGTCACTGCATAGATTACTTTGTTGCCTGCTCTTACTTTTGCACGCATACTCGCATGTATTACATGAAAATAGGTCTTCATCAGTGTGAATACTCATGTGTTTTACTGGATCTCCTTTTTGTTTGCATTCATACCCTCATAATTAACAAGGGAAACGTTTTTATCAACGTGAATATTCATATGCTTCATTAAACCGCTTTTTACTTTGCATGCATACTCGCATAATTTACACGAGAAAGACTTTCACCGGAGTGAATTCTTATGTGTCTTACTAGAATTCCTTTTTCTCTGCTTGTATACTCGCATACTTTACACGAGAAAAGCTTTTCACCGGAGTGAAATCTGATGTGTCTTACTAGAGTTCTTTTTTCTATGCACGCATACTCGCATAATTTACATGAGAAAGGCTTTTCACCGGAGTGAATTCTCATGTGTCTTATTAGAATTCCTTTTTCTCTGCAAGCATACTCGCATACTTTACACGAGAAAAGCTTTTCACCGGAGTGGATTCTGATGTGTCTTACTAGAGTTCTTTTTTCTCTGCACGCATACTCGCATAATTTACATGAGAAAGGCTTTTCACCGGAGTGAATTCTCATGTGTCTTATTAGAATTCCTTTTTCTCTGCAAGCATACTCGCATACTTTACACGAGAAAAGCTTTTCACCGGAGTGAATTCTGATGTGTCTTACTAGAGTTCTTTTTTCTCTGCACGCATACTCGCATAATTTACATGAGAAAGGCTTTTCACCGGTATGAATTCTCATGTGACTTACTAGAGTTCCTTTTTGTGTGCTTGCATACTCGCAGAATTTACACGAGAAAGGCTTTCACCGGAGTGAATTCTCATGTGTCTTACTAGAATTCCCTTTTCTCTGCTTGTATACTCGCATACTTTACACGAGAAAAGCTTTTCACCGGCGTGAATTTTCATGTAATTTACAAGGCTTCCTTTTGCTCTGCTTGTATACTCGCAAAGTTTACATGAGAAAGGTTTTTCACCGGAGTGAATTTTCATGTGATTTACAAGGCTTTCTTTTGCTCTGCTTGTATACTCGCAAAATTTACACGAGAAAGGCTTTTCACCGGTGTGAATTCTCATGTGACTTATTAGAGTTCCTTTTTGTGTGCTTGCATACTCGCAGAATTTACACGAGAAAGGCTTTTCACCGGAGTGTATTCTCATGTGTCTTACTAGAGTTCCTTTTTCTCTGCACGCATACTCGCATAATTTACACGAGAAAGGCTTTTCCCCGGTGTGAATTCTCATGTGTTTTACTAGACTTCCTTTTTCTCTACATGCATACTCGCATAATTTACACGAGAAAGGCTTTTCACCGGAGTGAATTTTCATGTGATTTACAAGGCTTCTTTTTGCTCTGCTTTTAAACTCGCATAATTTACATGAGAAAGGTTTTTCACCGGAGTGAATTTTCATGTGATCTAGTAGGCTTTCTTTTGCTCTGCTTGTATACTCGCATAATTTACATGAGAAAGGCTTCTCACCGGTGTGAATTCTCATGTGATTAACTAGATGTCCTTTTTGTCTGCTTGCATACTCGCATAAGTTACACGAGAATGGTTTTTCGCCCGTGTGAATTCTCATGTGAGTTACTAGATCTCCTTTTTTCCTGCATGCGTACTCGCATAATTTACACGAGTAAGGCTTTTCACCGGTGTGAATTTGCATGTGACTCGTTAAGCTACTTTTACTTTTCAATACATGATTGCATAAACTACATAAGAAAAGTTCCTCAATAGAGTGGTTTTTCAAATGCTTTACAATATTATTGCGTTTGCTACATTTATATTCGCAATGCTCACAAAAATACTCTTGAACATTCTGCTTATTTAAGGTTTCGGATATTCCAGTGCCGTTATTAACCTGAAGTTTATCAGTAACCTTTTCTACCAATTTTAACTCAGTTTTATTGACCGTGTCCAATTGTTGGAAGTTTTCTGCCTTACAGTCTTTAGTATTTTTCTTTTCGAAGGTCATTTCGTACAGTTCCCTCGGCGACATATATACTGAAATGAAATTGGTCATTATCATTTTTATACATTATAACAAAGGGTTAATTTTAGTGGCAAATGCGCAAAATTGCGCTCTTGAGCGGTTACACGGCACAATATTTTGAGCACCTCAACGTAATAATTATCGCAGGGCAACCTTAACATCGGGCATTTATTAGGTTTGAGACTCCTCCACATACGTTGTAAACCGCATAGGGAACGAATGAAGGCGTTGATATGAAGCATACCAATGATAGTAGTAATATCGATCGATTAGTATCGACTACGACTTTAAAATTGAATATAAACGTACAGTAGCTACAATAGCAGAATTACATTGAATTTGTGCAGCTTATCAGATCAGATTTGATTACACCGGCACACAAAAAAGAAATGTAAACTGCGCGCCACCTAAACTGACTTGGAATTCGTATTCAGCCGGTTCAAAGACATGCCCATAGAAAGGTGGCGGCCAGTGTACAGACATTTTTTTTTGTGTGCCGGTGTTATTATAGCAAATTAGCATATTACTATCTCAGTAGAAAAACGTTTACAGATATTTCTTATGCCCATGCGTGAATTGCAATGACACAGCCGGAGATGTAGGAAAAAATTATTAAGGTATTTAATTGCATAATACGATTCCACTTACCGGACGTATGAGGGTAGTCAGCAGAGGAATCACGACCCGTGTCTTGATTGCTCTCACTGGAAAGGACGCGTTATTTGTTAATCGAACTATATTCGCCAAATAATTAGCGGTATCATACATATCTGACTTTCAGAAGACTTTCTGATGATTTTCAGTCAAACAAAAAGTTTTTCTGGAAATCAATACAAATTACCCGAGGGAGATCTACTACCTCGGAGCTTTGTAAAATCAGAAGTTTAGATGGAAGTTTAATAAAAGGAGAAGAATGGATATTGAAGAGATGGAAGGAACATTTTGAAAGTTTGTTTGAAAGAAATGAAGCAGAGGTAAATATGGCCTCTGCGGATAGCAATGAATGTAAGACAAGTGATAGCGAGATTAGTATGGATGACATCATGAAAGCGATAAAAGGTATGAAATCAGGTAAGGCTGCTGGGTATGACAGAGTGTCAGTCGAGATGCTGAAGGCTGGCCGCGGGATTGTGGTAGCTCAGCTGTACTGCCTTTTCAATATATGCTGGGAGAAAGGTCAAGTCCCAAGAGATTGGAGCAAGGCCGTAATTGTCCCTCTATATAAAGGAAAAGGGTCACAGCAGGAGTGCAAAAATTACCGCGGTATCAGCCTTCTTAGTGTCGTCGGCAAATTGTATGCAAAGATATTGATTGAAAGGGTGATTAATGAAACTGATGAGAAAATATGGGACGTGCAAGCGGGATTTAGAAGAGAAATGGGATTTACGGATCAGGTCTTTTCTTTACGGTGCTTAACTGAAAAATGTTTGGCTAAACACCAAAAAGTTTATTGCGCGTTCGTAGATTTAGAAAAGGCCTATGATCGAGTGGTGAGGAATGAGCTGTGGTCAACGTTATCTACGTATGGGGTGAGCGGTTGTCTGATCCAAGCATTGAAGTCTCTCTATGAGGGTTCTAGTGCCTGTGTCAGAATAAACGGAGCGTACACGGAGTGGTTTCCTGTCGAAAGAGGTGTTCGACAGGGATGTGTTGCGTCACCATGGCTGTTCAACCTTTTCATGGATAAATGTTTGACAGATTTAAAAGAAAGTATGTATGGGTTAAGAATGAATGAATTACTCATCAAATGTTTACTCTACGCTGATGATCAAGTAATACTTGCGTCATCCGCTAACGAGCTTCAGGAGATGCTAAATATTATGAATGAAGCTTTGAAAGGGAAAGGAATGAAAGTGAATGTAAACAAAACGAAAGTTATGCTTTTTGAACGAGATGAATCTATGATGAATGGCAATATTTTGATAGATGGGGAACAAGTGGAAGAGGTGAAAGAATTTGTATACTTGGGATCTAAATTTACAAAAGATGGAACATGTGACAGTGATATCGAAAGGAGAGTGAATGCAGGGAATATGGTAAATGGTGCTCTGCATGCTTTTATGAATAGCCAGATGGTGTCTCAAAGGGCTAGACTGGCAGTGCATGCTGGAGTGTTGGTGCCAACACTTATGTATGGTAGTGAAAATTGGGTATGGCAGAAGAATCACAAAAGTAAAATAAATGCGGTAGAGATGAGAGCGTTGAGAAGCATGAGTGAATTAAAACTGAGTGACAAAGTAAGAAATAGTGTGAGAAAGGTATGCTTAGAAGGTTTGGGCATGTAGAGAGAATGAACGAAAGGAGACTGACAAAAAGGATTTATGAGTCAAGAGTGAATGCGAAAGTTGGAAAGGGAAGACTCAGGCAAACGTTCCTGGACCAAATCCAGGACATTTTTAGTAACGGCCAGGTCAAGAGTACTCTAAACCGACGAACTTGTATGAAAGGTTTAATGAGAATGAAAGAAGCGAAGGAGATATGCAAGGATCGTGGCAAGTGGAAGGATGTTGACTCTGCCTACCCCTAAGGGAATGAGGCGTGATGCTATGTATGTATGTAATTAGCGGTAGATTTCCTACTACATGTTGTAAACTAGACACTCTTCTCTGGAGGTGTTCAAAGCGAACTGGCCTAAATATAATTAAAATTAAGCTTTAAACAGTTAGATTTATGCTTTTGGGACCAAAATGACGAAAACTGTTATTACGAACATATAGCCACGAAAAGATTTGTGGACATACAGATACAAAAATCCTGTACAATACAAATATCACACTCTATAATGAGTTAAACGCACTCACCGGTGCTGTGAGTGCAGTGTCGTGTGAGTGCGGTGGGCCAACTGTGTGTTGCATTCATCACTACCGCACTCCCCGAGGCGCTGCGTGGAGAGAAACACTAGTTCATTACAAAGCGCAACCGTACGAGAACAGCAATTACGAAAACATATCTCTCCTCAGCCAGAAAAGCTCTTATAAACAAATGGTAATGGTCGGACGCCAACTCAGAATCCACCATAACTAAAGAATTTATTCGAATTACGTCACCCGCCGCAACTATGTATATG
>JACTOM010000043.1:5621-64952 GCA_015832385.1 Elymnias hypermnestra
TCAATATTGAGTTTTCTATTAAGATTTTCTCAATATTTGCCCGAAGTTGGGAAGTTGGCGGTGTGATCCACCCCCGTGCCTCGGAGAGCACGTTAAGCCGTCGGTCCTACGCCTGAACTCTCTCCGGTCGTGTAGGATTCCCGTCACATCGGACTATGAGAGTGGAGGAATAGAGAGTGCACTTGTGTACTACGCCTGCCAATCCGCAGTGGAGCAGCGTGGTGGGTCTATGCTCTAAAAAACCCTCGCTCCTCGGAGTGAGGAGGCCAGTGCCCAGCAGTGGGACGTTAATGGGCTGCTACTTACTAAGTTATTATAAATTAAATTAATTTATATTCATAAGTTTTTGAATGTACAAAAATATCTTTACAGGTCAGTATAGATAAATCGTCAGAACCAGTAATACCTAATGAAAGTCACAACCCTCTACTAGTAGCCAGTATAGAGAAGGCTTTAGACGCAGAAGAAGCTAATATAAACAATCAATTGAATTATCCAACTCCTTCGGGTAAGTTGAGTTACTTTTATTTTCAGGAAGCTTATAGTTGGTCCCCATTTCTTCGTGATTGGTTATGGATATAAATATTGTTATCATTAAAGCTCTAAGATGTACGTCCATGATTAGCACCAGTCGTCGATTACCAATCGTATTTTAACTAGAGCCAAAAAACTTTTCTAAAATCGCGTAAGGCTCTCGTTTAACATTTTAATGACTTGAAGAATGGAGTTATCAATAAAGCTATTGCAATTAAATACTGCAGTTTGTTCGCCTTAAGAATGCAGTGAAGCATTATTAAAGCCCCGCTTCCTAACCTCAAATCTTTGTGAAGTGAACATCTTCAACCAGTTATCGATACGGAGCCGGGGCTGATGACTCACTACATTCCTAACGCAAACAAACTGTCATTTTTTGTAGACTTACAGCAAAAAATATTCCACTTTTGTTCGGAACACTTTTCCTGCAAGAGGTTTTTTTCGTCCTAAAAACCTAGACCTCACTGATCAGTATTTTTTTCTGATTAAAATGATATAAAAAAACCTATTTTTGGTTTTTGAGGACTGCAGCATTACGTTTCCTACGTCGATATTCATCATTTGGATTGACAGACACATAAATACACACTGAGACAGACAAAGACGCACGCACATGCACTCTAACGCACACACAAAGACACATGAACACTAAAATTCGCACTTAAAGGGTCCGTCAATATGTTTTAATGTTAAAATGGTTATTTATATCTAGGCTTTTGGGTATAGCAGTATATTCATATAGCAAATACATATAAATACACACACAGCCATAGACGTACGCACACACACTGACACACTAACACAAAATCACTAAAAGATACACTGTAATTTATGTCAGTACGAACTTTTCGTGCAATTTATTTAATGCAATTTTAAAAAGTTTAAATTTTATTTGTAGAAGTTGAAACTCTTGTTAATGGAAAGGCAGCACGTTTAGCAGTTGAATGTTCTAAGACAGAATTGCGTGCTCCGTGCTCCGAAGGAAGAAAATGGAAATGCGTTCTAGTTGATGGTCGATGGCGAAAACATAAATGCAAATATGAGGTAATATATTGTTTACTTCACGGATTTAGAAATAAAAACACTTGATGTGTGCTTAAGAGCATGCGACAAAAGTGAAAACAAATGCGAAGTTAATAATACGAAATAAAATTATTTGTTGGATGTATAATAATATATGTTAAATAAAGAAATAAAATGAAGCAGTGACGAGTTGATTTCCACTTTATTCCAATAAACATTACATAATCAAATTTGATGGCAAATTTTCATTCAATGCTCATAGAATAAAAAGCACAGTGTGGTTAAAGAAGTTTTCACTTTTCTCGAATAGTCATAAGCTTATCCACATTTTAGTTTCTTTAACAAAAGTTTAAGTTGCTTTGATTACAGCCGGATATAGTTATGCCACAACCTAAGATGAGTACGAAAAAATGTGCTTGTTTTACTCCAAGTGGGCTCGTTTACACGAGATTAGAAACTGATGGCACTATTGCTCGGCGCCTTACGGACACATTTAATGAAAACAATACTAGAAGCCGTAGATCAATAAATAACAACAGTTTAGAACCTAACACTGTGGATACTATTTTAGAAGAAAATCCAAGCATAGGACATTTGAGTTTTATAAATGAACCAGTGGATGAACTGGAACAAATAAATACCGAAACCTATATTGACAAACTTATAAAAGAGACTGAAGCTTTTATTAAAGCCTATGAACTTACCAAAGATAATGTATATCCTAAGAGAATTAAGCGGCGAGCACAACACTGGAATCATAACAAACATAAAAAAAGAAATGATCCAATGTTACACAACAACAAATCATTAGAATGTAAGATTGAAGAAAACGGAGCTGTAAATTGTTCACAAGTTATTTATAATGATTTAAAAGCATGGCATACAAATAGACTAAGTTTAGAAGATCAAATACGACAACTGCGAACGAAACTAGAAGACCTAAAAGAAATTAAGAGACATTTAAAAATCAGTAAACCATTACACGAAGTGCAAACGATGGCTCCAGTATTATTAAGCAATAACTTGCACAATAGGAATACTACTCATTTTAATACTACAAAAGATAATTTAAGGAAGAATCGTGTACATAGAATTAAAACGAAACATAGAAACATGACTTCTTTTGACAAAAAATTCAGACAATCAAACGAATACATTATACCGACAGTTAATATTAACGCCAAAGACGATATTTTCAATATGCAATTGAAAAACGAGACAACTACAGAAACAATTCCAAATGTAGCAAACGATACAGATCAAATTGAAATTGTAACAAAGCACAAATTTATTTTGGATGATATAACAAAATTACCACTTACTACTGTAACAACTGAATCCATTTTCATTGATCAGAATACTATATATGACAAAACCGCACAATCCAGCATAACTGATACAGTAAACGATATAACAACTGAGTTTTTGAAATTAAACGAAGTTAAAAGCACAAAACAAACAACAAGCAACGTAATACCAACATATATGACTAATAATAAGAGACAACCGACACCAACTGAAATGTTATCGACTTTAAACTTCTACAGTTCTGCAGCAGATGAAGTTATATCAAATCATAAGGCAAATCCAACACCAATACCACATTACCATGTTGTTAACTCTAAACCTATAAGGCATAAAATAACCAAAGCCACATTAGGTCCAACTAGATTCGATGCTTCTGAATATGAACAGATAAATACAAATAAAAATGCCAATAATAATGGTGTATTTAGGAAACCATTTGATATATTCCAAAGGAGACTTCATCCGTTGTTTATAGAGAACGAGGATAAGCATGTGTGTTATTGTGAAGAGAATCGGTAAGAAAAATTACAATATTTATTCAAGTTGGCTCAATAAACTCTTGAATCATCATTATCTTGCCCGTTGATGATAAACCATCAGTTCGGACAGTTGATTCTACTGATTAGAAACTCTGTAATTGCTCTTATAAACAAACTGTTTATTATAAGTATTGTTTTCATGCGTAATCAAATCCCAGACATTTTCATTTTCAACATTATAATATGCTTTATTTATAAATGTTCTTGCCATATTACTGTAATTTATGTAGAGGAAAGTCTCAATAATATAAATTTAAAATAAAATTATCTTTACATACATTCAGATATGTTGTGAATTGTAATTGAAAGTAATTGGCATCTTGTTAAAAGTGCGTACGCTCAACCAGGCTAATGATTTCTGAACCATTTTAAATTAAAATATATCATTACTATTTTGTTTTTGTTTCCTATACTAAATGTACTGGATTTTTTACTCTATTACAAATATACAAAATATTTAATATATACTGTGAGGGTACTCTGAGAATCTCTGAAAAATATTTTTTTCAATCAATATCAATTATTCTGTTAAAGGAAAATGAAGGCATCTGCTAATGCATATTTAGAAGCAGCACAAAAAATACGAGAGGAAAGAAGGAAGCTAAAAGAACAAAGGTTGAGAAAGAAATTGAGAAAAGCAAAGAAGAAGGTAATTGTACTTTTTTTACAACAAAAAAAGAAACAAGCCTACTAACATAAAAGATTAAAAACTTCCAATTAATTAATGAAATAATATATTAAGACTTGAAATTTGGTAGGAATATTCCTTTGCTTAGTAGATGGCAAGTTTCTTATTTGAAAAACAATTTGCCTAAATTAATGAAATTGCTACCCAAAAACATTCTACGCAGACGAAGTCACGGGTTCAGCTAGTATATATTAATATATGGCAGTTTTAAAGTTAATAATAATTTATATTTCGTAGATTTAGAAAAGGCCTATGATCGAGTGGTGAGGAATGAACTATGGTAAACGTTATCTACGTATGGGGTGAGCGGTAATCTGATTCAGGCATTGAAGTCTCTCTATAAGGGTTCTAGTGCTTGTGTCAGAATAAACGGGGCTTACTGGTGGTTTCCTGTCGAAAGAGGTGTACGACAGGGATGTGTTGCGTCACCATGGCTGTTCAACTTATTCATGGATAACTGTTTGACAGATTTAAAAGAAAATATGTATGGGTTAAAAACGAATGAATTACTCATCAAATGGTTACTCTACTCTGATGATCAAGTAATACTTGCGTCATGAGCTACAGGAGAATTAAATATTACGAATGAAGCTTTGGAAAGGAAAGGAATGAAAGTGAATGTAAACAAAACGAAAGTTATGCTTTTTGAAAGAGATGAATCTATGATGAATGGCAATATTTTGATAGATGGGGAACAAGTGGAAGAGGTGAAAGAATTTGTATACTTGGGATCTAAATTTACAAAAGATGGAACATGTGAAAGTGATATCGAAAGGAGAGTGAATGCAGGGAATATGGTAAATGGTGCTCTGCATGCTTTTATGAATAGCCAGATGGTGTCTCAAAGGGCTAGACTGGCAGTGCATGCTGGAGTGTTGGTGCCAACACTTATGTATGGTAGTGAAAGTTGGGTATGGCAGAAGAATCACATAAGTAAAATAAATGCGGTAGAGATGAGAGCGTTGAGAAGTATGTGTGGATTTAAACTGAGTGACATAGTAAGAAATAGTTGGTAATAAAAGAAGACGTAGTGACTTAAATCGAGAAAGGTATACTTAGATGGTCTGGGGATGGAGAGAGAATGAGTGAAAGGAGGCTGACAAAAAGGAACTCAGAGTGAATGCGAAAGTTGGAAGGGGAAGACCAAGGCGAACGTTCATGGACCAAATCCAGGACATTTTAAATAAGGGCCAGGTCAAGAGTACTCTAAACCGACGAACTTGTATAAAAGGTTTAATGAGAATGAAAGAAGCGAAGGAGATATGCAAGGACAATTGGCAAGTGGAAGGACGTGGTCTCTGCCTACCCCCGTTACACTTCATTTTGTATAGTGTAATAATTGATGTTTACTTGAAATCAACGGTACATAATTTATTTTAATATGATATTTGTATGTTTTTGGCAAATATGGCTTATATGGAAATTGGTCATGTCATGGACATTTTTTGGCAAATATTAGTAAAATTACTTTATAAAACGCTTTTCACAACTTTATCATATGTTGTATAAAGTAACGTTTTACCTTATAAGAGATTTTTGAAGTGAAACTTATGTTATGATATGGATGTGTGAATATGTGTTAGTGTTTGTTGGGTTTTCAGCTTGTCACATTTAGAAAAATCTCTCACACACACACACACTTATTTATATATATATATATATAAGTATAAGTCCCGGAAATCTATAATCTATTTTAAATTTGTATAAATATAAGCAAGACTTAAAGGTTAGTTTGCCAAAGAAGTTTCACTTCTGACATATGTACTTTATACGCACGCACTTTTTTTTAGGCGGAATTGGAAAGATTATGTGAATCTGAAAGAATGAATTGCTTCCGACACGATAACGACCATTGGCGTACAGCTCCGCTTTGGACAGCTGGTCCTTTCTGCTTTTGTATGAGTTCCTCAAACAACACGTATAACTGCGTGAGAACCATAAACGCAACTCACAATCTACTCTACTGTGAATTTGTAACCGGTTTGGTCACATATTACAATCTACGAATTGGTACGTAGTATTTTTATAATTATTTAATCGCGTATACAATTGATAGTTTTAAGGTAATAGTAAAACATCTTAGGAGTGCCTAGCGTCTATATATCGTCGCGAATACTAAGTCTAGTTGCAGTCTAGTTACGAGAAAGAATTACGAAAATCCATCTACATTTGAGGAAATTCATCAAAATTCTGTTCGCATAATTTTTGCAACATATGTGAAAATAAGTTGCCTCAGCACTAAAAGGGTTAATCTATTACTATTTTTCGTAAAATAAAGGTTTATTTTCAGGTTCATCATGAAAATTAAGAAGTCAAATAAAATATCAAATCAATTTTAATATGTATTATAATGCATGATATTTTAAGAATATTTTTGTTGTTACGGCGGTTGGCGTAATATTATGTCTTCTAAATTAGTCAACAATCAGTGTTGCCATATGCAATACAAATTAATTTATGTAATATAAATAAATATTGATCGAATTTTATTAGCACTATAAAAATTGATAGTCAGAAATACTTTATTGCAAATAAAATTTAAAAAATACAAAAACATGTATAATGAAGCTATAAACCTATCTGCAAGAGCAGCCTGTTTGCTTTAAGCTATCTCAGCCAGGCAATCTTTCTGGAAATTAAAACTAGTAATTAAATATATATATATATATATATATATATACATATTTTTCTATCCAGTTTCTTATGGTTATATCTTTAGTATTTATGTATATTATCTGTATGTATATATGTATATTTTATACGTAGTTTATGTATGAGTATATGTATGTTTATAATATATCTTAAGCTTGTATGTATGCTGACATATTCTTAGCTTTTTCATATGTGTGTACCTACACCACATGTTTTATAAAATTCTTCCACTTTCTGGGGTTCCTGGAAGAGATCTCTCCAAAGGGATAAGGTATCCTATGTATACTAACTTTAATTTCTTATTAATGTGACTTCTTTTTTGGTGCATAAATAAATATATAGAGGTAATGCATAAATAAAATAAACTAAAATTGACATTCTATAAGGAGAAATAAGTAAATATATATAAAATAAATACCATACAATATTACTTAAAATATATATAATTACACAAACGTATTATGTATAATCCGTAGGTATTTTAGTGTGTATAAGTGATTCTGGTAAAGAAGGAATAAAACTCCACTCATATGGTAAAATGATTTAGGTAAGACGTAATAATACGCCAGCCGCAGTGAAAGGGTTAACTAAGTCTATGATTTGAAAAAATACTGGGAAATAAATAAATAGATCTAACGCGGACAATTATCTGTATGTATATTATCTGTATCTTATAATTATCTCCATCTATATATATACGGCGAGCGAACTGCGAGTTTTCTAGTTCCTCGCCTTATTAATGAACTACCCTACACTTTGGTAGAAAAAGTGTCTAGCAAAAATATTAAAAAGATTTATTGACTATTTGAACGGGTACATATCACGATGGCGATTTTTAATTTTTAATTTTTGCCGATATTTCGCCATCGTGATATGTACCCGTTCAAATAGTCAATATGTTAAAAAGATTTTTACTTGCGCTATTTACATTAACATTTAAATGTGTAAGAATTCTCATATTCGATTGATTGGATTCGGAATATGAGTATTTAATAATAATAGACCTTGTACATAATATATTTTAATTATAATTAGATGTAAGCTTAACACTAAGGGCAAACCTCTGTGGTTTTTTATAATGTTAAGCAACAATAGTTTAAGTAATTTGTAAAGGATAATAAATAAATAAATAATAGAATCTCGATACGCGATCTTTATATTGTTTATCACCATGTTATTTATGATATCTAAAATATTTTCAGATCCTTTCGAGACACAAAACAGGGTAAAATATTTGACCTCATCGGAAAAAGAGTATTTTCATAATCAATTGCATCAACTATTGAACTGTCGCGGACCGTCTTGCAGGAGATTCTCTCATTCTAATACAGCAGGTACATTATTAGTTTATTATTTTTCGTGTAGATTCCAATTTTATATAATTAAATATTATAAAGAATTATTATGACAATACTTCCATTATTGTTCATTATTTATAAAAGTTTTTCGTAGTGCTTTATTTTTAATTTAATGGGAAAGACAACTATTTTAGAGTAACAGCCTGTTATTCTCGTTGAAATTATAAATTCAGATACTTTTTGAAGTGAAACTTCTTTAGGCGCATGAGGGGAAAATTTTTACGGATGAAACGCGTGATTAGCGTCACTAAGATGTGACAAATTTGAGATTTTAATAAATTATAATTTTCGACAATCAATATTTTAACGACAATTAAATTCATTTCACAACATATCATCCTTTTACTTTCCCTCTAAGTCTCGGAAATCTAACGTTTAACATTTGTATAAATATAAACAAGACTTAAACATTAGTTTGCCAAAGAAATATAAGTTCTAACTTCCGACTTCTGTATTTCGTACGCACGCACTTTTATTTTTTTACTTTTAGTGTAGATGCAAATTATATATACCTAATTGAATATTGTAAGCATTATTATAATAATACTTCTGATATTGAACCTGATTTATACGTTTTTCGTGTAGCTTTTTTTTAATTTAATGGGAAAGACAACTGCTTTAGTGTAATACTGCCTGTTATTCTCTTTAAATGTAAAAAATACAAATACTTTTTTTTTTCAATTCTTCCTTTTAAGGAAAAACGCTTAGGTTTAGCTTAGATATTTTTTTCTTCTTCAGTTTAAACGAATCATAATTTTTTATTTAGCAAGCAGCAATGAGGAGGTAAACAGACGTTTCGTGGATGATCATATGATGTACAGAGGGGAACCACTTGGATATAGTGAAAGGTATTTTTTGTTTTACACACAATCATTCACTTAAATAAGTACATTGACTCGTATTAACATGGCAAGATCACCGTTAATTTTTGCATTAAATACCAAATTATAACTATATTTAGGACCAATAGTAGCTTAGAATGGTTTCTTTTTTATCAAAATGTTTTATACGCCATTGAATGATTCTCGTGGAAGTGAAGAGAAACCTGTTATACTTTATAGAGCCAGCTATCAGCCAATGGAAGTCCTTTCAAAATCGGTCAAGCCAATTGGAAAATTATCGAGAATGAGTTTTGCCTTTGTAATGGCCTGGTTAGGGTATAGTGTCAACAATTACCAACTAATCATAGACTTATCATAAAGTCCACAGATACGTAACACCGTTATCATAAACAAAT
Source organism: Elymnias hypermnestra (assembly GCA_015832385.1). Lineage (NCBI taxonomy): Eukaryota > Metazoa > Arthropoda > Insecta > Lepidoptera > Nymphalidae > Elymnias > Elymnias hypermnestra. Next base: position 14,961 of record JACTOM010000043.1, read on the forward strand.
CTCTATACATAACATTTACTAAACATGAATATGTATTAAGTAAAAAGTTATAAAGCTGTTTTCAGCGATGTCATCCGCTTATTTATTTTATTTATCTATTTAAGGACACTAACAATATACAAACATAACATTCAAAATATAAAATAATATAAACTAGGACACATTTACTTATACGTATATCAATTATAAGTGAACATAACATTTGCTTTGTCATGTAATACGTAGAAATATAATCAAAGTTTAATTAAAACAGGAAAAAAAGATATAAACAATAATAAAATGAAATAATTAGTTTCCTATTCCGTAGAAATTTGAGGAAATCCCTTATTTATCGGATAGAATATGTTAATATTTTGTCTAATAAACATATTTTTTTACATTTATAACGGTACTTATAACGGTAAAACATAAATACATACAAAAAAATTATATTTATAATGGAATGTGTTGCATTTCAGAGCATGGCGATGGAGTGGTTATGGTCGTCGATATGCACGAGCAAGGGAGTTGCACCGACGCCGCCACATGATGGCGTTCTAGTCAACATAATTTGATGTTTTTGGAGAAAATTTATAAATTATCTTACTTTTTAGGACTAAAGAAAGGAATAGATTGACTTTTTAAAATCTAGGAATGTTGTTCTTATAGTAAATAAAAGTATACACCGACGGTAACGAGGCCACAGCTCTAGCACATTCTATAGCCATTCAATCCTCACAAAATTATATATTATAACTCTAAATTCTATCACTGTGAACTTCTAAAAGAAATAAGTTTAAACTTTATAACAGGTATCTTAATTAATCACGTATAGTATCCAGTAAAAAAACTTTCTAGAAAGTACTTTGGTTAAGGATGTCATAACATTTTCGAAAAATGTGAATGAAAGAAAAGGTTTTCCTAATTTAAATATAAAGGAAATTGCATAATTTATTTTCCTATATTAATTTTATACCTTTTTGTTGTCAAAACTCAGCACCCACAGCTGTGACCTCGTTTGGACGTTAAATACATCGAATCTTTTAGGGCTTCCTATAATCGTAGGAATACATTTTTATAATATAGCTTTACATAGATGAAAAAATAATTTTATTGTAATTTAAACTTATTCAATCAGTTCAAACTGACGGTCAGTGTACACTGACGTTTATATATTTGAGTTCTATATACAACAGTAAAATACCTGTATTACAACAGTTAAATATTTTTTTTATTTCATTCCTGTAATTGGAAAGGCACCGGCTGCAATATGCGTTTTCTAAACGAAAAATGGCGCTAAATAACGCCATCTTGTTTATTTAAGATTTGTAATGTCATAATTTTACAAATGAAATTGTAGTTGTGCAGATAAATAACACTTATAATAACAATAGCTGGAAATCGTGGAATACTCGTGTGTCTATTAACTAAAAAAATATTCCAATCCCTTGACCAATATTCTAAATAAACTTTCTTACCCTGCTTCTACTTTGCCCTTATAATTTATTTTCATGATAAATATTGGCCTCTGTCTATTTGAAAATTCTCATTTTATCTTACACTAAAATTGGTTTAGCGGTTTAGTACAGCAGCTGATTACAATATATTTTTTATTGTATCTCTATAAAGGCACAGCTACAATATGCATCTTTCTTAAAAGTTACTAAACGAAAAATGGCACCAAAATAACGCCATCATGTTTTTTAACTTGCCAATTTGTCAAAAATTTACTTTTTTATTTAGAAAAAGAAATTGTAGTTACGCAGATAGCAACTGGTACCAACGATTTTTTTCATACAATTTGACCATTGATTGGTGATAATTCTAATACATTATAATTATGTAATTAATTATTCTAAACCCTCGTCTTAAACCAATATTCTATGAGATTTTCTTACTCTCTTTCATGTGCTGATAATTTATTTTCGTGATAAACATTGTTCTATGTTTACTTCCAATTGTCCTATTTTAAACTGCACTAAAAGTTTAGCGTATATATTTGTTCTTTACTTTGAAAGACACTAGTTTTACACTACAATTTACATATTTATTTCCTAAACATTGTTAAATGAAAAATGGCGCCAAAATAACTCGATCTTTTTAAGGTTGGCAATTTCTTGACAAATTAAATAATGAAATAATATGTATTGAATTGTGCAAATAGTTAAAACGTTTATCCTATTTTATCCCAGACAAAAAATAAACCAATATCAAGGCATTTATTGTTATTTAAGAGCAATATGCGTTAAATTGAATAATTGAACCATAAATACAGAATATATAATAATACTAAGTAAAAATTGTATTGATACATATAAAATTCTAGTCTTAAAATATGTAAGTAATAAGGTCTGCTGTTTTTGTCTTAGTATGGTATATTGGAAATTTTCATGGTAAATGAATGATGAAAGCCTCACTTTGGCAAGAGAGAACCTGGGTTGGATACTGTCAGGACAAATTTAAGAAATGGTGTTATCAAATTTCTGAACTGATAGGTAAAAAAACAAATGATAAATATTTTACAAAAGAATAAGTATAAATATTGAAATAATCAATATATACACTTATCAAATAATCGGAAAACTTCAGAAGTGATTTTATTCTTAAATTATTTATAAAATGACTTTACTTTCTTTTTAGTGACAAGTTTTCAACTTATTTCTAAACGCAATATATTACTCTACATTCTGCATACATAATTTTTGTTCATGTAATTAGTTGTCATAAATTTGAATAAAAAATGTTTCAAATTGTAACATGTTTTAATATACCTCTTATTTTATTGTCAAACTCAAATCCTATAAGGATCAGAGATAAGAGCAGTCAAAGTAACACTTGCTGCTAACTGCAGCGAGTGTAACTTTGACGGCCTCAATATTTTATGTGCTGCATGGAAATCAAAACCAAGTTGATAAAAAGTTTTTATGCAAATCCCACAAAATATTAGTAAGTTTTGGTAAAATATACCAAGGAAAGTAAAAATTAGTCAATTTTCCTTTTGTTTCGTATGCGTATGATGCTGTGTAAAAACCATTAGAGTTAAACTGCTTCTTCTCATATCAGCATGCTTACATCTTAGACTGTGTTATCTCTTACTAGTTGGTGTGGTTACAGTACAGTTCAGTTGTACATCTTATCTGGTAGTTTTGTAACTAGCCGCACCCATAGCCTCCAATCAGTCAATGCTTAGATGAATTAGAATATAAAATTTCCTAAATTTGGCCACCGGGGCTCAAACCTGGGATATCTGCTAGTAAAGCAAGTACATGGACCACAATGCCAGCAAGGCTTTCAAAACATTACTATAATTTTTAACATGTTTATAATCAAAACAAAAATATATCATTATAATCAAAATACCAATGAGAAATAGAAACCCCATTCATATCAAAATTAAAAATTTACTATCGCTGAAATTGAAGTTCAAATATCCAAAATTGTATCCAAATCACTATCATTGCATAAAGAAAACAATTTTTTATCAGAAATTGTACTGCCCTGGATACTATTAAAACCTAGATCCTGTTCATTACATATAAAAGTTTCAGATTTATGTGAAATATCTACTGCATTTATTTCTACATGTGTTTTATGTTGAGTAAAATCTGTGTTTTCATCTGTTTCAATAAAATGGGACCATTTTGAGGCTTTGTTTATATTTTCTAATGAACCAAGAGGAGCTGAAGCACTAATAGATTCATTTGCTTCTACCATTGCAACTTGCTCTGTGATTTTACTGATGCAAAATGTTTTATTAAGATAACTAACATCTTTAAGTGAATTCTCTGCATTATCTTCTCTATGTTTCAAATTTAACTCGCTAGTATTACTAAAATTATTGTTTTCATAAGATACTCTTTTTGGACGTTTATTTGTTCTCTTTGCTTTTTGTTTTTGAGGTGACACTAAATAATCTTCTAGGTAATCTCCCCCTTCAGCTTGATTTAATGGAGCCTCTTTTTCCACATAAGCAGACCATTTACTCTCTTTTGCAGAATCACAATTTATATCCACTTTATTACCATCATTGACTATTTTGCAAATATTCTCTATCTCATTTTCAAAATCACTTTCATCAGAATCTATAGTCCTTAATTTTGATTCATCTTTATCACCTTGTAAGTTATTTAGCTTTTGAACATGGATTCTACAATCTTTAGCTGTACCTATACCATAGTGTCTTTTAATGGATTGCTTTTCACCACACACTTTACATATCCATTTGATATCCCTTTTAGTTTGGTGAACCTATAAAATTAGATCTATCAAGATTGCTTTCTCATTCATAAACCTAGGCTAGATAAGTTTCACTAGACAATTAAATCTAGATATGAGAGTGAAATGCAAGATAAAAATTTGGCTGTAAGTTAATGTCCCATTGCAAGGCAGACTTTTTTACTCATTATTTTATGGTGATCTCTACATGCTGTTCCTCTGTATATTGGCAGGTGTATAAATTATGCTTAAATTTTATTGATACTAACAAATAAGTAGTCAAAATCTATGCCACAAACTGAAATTTTTCAACATAGAAAAGTTCATTACCTCTTTGAACTTTATTACAAAATCAAAATTAATAGCGCAATAATTTACTTTTTACATTATAAAGTCTGTGCACTAATTACTAGTATTTAAGATACAGCTTATTAACAACCCACAGCAGGGTCCATGACTTCTCCCTTAGGACTAGATTTTTAGAGCATAAGCTCCACTTTGCGTCAACCGTCTATAAATATCCAAAAACTTCTAGGTGTATGCAAGTTTCCAAAGGATATTTTAATTTGACTGAAAAGCATTGTGATGCCCTTTTAAAGATTTTTTATTGCTGCCAGGTCAGTACTTGACTGTGATCACACCTGATGGTAAGTGATAGAGTCTAAGATGGGAATGGGCTAATCTGTTGATTTCTATGCAGCATCGAACCGGAGCATAAATCTCTTTGATTGGCGTACGTTTTTGCTGGTAGGGTGGTAACTAGCTGCGGCCGAACTACCTCCCTGGTGGCAGGTATACAATATTTCCACGAAAATGTAGTGTTGCCTACCCAACTTATGACTGTTACCAAGAATCTATGTGCCTATACATTGAGGCATTATAGCTCTAGTATTGTCCTTATCTACCATATAGAAATAGAGCTTTTACCTGAAATATGAAGCATTTGTAACATTTTAACACTTGAAATATTTGTGGCATGGCTTCTGTGAATAATTAAGTGAAGATTAAATTATAACTGTGTAAGCTATTGCGCCTTTGAGATTGTTTGCCTTATGAGAATTATATCCCGACGTGATTAACTGCTATTATTTAATCAATATCTGAAATTTTAATTGTAAGCAAAGCCCTCTATTCCATACAACAAAATCATAACATAATCACATTACACAAGTCACAACAAATAAACTTTTCTACACAGAGTAGAATACAAATTAGTACAAATTATAAAAGTTAGTACAGATCTGTATCAGTTAGTCATAGGTTAGTTTATTAACTTACTAAATATTTTTAGTACTCTGGTGTTACTGAATAATGTATTAGTATACTTAAACATCAGAAATTATTTTAAAATATAATTGACAGATTCATGAAATATCTACATAAAACATCGTTATCTCGTTATTCAACTATTTTATTTAATATAATCTTGATATCCAGATCAATAAAACCATTTACATACATACATAGCATCACGCCTCATTCCCATAGGGGTAGGCCTTCAGCTTGCCACAATCCTTGCGTATCTCCTTCGCTTCTCTCATTCTCATTAAACCTTGCATACAAGTTCGTCGGTTTAAATTACTCTTGACTTGGCCCTTATTTAAAACGTCCTAGATTTGATCCAGGAACGTTCGCCTTGGTCTTCCTCTTCCAACTTTCGCATTCACTCTTGACTCATAAATCCTTTTTGTCTCCTTTCACTAATTCTCTCTACATGCCCAAACCATCTAAGCATACCTTTCTCGATTTTAGTCACTACGTCTTCTTTTATACGACAACGTTCTCTTATCACACTATTTCTTACTCTGTCACTCAGTTCTAATTCACACATAATTCTCAACGCTCTCATCTCTACCGCATTTATTTTTACTTACGTGATTCTTCTGCCAACTTTCACTACTGTGCATACTAACACTCCTCCATGCACGGCCAGTCTGGCCCTTTGAGACACCATCTGGCTATTCATAAAGGCGTTCAGAGCACCATTTACCATATTCTCTGCATTCACTCTCCTTTCAATATCACTTTTACATGTTCAATTTTTTGTAAATTTAGATCCCAAGTATACAAATTCTTTCACTTCTTCCACCTGTTCCCCATCTATCAAAATATTGCCAGTCATCTCTTACAAAAAGCATAACTTTCGTTTTGTTTACATTCACTTTCATTCCTTTCCCTTTCAAAGCTTCATTCATAATATTTACCATCTCCTGTAGCTCATTAGCGGATGACGCAAGTATTACTTGATCATCAGCGTAGAGTAAACATTTGATGAGTAATTCATTCATTCTTAACCCATACATACTTTCTTTTAAATCTGTCAAACATTTATCCATGAAAAGGTTGAACAGCCATGGTGACGCAACACATCCCTGTCGAACACCTCTTTCGACAGGAAACCACTCCGTGTACGCTCCGTTTATTCTGACACAGGCACTAGAACCCTCATAGAGAGACTTCAATGCTTGGATCAGACAACCGCTCACCCCATACGTAGATAACGTTGACCACAGCTCATTCCTCACCACTCGATCATAGGCCTTTTCTAAATCTACGAACGCGCAATAAACTTTTTGGTGTTTAGCCAAACATTTTTCAGTTATGCACCGTAAAGAAAAGACCTGATCCGTACATCCCATTCCTCTTCTAAATCCCGCTTGCACGTCCCATATTTTCCCATCAGTTTCATTAATCACCCTTTCAATCAATACCTTTGCATACAATTTGCCGACGACACTAAGAAGGCTGATATCTCGGTAATTTTTGCACTCCTGCTGTGACCCTTTTCCTTTATATAGAGGGACAATAACGGCCTTACTCCACTCCCTTGGGACTTGACCTTTCTCCCAGCATATATTGAAAAGGGAGTACCTCTGAGCTGCCACAATAACGCGACCAGCCTTCAGCATCTCGACTGACACTCTGTCATACCCAGCAGCCTCACCTGATTTCGTACCTTTTATCGCTTTCATGATGTCATCCACACTAATATCGCTATCATTTATATTATATTCATTGCTATCCACAGAGATCATATTTAACTCTGCTTCATTTCTTTCAAACAAACTTTCAAAATGATCCTTTCATCTCTTCAATATCTAAACCATTCACCATCACCAAAAAATTAATTAAAATAAAGTACCACATTAAAGCGGGAAATGAAAATTGGGACAAGATTGCAAATAAAGTAAATCAAAAGTTTTTTTTAAATTATTTTATTATCTGAGCCACATTCATCACAGTTTTCGTAGTACATATATCATATCAACTAAGATTTTGTCTTACATTCTATTTTTTTATATTAATTAATACACATAAATTTATATACTTCTTGTTTTTAAAAGAATAACTTACATACAATTACTTCTTTACAGTAATTGTCTGTTTTTACACATATTGCACATAATGTTAACTACAGAGTTTTATTTTGTGAATAAATAAATTTGAGCGTCATAGAGATTATTGAAAAAAATTTATACATCTAATAAAAGAGAGAGAGAGAGAGAAAGATTAAAAGACTTATATAGTAAGAAGAAGCTATATACAAGTCCGCACTTATATTTATGTAATGGACGATCAGTCTGTACATGCTATTAATTTATTAATATTATTTAAAATGGAGGAAGAAATTCCTACAGCTAAACAAAGACTATAAAAAGGAAGAATTCATATTAATATCTGATATATAATATATATGTCCAAAATAATATTTGAATGTTTACAATTATTTTAAATCTTGCAACACTTAGTAAACACGTATATATTTACGTAACGGTTCAATATTAAAAATAATGATGTAAGTACGATAAAACAGTTTACATATTCATTTTTAATTGTCTCGCAATCTATTTCATATTGTATAAACTATATGAATAATATTATATCGTAAGAAAATATATTTACTTAAATACAAGTCTACTTTATTGTTTATAATATAATGGTGTATTTTATGCCGATAGAGATGCTTTTGTTTGAACGAATAGGAACTAATAATATGTATCTGGAAATATTTTTATCAGGCTATTTATAATTGCTCAAAAATAATATTAATGTTGCATCTTAGATAATATATTTGTCAAGATTACTTCAGATACAATCCTTGCATTAAATACTGGCCAACTTATATCTGTACAGAGTAGCTATGTAACGCGACGAATTATAGAGTAGTTACAGTTGTCTATGGGGTTTTCTTTGTACAGAGTATGTCGCGGAAATTGATAACATCGCTGTAATGTCCTTTCACGTCGGGTATAGAGTTGTTATTCTTTCGGTAATTTAATTAATTATCCTTTATCAAATATTGTTATTCACGTGGTTTTTTTTCCAACCCATGGTGGAGTCTATACCCTCCCCCCCCCCCAACCGCGCCGAAGCTGCGATTGGGTAGCGATAGTCTATTGCAGATCTAATCATAGATTAACTACAAAGTTCACAGATACATAACAATCGCCACATAGGAATATTTGTGACAATTCAATGGTCTTTATGTATAAACGGTCAACTAGCATTTTTGACATTTTGACGTTTTTGTAATTTTGATGATTATATCGCCAAATTTATTAACCTAGACCATTGTTTTTTAATCAAATATCAGCTAAAACGTGTTTATTATGATTAAAAACATATAATTAGTACAAAAGATTGTACATTAAGAAATAATTTGTCTTTGAACACTGTCATATCCAATTAGGAATTTATACGTAGGGGCAGTCAAATTGCATGTGAGTTTAATATTATTATATTAACAGTCCTGATACGAGTACAGGGCTGTGTTACATAAAAGTATTTCCGTTAAAAAATAAAGTGATTGTTTGTAAAGTCGGTTTTCGGACGATAATTTTACGTGGTAATGTCATAAGAACACATTAATGAGATATTATAATTGTAATAAACAAAGGAATTAGGCCGATCGCGCTTCTTTGTCACTTGTTACGCGTTCTCGCTTGCTTTATATGTCTTATAAAAACAATGTAAGTAAGTAAAAATAAGTAGCAGCCCATTAACGTCCCACTGCTGGGCACAGGCCTCCTCCCTCATATGAGAGAGAGGGTTTTTTAGAGCATAGACCCACCACGCTGCTCCACTGCGGATTGGCAGGCGTAGTACACAAGTGCACTCTGTTCCTTCACTCTCATAGTCCGACATGACGGCAATCCGACACGACCGGAGAGAGAGATCAGGCGCAGGACCGACGGCTTAACGTGCTCTCCGAGGCACGGGGGTGAATCACACCGCCAACTTCCCAACTTCGGGCAAATATTGAGAAAAGCTTAATAGAAAACTCAATATCCATTTTCGAATTGGCCCGACCTAGGACTCGAACCCAGGACCTCATGTCTGTAGCCGAACATGCTAACCACTAGACCTATGAGGCAGTCGTACCAAAAACAATGTATATTAAGTGAAAAAAAAGTGCGTGCGTACAAAGTACATGTCAGAAGTGAAATTTCTTTGGCAAACTAAATTTTAAGTCATGTTTATATTTATACAAATCTAAATGTTAGGAGTTTAATGAATTTCATTGTCATTAAAATATCACAAATAAGGAAAATTAATACAAATAATTTATCGAAATCTCATATGATAAATTGTTAATAAAAATGACACGGGTTTTTTGACAATATCAGAAATTATTAATTAATTTTGTTTTTGAATTTAAAATTTAGAAAAGAGAATTTATGAAGTATTTTCTTTTTACAGTTCATGAAAAAAGTTTATTAAATGACGAGTGGCACATTAAAATGCCAAGTGTCATTTGTAAATATTAAAACTACCTAACCTTCAAAGGAATTAACATAAAAAACGCTGCACATCTTGGTTACTTGGATAAAAAGTTTACCCTCAAAGAAGTTTCAATTCAACAACATTTTGGCGACCCTGATTGTGAGCAATCTTGAAAAATATATTACTGTAATACCATATACCAATAATACATATGAGAAACAAAAAAATTATATCTGAAAACGAAATTCTTTTTTACAATGTAGAATAATCAAACAGTAATCACAACATTAATTAGAGTTTTAAAAATTTGGCACAATATCTATTTTTGACACTTGTTTCACACGTAAATTGGCACAAAATGTGAGCTCTCACAAAGGCCTTAATAATTAGGCCATCATGGTGAGGATTTAAAAGGAACTTTGGTTAAACTGTGCGCCGATGACACATCTTTTTTGTAGGCTATGTATGCATTACTGTTGTTCTGCGTGTATAGCCTCTGCGAGCAGCACTCCCAGAACCTTGAGCCTCGCATTCCCTTCGCACTCTATCTATAATATCAGCGACCAATTTCTCTTCTCTTGATCTCTTTTCGTCCCAATCAGATGTATTGTTGTTTTCTCCTGTAAAATTTATCAATTACTAGCTAACACACTTAAATGTGAATGTTAATGACATCTATTTGATGGTTATGTAACTTGCCTAATCCCGTGTCCTCCAAACGCTTTTTAAAACTCTCCGATATCTTCTAACATATTCATTTTAATAAAATAGTGTTAAGGGTAGTTTTGGTTTTGTGAGCTCCTTCGACAGCTCACACTCGCGAAATACTGATTCAGGAACGAAATAAAATGCCAGCAGACTTCTTGCTCAACGCCATGTTGTCCACATGTCACAAACGCGGATATAAATGCGACCCACTAATTAGCAGCAACAACTTCGCGCCAAAAAGGGCCTCTTATATGCCGCAACTACGGCTGGCAAACGTACACTACTGTGACAAGTAAACGAAGCTATCGGGCACTCTTTATTGGTAATAAAGTAGACAGTTTTATTTAGTTACGTTATTCTCCAATCGGAAGGGGTAATAAAATTATACAATAACAAAATATAAAACGATTCTAAATTAAACTAAATAAACTATGTTGTTCAGCGAAAAGGAATAGTAAGTGAACAATATTCTTCAACGATTCTTATTAGATTATTTATATAGGACTCTAAGTTGAAGGAATATAAACTATATTTAGGGAACAAGTCGCGAACAGATTTACATAACCCATACTACGTATGTAATATATTTAAATGGATGAGGAATAATACTTTATTGTATAAAATAGCTTGGTAAATACCACATATTTTTTTGTAATATTGTCAAAGTGGGTTATCCTTTAGAAGTAAATATATACCAACACAGACTTTTTATAGATCTCTGTTAGATATATAATTTGATCTATCTGGTAAACGTTTGCGATTCAATTGCATAAAAATATGCTTGTTTGGTTGTCTTTACCTAAAAGACGCAAAAACGACTCAACAGCTTTTGCTGTAATTTATTATGCAGCAAGTGTGTAACCTGTATTAAAATGTAGGATACTTTTTATACTAATAAATAATCTGGCTAATGAGATTTTATCTTTACAAGTCATATTGGTGGTACTATTGCAGCAATTGGTTTAACGGCGGTAACAAAAAAAGCAAACAGAAGCAAGGATATGATATATAAGTACCCTCAGCGTGATTCAATTTTATTATACATACCTCTAGTATGTTTCAATATTTTTCTGTTTTCTGGTGATTTTGGCGCGGTCTTAACTTGTTTTCCGTTATTTTGATAATGTGGTACACTTGTTTTCGGAATGACCATTTCAGGGTCGGGTTCTTCTTTTATTTCAGTCTGTGTTGTGCTCGTTTGCTTGGATAAGGCTACAGCCTGGGAGTTTGTTAGAACGGGGCTGGAATCTCCTAGGACATCGCTATGTCGGCTGGCTATGTGACCGATGTATCCTGTAAGAACGTTTACTGATAATTATGATTACATATACGTATTTCTAAAAAAAATCAACACAAATAAACAAGACTTCAATACTTGAATCTAAAATAGGCAATTAGGACCTTTTTATCACAAAAAAGTGTGTGTGTATCTGGTTATGTATACGCGTTAGAAGTTTTTTGGCGTAACAAGATAATAATCTATTCAAAAAAATGTATTTTTCGCCTTATTCTACGTTTGTAGGGAAAATTAACTTTCATTGGATATAAATTTATGACTTTGATAAGAATATCACGTTTATATTTTCAATGTCACAATATATCTAACACGTAATATAATAAAATAATTAAGGTATTATATATTTATAAACTATTAAAACCTAAAATGTTGACTATAGCTAACTTCAGGGTGTCGGTTTTTGAAGTTATGCGCGCACACCGTCACTAAAAACTACACCCTGAAGTTAGCTATAGTCAACATTTTAGTTTGTTATTTTTTTATAATTATATAATACCTCAATTATTTTGTGATGGTGGGGGCGGGCGTAAAAATTTACTCTCATCTCTTTCCCCTAAAGCGCCTTGAGTAGTATAACTTCAAAAATAATCGGATGACCTATCCAACCACAGATTTGTCTTTAAATATGTAACCTAACAACGTTTAACCATAACTGTGTAATATTATTCCTTTCGCCTTTAAATTAACTGAAGAAAGTGAACACATACATAGCATCACGCCTCATTCCCATAGGGGTAGGCAGAGACAACATCCTTCCGCTTGCCACGATCCTTGCATATCTCCTTCGCTTCTTTCATTCTCATTAGTTTTATTTAGTATTTTTATTATTATTAGATTTAATTTTGATTGTATTCTAATTTAAAATTTATTTATTATTATTTTTAATTTTAATTTAAGTTTTGATTTTTTCTGTATGTTCTATGTACTTGTTTTGTTTTTTTTTATGATACTAAACTGTAAACTGGGACAAGTGCCTTTTAATAAAGATAAATAAAAAAAATAAATAAACCTTTCATACAAGTTCGTCGGTTTAGAGTACTCTTGACTTGGCCCTTAATTAAAATGTCCTGGATTTGGTCCAGGAACGTTCGCCTTGGTCTTCCCCTTCCAACTTTCGCATTCACTCTTGACTCATAGATCCTTTTTGACAGTTTCCTTTCATTCCTTCTCTCTACATGACCAAACCATCTAAGCATACCTTTCTCAATTTTAGTCACTACGATTTCTTTTATACCACAACGTTCTGTTATCACACTATTTCTTACTCTGTCACTCAGTTTTAATCCACTAATGCTACCGCATTTATTTTACTCTCCTTTCAATATCACTTTCACATGTTCCATTTTTTGTAAACTTAGATCCCAAGTATACAATTATCTATAATTTAAGTCTAGTAGTTTTTAAAACTCCAAAAGGATATCGCTATTTTAGTGTGTCATAAGGGAGAATTGTGTCATATCTTTATATTGAATGTGCAAGAGATTATCTATTGAAGATTATGACGGTCTCATGGATGACGTGGTTATCTTGTTCAGCTACATATATGGGTCTGAGTTCATTTATTCAGTAAAGACTTTTACGTCCAAGTGACGTCAAAATGATATTGTTATGTCAGAATTTAAGTAAGATATGAGTCACATATGACTCATTATTTCACCCTTCCCGACTTAAGATTTACTTGTATGATGTGCCTAAATGAACTATATATAGTCACTATTACGTCATATCTACGTAAAATTTGATTACCTATGTATACAATCATTTTAAAGTGTTTACACTAACTACAGTTATTTAAAAATTGATAAAAACTTACCTTTTCTGCTTTTAAAATAGACAAGGCACTGATCACACTGGAACAGAGGGCTAGGATTCAATGGATGTACAACATGAAGCTTGTATTTATGCCTGTACCAATGTGTTCGGCTCTGTAAAATTTCCCCACAGAGTTTGCATACAACACTTCCGTCATTTCGTGTCATGTATTCTAGAAAATCATTTTTAGCTTTTGGATCTCTTGAATCTTCTTGATCAATGTTCCCAGTTGATTCGTCATTATCACTTTTCTCTGTTAGAAAGTGAACTCCTTCTTTACCTTCCATGGAGGTTGGTTGGACGTCATTAAAAATTTCTGTTGGGCAATCTGGTGATGGTTCTGTTAATACTTCCAGTGTAATGATTGGCATACTATGAATGTCGTCATCGAATGTGTAATGGTATTCTGTAAATTCAATGGATAAAGAATTCATTTTAATAATCATATATGTACTTTGCAACTATAGTCTATTTTGTACATTAACTTTAAGTAACAAATAGAGCCTGTTAAATATTTTTAAAAGGAATCATTATTTGTGAGGATTTCGTTGTACAGTGTAACCTGCATACACTATTATACCACAATAGCTCAATACCTGACAGGGAATGTTGAGAAAAGTGTATTTCCTTAGGTCTGGGGGAAGGTTTCCATCCTGGCTAGCTATTACCCTACAAAACTTGTACTTGTAAACAGGAAAAGAAATTAATGTCTGTATCATACCTGCTGAAGTTTTTTATTCATCTATACAATGCCGTATTTTTGGTGTCGCTGGTCGGAAGGAACCTCTCGTTAGTGAGCATAATTGACGCAATGGTTGCTAACGAGAAGGACTGGAGGGCAGTTGCCTCATTCTGCGAATCTGTTATGTCGCTGAAGGAGGCACCAGAGAGGACAGAGTAGAGTGCCGACGACACTCCACTGTTCTGAGTAATGGAGGAGGCCGGGAAGCAGAGTGTGTGGATTTGTGAATCACATTTTCTCTTCACAAATCCTTAAAGTGACGACTCCGGGGCGCTAGTGTGGATTGTGAAGGCGAATCTTTTGTTGCTTACCCAAGTACATCTAGGGTGTCCATCTGGGTAATAGTGGATATTGTAACTTGTCAGTGAGTGTCACACACGATCCGGGGTTCATAAAGGCATTTCCGAAGACATAAAGAACCTCTATCGATGAGATACAAAGAAAAGTCCCAAAGACTTGACGAGAAGTGTTGTGTGACAAATTTACATATCGGTTTAAGGTGAAAATATGACTTTGGACTAATGATTAGTCCGAGCGTCTCTATAATCATGAATCATCGATTTCCTAGCATACGTGTAAGAAATTCAAAATCAAAAATTTTCTATTGGACTAGGCTTACTAACTTTTTTCAATCACGCCTGTCCTTCAATTAATCTACCACCGGTTTCCAAATCCAAGTATATTTAACATAGAAACATTCAACAACTGTATACTTACATATTACTTGAACTTATTGAAAAGTAATTGATATGTTTAGCCCAGTAAATGATTTCTGGACT
Source organism: Elymnias hypermnestra (assembly GCA_015832385.1). Classification (NCBI taxonomy): domain Eukaryota; kingdom Metazoa; phylum Arthropoda; class Insecta; order Lepidoptera; family Nymphalidae; genus Elymnias; species Elymnias hypermnestra. Next base: position 30,217 of record JACTOM010000043.1, read on the forward strand.
GCATGTCGCGGAAACACAAGGAGTCAAAGATAATTTTTGGTTCTTTTAAAATGAGTATTTCGCTTTTCGATGTAGCATTAGTAAAATCTGTGATTAAAGAAGTATTTGTTGTGAATCCGCAATACCGAACATAACCTATAAATATGAAACATAGCTTGTGGAAATTACAGGCAAAATCAAAAATATTTTATCGTAACGAACTCAAATACAGAAATATCATCTTAAGAATTACACTTATTAAATATCAAATCGCATATTCTTTTGCTAACTCTTGAAATTAACGCTTGAACTGAGCTTCTGATCACCGAGAAGTCAACCGATCAACTGGTCCTTCGAGCCGGATATTATACTCTTCGATAGTAGAACCTTAATAATGATCAAAACTTATAATTTAAATAATAAAATAACAATACAATTATAGTATTTATACTTTTATTTGAATTATTATTTATAGTGTACATATTTCCGCATTTCATACGAACGCGTTGGTAAGATTCTTTCCCTTAAATAAAACTAATTTAATTTCTTGTTACATATTTTTTTTTATATTTCGTAGCTTAAATGAAATTTAACTGTTAAAGCTCTGCTGTTTCCAACGATAATTTTATACTTAATATAATTAACCAGTTAAACTGTGGTAGTAATGTTAACTGTTACATATAATGTTATAGAAAATCTACCCAGTAGGTATACTAAGTGCTTACATTGTAAAAATACTATAAGAATAGTTGGTATACCTAAATGTTAGTGCCCAATAACAAACATAGTCTCTGATTATCTAAAATGCTATCGACAGTTTCCCCCTAATAAAACGTATTGTAAATCCTCTGTAGATAAAATCTTAAGAAAAACATTACTTATCATACGCATATAGTAAGAATAATACTAAAGCCGCAATATGTTGTTGAACGGCGAAATAAATATTTTTTTCTGTACTTTAGTAAATTATCAATTGAATAGAATCTAGAAAAAATAACACACGTATAACACATTGCACTAACTTGAATGTATTTATTAAGAATGTATAATCAAAATATACATTCATATGTCAGATTTTTTTTCTTAAAAAAAGGGATTCGTAAAAAGATCCTGAATTCTGTGGCATGAAATTTTTGTCAATAAGTTATGGATTTTTTATATATATTTTTTGCTTATATTTAAAGTTCATGATAAATGGTAGTAAACAGATTTTACCGCGTATATAGTTAAAACATTCTTACTTATATATATGACCTTTCAAGTCTTCAAGGGGTTTAGATTGACAATGAAATATATGTTAGAATACTTTAACCACATGCGTGATGAAAGTCTCTAAAAATACCATTTATTATATTTAATCAAAGTGTAAGAGCAGCTTAAGCGGGAACACTGTGGCTTCCGCTTCCCTTTTTGATGTGCCGCTTAAAAATTCTCATTAAAATGACAACATAGGTAACATTTAACAATTTCATTCCAAACATTGATTAATTTTTTCTCAATAATGTTAAATTTTTAATTTAGTTTTAACTAAAGATTTTGACCTTATGTAGGATGATTAATATTTTCTTATATGAATTTAAGTCTCGAGTTGTGTCAATGTAAAATCCATAAATCATTAACGCTACTATATCTGAAAGAGAATTTTACCGTGAAATATAAAAGGTGAAGTAGTAAGACAATAAACTCTATCAAAATAAAGTAAATAAATCAAAGAAAACATTCATCGGACCATCACCTTGGATATACGAGTAAGTATATCCAATTGTAAACCGACTGCACAAATCAAAACCGACTGCACAAATCAAAAACGTCTTAAATATAATCAAGTAGCTTAGATAATACATTTCTCTAAATTAAAGAGACCTGACCATTTTTTAGTTAATTTTGTGAAATTCTAACGTTTCTACGAAACAAAAAATATCAAAAAATTTGTAATTTTTTTAAAAGTATTTGAGACCACGACACAATCTTGAGAAATATATTATCTAAGTTCAGTATTAAGACACGTGTGTAGATACCGTAATACTAATGAAAACAATTATTTGTATATAATCTATAATTATATATGGCTGCCTGGCAGCATATGGTTGAAAGAAACTAAGATACAACAATGAACATGTTGCTAACTTAGTTAGCACTAATATCACAAAATAAAATACTACAAAAAAAGAAAGAAAATAAAATATAACACATTACCATCCAAATAAAAAAAAACAAAGATTTGAAAATAAAAATGAGTCGCTAAAAGTAGGAATGGAAAGAAAGAAACCTCGCAGTTTTTTTAACGATGGAAAATCGCGCTACCGAGACTGACAAAAAATTTCAAAAAAATTATCATTATTTCGTTTTAAGTAAAATGGTGTCAAATCTAAAGCGGATATCTCAACTAAAATTCACTAATTATAGACTACGAACCCTTCTCTAGTGGAAATAAATCTCGTCTAGGACTCAGTATACTTATCAAAAAAAAATATATGACATCTTTGAGAAAATCTGAACAGTGCTCTGACTACTATATATTAGAATATTTCTGCTTGCCTCGTGAAGTTAATGTTTCCCCAAACATCTATCCAATTCTTGTATTATCTATGGTATGTTTAAACTACATATCCTATTTATATCTGTCTCGGTTTTGCGAAATAACAATGCGAGCTAAACATATTAAACTTTGATAATTTGTGCGATTGACCGGCGCTTGTAAATCAATCAAAAAATCACACTAACTGTTAATACCTTATTGGCAATAAATCTATAACGATTCAAGTTATCTCTTTTTAATTATATACATCGTCTTGAACCGAGACACCTAACATTAAAATTGTGCGCTAAATTATAAACACAAACTCAATAATCAAGTCTTAAGTAGATTAATAAAGTAAACATCTAAAATCTATATATTCTACTTACATTTATAATAAAATTGCTCGTGTTATCAAAACTCTTTTATAGATAAATCTTATGATAATAAATTTTAAACAATATTACTTAATAAAATAAACGTAAATTATCGTAACATCTAAAATATTTCCCTTATCAATGGAAGAACTGCTGATTGTCGTTACAAGGGTCCTAGGGCCTGGGACCTAGGACCTCCTTTACCCTAAGTCCTAAAATGAAAATATAAAGATGGACACGTTAATTATACAATATTAACATAATTATGCTCTATGGCACTAAACTTTACGTAAGCATATTGATTTATTACTCGATCAACTTTAACTATACGTTTTGATAACAATGATTTAAATATGTAATAATGATGAAATAGGTAATTAAAATATAAGTGAATAATCAACAAGCTATATTTTATACAGACTAATTAATATACCAATAATATATTCCAGTAACACTGATGTTCACTTTATGGTTGTTGCATTTTTTAAATGTAAAACTAAGGCAAATTTTAAAACTACCCCCGTTAATAAAAAGTGGATAATTGATATTATAACAAACCATATAAATATTAGTATGAAAACTGTGATAGTGTCTTGAAATATGTATCAAATACACTATATTGAAAATGTATTGCGAAGACAATTAATTGTTAATTACAGTCTTTGGTCGGTGTCTTGCGATAGATTTAAAAACAGTAAAGGTAATTTGGGGAAAACTTCAACAAAAGTATTGTTTTTTACTAACTTTGCCCATAGAAATATAGGAGACAAATTGCTCTATAATCTATCAAGACATATTGCAACAGTAGATTAAAATATAAGCAAAAAAATTGTCAAACCTTAATTTAGAAGCAGTTTGCCATGTATATTTCTATGGATAAAAGAAAGCACCACCTAAAAGTCATGCTCAGGAAACGAAGGCACAATTCAGACTTGCAAAAGCACCTATTAATGCTAATAAAAGTAACAATTAAAATTTAATACGCCGTAGTAGTTGCGTAACTGGCCTCCATTAAATCTTGTAAAATTATTGTCTAATATTTGCACAACCATACTTTTTTACAAGTAAAAACAATGAGCTTTATGTAACAATTCATTAGATATTAAATGCATAACAGTATCATTGGAAATACTTACAATATATGTGTACATTAAAATTTCATACCAAAAATAGAACAAATATATGCCTATTGAACTCTGGACTTCCTAATTCTAATATTTAAATGATCTATGATAAAAAAGGCTTTTCAGAAGGCACTATATTAACAGTTGAAACAGATAATGAATATATGGAATCCATAATACTTGTCGCAATATTAATTTAGGCTTGTGCAGGATCAGGGGACGAATGTGATGGTGTCGAACCACGTGGTGACCCTGATCCTACTGCCTCTAACTTAATCCCTGGAGGAAGCTGTCCTTCTATCCCAGGTAACATGAAAAAGGCATTAGGTGGATAAACACAGTCCTTAGGTACATAATAATCGTGTGTGGTCTTCATATGGTTCTTCATTTTGTCAGGTCTTGAGAATTCTTTGCAGCAAACTGGGCATGGGAATACTTTCCTCTGCTGACCCTCATGATATAGAAAAGCGTGCCTCTGGAATGAATATTTATTTTTGAACGTTTTCTGTATGTTCTCCTTTGCACATTCCGTACATTGATATACTCCTTCGTTAACTGAGGCGTATCTGAATAGGTTTAGGCCTCGGACTGACATTTCTGTTAGCTGTTCCGCTGGATCGTTGGACGCTGAGTTTGCTCTTCTCCTGATACGCCTTCTGACAACTGGTCTTTGCATTTGTCCTCCTGTTGGTAACGTGTTATTATTAATGGAATCGTTATGATATTCATTCGAGGTAGACGCGCATTGTGTCGTAGTATTTATACAGAGTTTTCCTTGGCCATCGTTTGTTGGCGATTGTACATATTTAATGTCTTTATTCTCAAAATCAGGTGTACCACGACCTGAAATTTGTAATTTTTCTTTTGTAATTAAATTTGTGTAAAACAAATTAGCAACAGCTAACGACTAAAACATAAAGGTTGTCTAATCTACATGTTTACTACTTAGTGTCATTAATAAAAATAATGGAAATAAAGGATGAAAAAAGAAACAAAAGACGAAAATATATTTATATTTATTTGTTCAAATTGGATGACGAAATTAATTACACCATGATAAAAACGAAAAAGAAAAACGAATAGATGTAACTACCTTACGGACAAATTCATCATAAAATTATTATATTATTGAAATAAAAAAAGAAATAGCACCAATTTTACATTTGTCTAAAAAGATTTCGACTGTTAAAAAACAAGATGATCAATTTGTCTAGGTAATTTCTTAAATAAATATATTCATATAGTGTTACAAACAAATATAAAACTTAAAAGATATACGGACATTAATATTCCTGAAAATAATAATGACAATATCCAAAGATATCTGCGGTGCAAAAGCTGTTGACATTATAGACACTAGGCAGTGTTGAAAAAAAACTCGAAATAAAACATTTACGAAGAAATTTTACATTTAAAAACTATATAAAGTAATAATTAAATCTACGTAATAAATTAAAAAAAGTATAACAAAAAAAAAGATAAGTTTTTCTATGTTAAAATAGGACTCATTGCATTTGGAACTATTTCGGCAAGTGTAGTAGGTACATGATTTAAAAAAAATAACACATCTTAATAAGATCACATAAGGTGGGTTATTTAATTGAGATAGACCTGGCAAGGATAAATTTCCATTTCAAAATAGCTGCCCATGTTTTTGGAACAAAAATGATTCATGCGTATTAACGCCATCGCAGTTACAGACACGATTTTTTTAAAATATTGATTTTTAAGGTTGTTAGGTTATGTTAGGTTAGTTTTTAGCTTCGGTGGCGCTTCCTAGCGACAAATCAACAACAACAAAAGAAATAACCTAACTTAAAAAAATTGCGATTATTAAGGTTGTTAAGTTATTTTCGTTTTTTTTGTTACCGTGGCGTAAAGGTTAAAAAACTAACCTAGTGTAATCTTTAAATCATAATGTCTGTAACTGCGCTGGCGTTAATACCTAAGTACCTAAAAAAAATAGCCTCACAGTGAATTAAATAAAAGACATCTAAATCTATTTGTTTTTAAAATAAAAAATACAAAAGCAACAATTTGTACTGGACCAAAAAATACTTTGTTTCGCATAGCGTCAATTTGAGCAACTTAGAAAGCATGTTTAAACGTAACTAGCTCTAACCACACCGTCTACTTGAGTAGTATATGACAATATACCTACCTGATCAGTCCTCTTCGTGACTACTAGTTTTCTAGAGAATAGAAAATTCACTCCATTGTAAACAACACAATTTATGCCTATTATAATATTTATAAATAACTTATACTAATCTTTACTAATAACCCGTGTTGTTACTTTGCTACTATATATCATAGTATATTCATTAAGTTTGAATTTATTTATATTTAAGCATCGTTGCTTGTATCACTATTAAGAAGGTACGCAGGAAGATATATTTGAAGTTTATCATCATCGTTATAAATGTATAAGATGTTAGAATTACACATATAATATAAAAGTAACATATAACAAAAAAACAGAATTTATCTTAAAAATATATTTATATGTAATAGGGAAGTTCTAAAGAAAAATTCGCTTGAAACAAACGCTTTATCTATCATTTTAGTCAGCTGTCTAAAATGATAGATAAAACAAAATTACACAGATTAAATTTAGAGAAATGTATGAAATACTCAACCCCATTATTCATAAAATATACCTTTAAGATTTTATTAAAAAGACACAAATAATAAAGGTATAAAAGAAAAAAAACATAATGGAACATAACCAAACAATAACACCAATAGAAAAGATTTAATTTTAGCTTTAACTTTTATTTTCTTTAAAGGTTCTAAAAATAGTAATTAACACCTTATTGTATACGATCGCATTTCCTTCAATAACAAATAATGCTATATCGTGTAACTCTCGACTCTATCTTTCTAAGTATTACACTTTGCATTCGCTATCATCTAATAATAAGTGCGAAAAACAAAATAAATATATATATGGAGTCAACATTTGGCTAAGTACTATATAATTTATTTAATATTATGCATCAAATTTACTGTGTTATTTTGAGATAAAATATTTCTTTGTATAACATTTAATTTAATAATACTTATGAGAGGTGTGTAATATTTAATTGTCTATTGAAATCTTGCTTGCTTGAACTTTTAACTGTCTCTAACCTTAACCTAAACCTGAGGAATGCACTAAGAGAAATTTCAACTGCTCTATCTACCGCCTTTTACGACAGTTATCGTTTCCAAAACCTTGTACGTTTAAAAGTGAATATATTACTCATTTATATAAAAAAAAATGAATTGGATTGTTAAAACTCTATTGACTGTGTACTATATTAATAAATCTTATATTACATACTTTGGGTGTTTCAGAATATTAGATAATTCATAACTGTTTTATTAATTGAAGTAAAATAATCTGACCTGTGAGTAATCGGATAAATGTGTTAATTTTTTTTAAGACACATTTAATATATCGCCCCTTTATTGCAATAATGTATTGTAAATGATTTTTTATTGTCATTTTTTAATTTATTCGTTATTAAAAGCGTCAAAAGGTAACACTTTTTTTTAGAAAAAATAACATGAACTAAAAATTATGACCTTTTAGAATTATTGAAGTAAAGTTGCAATATATTATTTGGTGAATATTTTTATTTAATGTCTGAAAATCAAGACAGTTTCATATTAGAAGATATGATTAATTATGCTGTTTGGTTTTTCTATTGTATTTTCCTCAGTCACATTCGATTCAATTACAACTACTTTTATTGAAAATTCTGGAATAAGTGAACTCTGCTAAAATAATGAATTACTTTGGTTAACACCCCTCTAAGTCAACGGTTGATATTAAACATTACAATTAAAAAATAAATTAACTTTACTGAAATAGTATTATAATATATTTTATAATCTGCAAATGTAATCTGTTATATTAACTACGAAATTCTATTTAATAGGTATAATATTTTGTAACTTTATAAGCATATATACTCTGAGAATGAAACATGTGAATAAAATTTTTATATTATATGTAAAACAGTATAACTTATATCATCTGTACACACTTTCTTGTATATGTAATAAGAGCTTCGGTTTGTGGAGTCCGATATAACATATGTCATTCAAATATAACAGAATTAGGGCCATTTTATAGATGTATTTGAAAACAACAACAACAAATAACATATTCTTTACGGACAATTATTAATTTTTACGTCACATCTTATGTGACGTCACCTTAAGTATAATTTAGCACCAATTGATGATATAGCTTTAAGTAAATAATGTTCCATCGTTTTAGAAATAAATACACTCTTTAAGACGTCTCACATTAACATAAATAGAACTTTTACAATCGTTTATAACAAATACAAATAGAATTTATATATTTGTTTATTTAATAGAAATTAAGGAACTCGGAAAAGGAGAATTAAGAAAAGTTAAGTTTCAATTTCTTTATACATGTTACTATTAGGCACTGGCTAAATTGACTATTATTATATATTTTGAAACTTCCAACGTTAGCCTCACCTTGTTATTATGTCTAAATTTCCCTTTTAAGTACCTATCCATGATCAAAGATAAATTTTTCCATATAAAGATTATGAAAGGTACAATAAATTCGTTTATATGAATTCAACAGTCTTGACATTTGTTAACTAGGCGTCTCCGTGTCGCCTTAACTTTTAAAATGTTTTATTACAAGTTGTTATTTTTTTATTATGTAAAGTGGGAAACATGAGATGATATCCCTAAATTTAACAATACACTTTATATTTAACTACTTGGGCCTAGAGGTCACTATAATCCTAAGGAAGCTTCTTAAATTACAATAGATTGTAAACGTTTGAATAATGAAAATAAATATACATAATATTCTTTGAAATTTCTTAGTTACCTAGTAGTCAATTTAACTTATTAATATACAAGTAAAGGCACACTAATAGGCAAGCGTTCCCTGGACCTACTACTTATTTTGGAAACCTTTCTAGATTGGATCAATAACATAGATTTTTTTTAAAACTGATCTACACTTGTACACAAAGGGACAAGAATTTTGTTTGTTCATGTTGTTTTGGTTGTGTTGTTTGGGAAAGAAAAAAGGTTGTTCTTATTGAAATCAAATCAAAATATGCGCTTTTAAAGTTGCTCTTACTAAAAAGAAACTGAGTTGTGACTCTTTTAAACATAGTTTTTGTAATATTTTGCTTCCATGTGTAACTGGAATCAAGTGCAATTTCTATTCTTTAAATAATCCCTTAAAATGATCTAGAGGCAATTTCAAAACTGATCGCGTTATCTTTTTAAAAATGTATAACAAAACCCGACAATTGACGTCTGAACTCTTGTCACCTTTAAATATAAAGTCATCTCATTTTATTGTATTTTGAGTAAACATATATTATCCAATTCGGATATTATATCTTTTTTTTGGGTTTTATAAAGATTAATAGCATATCTACAAAAAAGTATGCAATTTTTTCAATGCACTTTTACATTTAGACACCTAATTAGAATAATATATTACCTAAGTCTACTAAGACACGTGGGTAGATACCATAATAGTAATGTATACAATTTTCTAAAGAGAGAGATCTAAATATTATAAAAACATTTGAAAATCTAACCAAATTTTTTTATATCCAAAATTGGAGTGAATACTATATATTAAGTGTAAAGGAAATGTAATTAAACAACCCACTTATAATTATGTAAAAAATTAAGTCAAGTTTTGAATGTTAAACTTTGTTTTCATATATCGTTATTAGCATGTTTTGTTTCTTTTTATTGTCATTTGGTTTGATATTTTGTACTTTCAAATCCATAATTATGCTTTTCAGTGAGGGAAAATAGGTATGTGCCCAGCAGTGGGACATTAATAGACTTGTAATTTGAGATACAAATAGAATTTCAATTCAGTGTCATTCAGATCTGAATAAGTTTGGTATTTAAGTACCGAATTCATATTAATTTGTAACTTTTAAAAAATTACGCGTGACCCTAACGGGGGTACAAAAGGACCCCACTCATTTGTATGGAAATCTAAAACAGACTCGCCATTGGGCCGTCATGGTTCAAGTTAAGAGAACATTTATATAATTTACTATAATGATATAGTCAATATTTGGTGATTATTTTACGACTGATTTATTATTTTCATATTACATTAGCGTATTCATCTTTAAATACAAATGTTTTTAGAGAGATTGTTTCCTTTAACAGGTTTTTATACGCGAGTTCTTAAAATATAATCGGTCATATTCAATGATCTCTACTATTACTAGGTACGTAAGCGTACAAGTGTAGAGTCAGTTTCATTTATGTCAATATTAATTTTTATCAATAAATTTGAAGTATTCAATATATTATCGAACGAAGAGAAACGATAAAGTGTAGCTATCATTATATGGAAGACTACTTTTGCCTCTAAATTTAAATAAATAACTTTAATAAGTACAATCCCCTAATATATATATATAAGGCATTTTCATTTCTACTAAAATAGAATTTATAAATCATCTCATGGTTCCTGTTATTTAAATTTTTCACAAAGCACCTTGCTAAAATCACTTTTTACAACAGACGTGTTGTCGTTTAAGTAATATTTACATAACTAAACATTTATATTTCTTTATACACGTATTTTTTTTTTCATAAATAAATCTGCTATAACATGAAATTGGTAGGAAATGTTTTAAACTCAATTTTTATGAGACCACGAGATCAAGAACGACTTATGCACAAAATAGTACATTAAGATAATCGTAGATTTTTTTAAAGATGTAAACCGACAAACCATTGCAGCTTTAACTTGAACATAAATACCAATTAAATAGGGTAATGATGAATAACGGAAATAAATATGTAGAAGTTTTTCTTTCCGAGGGTAAGTTGACAAATTCATTTTTGCATATTTATAATTTGATTCGTTTTCCATAGAAATAAATCTGCTTACAAATATATATGATCATAATTGAAAAGGTTCCTAACCTTTGATTCTCAGAAATTATTGTGATAGTTTTTTTTTAACTGTCTGAGGGTACTTTGACAAATCAATGTTAAGCAGATTCACATTTCTGAAATACATATTGCGTTTTATAGAAATAAATCCGCTAACGAATATGTTACATCAGATGATAAGTACAGCCCATCAGGTCATTAAAAAAAAACGTTAAGATGATTAATTCATACAGGTTTTTTTTTGTAACATGGGAGGGTACTTTGACAAATTAACGTTAAGAGGTCGTTTTTAAAAGTTGTATTGTTTTTTTACAATTAAATTTGCTAATGCCTCACCTGATGTTAAGTGAGTTGTTGAGAAAGTACGCCATTTCGAGTTACGTTGATCAAGATGAACACCAGAGCTTATAACCAAATTTAACCACTTGAGGGTACATTGAAAAATCAATTTTAAAAGTCTTCTAGCTTTATATTATAAAGAAATAAAGCTGCAAACGAGAATAGATGAATAGCACAAATTAAAATTTGTTGTTTTTGAACTATTGAGGGTAGTTTGATAAATGATTGTTATGTCGGTTTGTATCTTTAAAAGTTGTCGGAAATGATTATTGTTTCACATTTTTTAATATAAAATGTCATTTCCTCATCTCATTTTCTCATATATTTATGTATAGATATATAGATAAAGATTTCTTATATCCACTAAACAATATGTTCCCCTACGAACAATCTTTAATATTGTCTTTAACAGATACTCATTATAGAAGGTACGTAATTGACCTAAAGATATATTTAAAGTGTATAAATACAATAATACATAGCGTCTATAAGAAAAAAGAAAATTAGTAAAATGGAAAATTGTAGTTGGATGACTACCGATGAAGCTGCGTACATTTTAAGGAACTGAACCTAAGACTAAATTTGTTTAAATGATATTATTGTAAGCTATTCTATCACTTAGCCATACGGTCTATATTTGAATAGAATAACGTTTACAACCAAACATTTCAACATTGATAAACCATTTTTTTTTTAATTATTTTAAATTAACCTTAACGAAATCTACACATTAAAATCATAGCCCGTGTTGAGTTTTACTTCGGAGAAGTTACAATATAAATTAAACAACTAAGATCACTAGGTAAGGCAAGTTAAATGAAAAATGCATTTCACACCACTACTGACAATGGCGTCGTTTAGCCTTTTTGTTGAGTCTAGCATAGCCTCTATACAAGTATTCGACAATTTTAATCCTAATTAACTATAAAACACGACGAGAACTTTCCAATTCAACCCGACTAGTTTCAAGCCTATCCGGGGTCCTTATTTATTATTAATTGGCTTAAAACCCTTTAGAGGTTTCAAGGAATAAGGATTCCGGATGTGTCAGAACTTAGTCGCTCAAAATCTGATATTTTTGCAACGCGAATAACCGTAGTTTATATTTTCGAGTACAGGACATATTTCATTTTAATTAACTATAAAACACGGCTGTAGTGTAGGCAAAATAACATAAGCTGATGTCATAACCATCAACCCCCAATGTTTAATTCTAGGTGGACTGAATATTTCTTGACAGTCTACAGTATGTATTCTAGCTTCTTTGTATTCGACTTTTTTATTTTAATTAACCATAACATATGGTATACCCTGGCGATATCTCGGATTCAGTCCGACTACTTCCATCATAAGTTTGTTACCTGTATTTAAAGACCCCCAAGGTTTTAAACAGTCGCTCTAAATATGACATTTCACGTATGTATTACAGCAAAATTTTGAAATCAACACGACTTGTAACGCATCTGGGGATCTAGGATATTAAAACCTAAACCATAACTTAGGCCCTTTCAGAAAGTATTTAGTCACAAACCCCTTTTAGGTGTGAACTTGCCTTGCAAGCCTATTTAAATAATGATGTTTTGTATTTGAAAATTTAAATAAGAACATAGTCTGATTACCCTAAATTAAAGTTCCAGAGGGATAGAGACTAGACGAGCTGTTTCTAATATTTCACGTTTCTACTCAAAATATCCAATGTAAACGATTGGTTCCTTAGTGTAGCATTTAATTGTTCTTATTTCTTAAGAAGCATAGGTTCGAACTTAGTTGGTTTATCGCTAATTGAAGTCCCTGAAAGGTTTGAAACTAGTATCTGATATTTCACATAGACATGTGAAATATCAGCTACTAAAATATCAGATTTAATTAGGTCCTTAGTTACAGATTGAATTTTCCTTAGTCAAAGGATACTGCATTGTTTTGAACTTAGTCAAGTCAACCCTAATCTAAGTTATTCGAAGAGTTTGAAGCTACAAGAACTAAATCTTATATTTAATCTCTATGGATTAAAAAGGTCTAAAGACCCCGCATAGCATTTGAACATAGTCGGTCAACCCTTTTTTAGTGATTTCAAAGTACCCATGCTAAATATAATAATTGGCAAGTACAATCGTGTTTTATAGTTATCTATGAATCAAGAAAGTTTTCAATCAAAAAACTCTGAATCCTAATAAATATAATTTTACAAAAAGGCTCCGCCATTGGTATACTTAGTAAAATAATTCCTAAACTACATTAACTAATTCAGTTCAATGAGAATTGCGTGTAATCGAATAGACTACGTTTGAACGATCACCGTGAGTAGTTACTTTGTACCCTGAAAATTTTTGTAAGTAATAAAATTAAGTAACAAGTGAGTGCAAAATAACAAGTAAATTATAGTGTTTTTCTTTTATAAATCTCTTTGTAGTTTAGCACTCATGAGAAACAAATGGAACAACATAAATAAATAGATAAATATAACAACAAACGACCAACGCCGTTTTAAATATCAACAAAACTTATTGATTTACAATGAAAATTAGAGCACGAACACCTATTCACTTCTACACTTTAAACTACTATTCGTTAATTGAAATCTATTATATTGAATTTAAAAATTAAATCAGATCTTTTTAAAGTAATCATATGTAATAATTAAGACTCTTGTTTCGCCGTTTGTTCGTTGGCGTGAGGTTGATTTTTATGTATAATTTTAAGATGGGCGATCATATTGTCCTTACGAGTGAACTCCTTGTAGCAAATAGGACATGGGAAAACTTTCACGTCTTTTTTATGGGAAGTGACGTAATGTCGACAAAAGTTACTTATGTGAGTGTAAACTCTCGCACAAATCTTGCATCTGAAGACGTTTTCGCCTTCTTTAATACAGTAATCCCTTACAGACTCGTTGGTGTCCTCATGATAACTACCAACGTTGCCTATATTATTTTTCCTTATAGGCGAAGGGAATATACGATGCTCCCAATTAGTCTGCCCTAAATCGGCTACATCGTTATTTGTCATGTTTAAATTATTCTGTTCAAGCTCCGCAGCGAATAATTGGGTGGCAAGGGCTGGCATTAAAACTGTCTCTGGGGGAAACTTGTCAAAACTGTTAAGGGCGGGATTCAGATTGGATAGACCAGAGAGCTGGTTGAATAACGTTCGTGCTCTAAATTTGGACATTTGGGGTAGTAATTTCTTACTATTCTTTGGCTTTAAATTACGTGCTTGTCTTATTTTGTCATCTGTGTCTTTCAGTGGGGCTTCCCGGGAGTTGGAGTTTTCACGGCTCCTGTCCGGATTGTATTTGTATTCAATCGGTTCATTGTAATCGTCGTTCATATCAGCATTGGGCTCCTGTTTTATAGATCCATTCTCAATAGACAACACCGGACCGTTTGATGGATAATTTTGATGATTATCGTCTCTTGGCGTTTTATCAATGTCTGAAATTTTATAAAACATGATGTCTTACTAACTGAGTACTCTAATCACGCGTTTGAAATGATTATCTCAGAAAAACGTTATTGGAAATATTTTAGTGAAGTAATTCAATATTTTGATTCACGGTAACAACTAAGATATTTCCAATTTTGCCTTGAATGAAGGAAAGCTATTGGGAATAAGCCTTGTCTGTTTTCCCTTTTCTTATGTTAAAATATATAATTTACTTTAGAAAGATTATGAGAGTGAAATAATATTATTCAAACCATTACCACACCGAAATTGCCCCTGGCCATTCCTCTAATAGCTCTCCCCGAAAGCAGAAAAGCAAGCAATAGTTAAATATATATATCTTTTGTAGAAGTAACAAGCATTAATTTTTTTAATACGTATGTCAATAAAATTTCAGAGATTATCACTTACCCCTTCAGAATAAAGTTTAAATAAATAAAATAGATATTTTTAATTACACTTCACTTTTTCACTTATATGTTATAGTTTCCTAACATCAAAGCTTATATCCCAGTAGCTTTTCTCGTTACTTTTAACGTGATTTTGAAACGGTGTTAGGTAAATGGAAAGGAAGATTAAAAATATTTACAAGAGACAAGCGAAAATAACCAACAAATGAATTTCAATTGTCGCAATCATAATATTTCGCTCGACGATTTCATAGACGATTATAGAATACTGTAAAAAAAGGGACAACATAATGATTCTAACGAGATCTAACTAATCCACTATTAATGTGAACTAATCCTAATTAAAACTTAATTATTACGTACCTGCTGATTCAGAATCTTTTCCCGATATCGGAGCCTCGTTTGACTGGGCGTCGTCCCCTTCGTCGATCATCAAAGCCTCCCCCCCATCTTCACCGCCTGATGTTGCACCATCTTCTGCATTGAATCCATCCATTGACATTTTCACTTCTAACATTTCCGGTGAGCCACGAATCAACTGATCACCCCCTCTGTTTGAAGGTGCATGCGACGCTGACTCCGGGATAAATTCACCCGGTGGACTGGCTGCTGTATTAAGAGCATCACTAGAGCTCCCGCTCAACTTCCTGGGCCTGCCCCGTTTCCGTTTTGGCTGCATTAAAGCGTTGCCCAATAAAGGCATAAGTAAATTAGGAGGCGCCCCCCCACTTGGTATCCCAGAAGCGGGCCTCTTCTGATGCATATACGGATGTATTCTATGCAACTGTGGCGGAGGAGTGTGTGCAGATGTGTTAGTCTGCTGCTGTTGGATCAAAGAGTTTGTCAATGCTGGAATATCGCATTTCTCCTCGTTAACTTCTGTAAGACCTTTGATCCTCAAACTTTCCGCTACTTTGAGGAATGCAGTCAGACGCTCTTGGTCGACGCTCACTTCGCCTCTATACATGAAATCGAGCAAGCTTTTCATGTCCGCGTAAGGTACGTCCTTCAGTATAACGATCGGATGTTTCTCCTGATGATTGACAAATAGGGCTTGAAAGTAGGGACTGCAAGCCGATAAAACCATTTTATGTGCTTTAAGCAATTGGCCTTCTACGGCCAGCGTTACGTCAGTGAACGTTTCTGCGTGTAGTAGCTGATCAAACACTGACAACATGTTTGTTTGGTGGTTGTTCCACCTTAAACAGAATCTTTGCGTCGCCATGTTCACTCGTTTTATAACCTTCTTTGGAAGTTATGATATATACCAGTCCTGGCTTAAAAGCTAACGTATCAACAGTTTCTCAATGATGTATACATAAGTATTCTCTCGTATTCCATGAACAATACAACAAATCTTTAACAATGTATAATATTTAATTACAAGCCATCTTTAATTTGTTTCATAGTGCGACTGCATTCCGTTTGACGGCCGCAAGGAGATCTGCAAAGGAAATATGACGACTATAAGAAATGTAGTGTTATTACTCAATTTATTAATTATTACTTTCGTGTGTTATATTGAAGCTATAATTACTGAAGCCCGTTTCATAGTTCCAAGAATAATTGGGTTAATTATTTTCCTTTCCTTGTAGAAATTATGTATAATTAGAAACGTTTTGTCATTAAAGACATTATTAGTCTAATAACTTATAGTCATATTAAAATACCCTGTATTAACGTTTGTGCATTTTAGTGTTTGGACCGTTAAATAGACTTTAAAGATATTATGCATTTAAGGACAGTTTTGATGGCATGTTATTGTAATATAATATAAACATTTTTATACTTCGCTGCATAGTTAGAGGAAGTTTGCATAAAATATGTTCTTTCGCCTTAAGTCTATTGAGTAAGAAATTATCAGAAATAATATGTATAAGTAGTAGAAAACTCCCTTAGCAATGAATATAACTACATGTAAATGTATGAATTATAAATTGTATAATTTATTGTTTGCCTAACAATTATACATACATATCGCGTTATTTATACAGCTTAGATATGCATTTTAAATTTCATAAGTAGTATATTAAAACACTTTTTTTATTTTAGCCTTTTTATGTGAAAGGCAAAGGTTTAAGGCCATGCTGTCTTTAGTTTGAATAGTACGATAAAAAATTTACCTAGAAATCTTTTATTCATATTATTTATTTATTCAAATTTAGATTTGTTACTGAAATTTGATATTTTCCAAACGTACATGTAGGTATAAACAGAATAAACGACATAGGCTTCAAACTCAAGTCGTATATAACATCACGGATTCAGTGCAATGTTTGAATATATTGAGAAATTTCAAAATAATACAGTATACGTATCTAAGTTAATCTAAAACCGCAGAATAAGTCAAATATATGTAGTAAATAACTATTGTTATCTTAATTTTTATGTTATCTTGCTTAACGGCCCTGGGTACTAGCCCTTTGATTCTTTAATCATATTCCATTTTCATACGTGAACCATAATAGATATATGATCTGTATAAATTATTAGAAAACAGATTATTCATTTAAAAACAACAAACAAACAACTTATTTCAAAATGACATAACACTTAATTGCAGATTTAAATAAAACAATAATTCCTATTCATAATGTCGAGTTCAAGGGTAATTATTATAATAAAGTTTTGTTGTGACTGATCCAGTAGATATATACCTAGCAGATTCTATCAAGGTTAAAAAAATCGAGGGCGCCTCTAGCGCGGGAGGCAAGTCCGTGGCTGCGTGCAACGAGCGCACTGCAGTAGGAAAACATTCTACGTGTGACGCTAGGTACCTACAATATCTGCATCCATACAATAGTACCTCTACAAATTATATATAAAAACACTGCTTACAAACCCACGAAAACATACTTTTTTTATAATAATTCAAATGAACTATTGATATTCTAATTGGAATCCTATTGGAATAATCAATTTATACATAATTTTGCTCCACATCCACAGGTGCTGACCACAAAACGTTATCGCGGTATAAGCGGGCGCACGAATTATTACTACGCACCCAGTCGAGCGCGTTACATTACGTCATCACAATGGCATTATTACCTACGATATTCACATTAATTCCGCCGATACGACGAGATAAGAACTGTTCGCGAAAAATTATATCACTGCACTAACATAATTGAACATACCACGCGTATCTGCACCACGATCAACTCGACCCTTTTATGGGAATGAGGATCAGCCCTTCCGCCATAGTCCGAGTCCGCGTTTACGTCGCACCCCGCTCACCCGACGACTGACGGCCCAACCCCGCGCGGCTCGACTCGCTCCGCTACTCGAATATCTCTCACAAAAAATACGTCGTCATCATCGAAATGGCGGCATCGGATATATTCAGCGCAGGGTGCACGGTAAAATATTGATTTATTGAATATTATTGATTCCCTTCTCGTTCGCCAAGATCGCCCTCGGTACATTACGAAATTTTCAATGACTCACTACCAGGGTAACCACCCACAGTTTATATTTGGCAATGATTCTCTAATATCGCGTAGGGAGATTTGATCACGTTGATACGAGCGTGATGGGGGCGAGACCGGTAACCAAATTTTAACATATCAATTTCTGATACTAAAAACACAATCGTAAATATAACCTATAAAATGTTTTAATATTAAAAAAATTGATACTTAAATATATTTATATTATATAGAAAAAATACCTAGAATCCAAATAATGATTTTTATACTTTTTTTAAGTAGGTGTGTTATTTTACATTGGGTGTATTATTTTCTTCATCCCTGACATACCTTGGATATATATGGAAGGAATGAGTTTTCCACGTGAAAAACATCAATCCATTGGTGTTGTCGCCATGTCAGCAGGATGTTTCGTCTCTTTTGCACGCAAGCGGGGTGGGTTAGACCTTCCTTGAAGCGAATACCGCCGGAGACGGCCGATCTTCGTCACTTTTCGCAACCGAACGCACGCGATACCGTACGGAAAATAGACCGCGGGGCGCACTATTATTTTTTAAATTAAAAAACAAAACCACTACAACACTAATGTATCAGGGAAAACAGCTGTATATTTTATCGTCCACTTTGTCTAGTTGTGTAAACTTATTTTTTTCGTGTAATAATTTCGAAGGGTTTAATAGAAGTCCGCGCGCGATTTTTGACACGGAAGTGTTTTTTTTTTTATTAAAAATGGCTTGCCGCCTCGGCGGGAGGAGTGGCAATGGGCAATGAGGTCGGTACCCTCTCTCTGGCACCCGCGCGCGCCCCTCCCTACCTCGCTCCGGCACAGGGTTAGAAAGTAACAAAAGTGAATCGAGGAAAACGTATAGCGAGGCAATGACGTCCTGGATGATGGGAACATTACTCAAACGGTGTATTAGAACACATTCTAGCATATAATTTCTCGCCTTAAAGACTTTTGAAATGAAATTTCTTTAGGCGCATGAGGGTAAAATTTTAACGGATGAAACGTGGTTAGCGTCACGTAAATGTGCAGCGTTCATGAAGCTTAGGTAGTTTTAATATTTACAAATAACATGTGGCATTTTATATTAAAAATTCGTCATTTGAGATTACAATAAATTATTTATATTAGTTTTCGACACATATTTTAATGACGATAAAATTTTTCCCTCCCTCTAAGACTTGACAATTAGTTTGCCAAAGAAGTTTCACTTCTGTTATGTGTAGTTTGTACGCACACACTTTTATATTTTTTCTTATATTATCTTTATTCTCCATAAGCGCTTTAACATTAAATTATTACGAAAATATAGTAGCGGAAAATAATAAAAGATCGAAAAAAATATATAAATTTTATGCGATTTTTCAAATGGCAGTTTTTTTCCAATTTAACCTCTATATGGATTAGATGGGTTCTTTATATAGCCTCCCTTTCTTCTTTTTTGTCCGTCCGTGTTTCAAAAATAAGATTTATTTGCATCATACTCATCAACGATGCGTGTTACTTGGAATAAAAAATCCTACTCCGTTATGACCATTTTTATAAAAAGATTCCGTCATTTGAAAAATCGCATAAAAGTTAGATTTTTTTTATTTTTAATTATTTTCACTAGTGTATATAATAATAGGCAGCCTTGTTTCTCAATTAGGACATATTTAATAATGTGTGGGAAGGATATGCTAAATAAAAAATAAAAAAATATTTGTTGGCGGAGGTGTCACCCGCGTAATCATTATCCCGTGGAAATATGGGCAAATTCGTCAATTATCGGATCGAATTGTCAGTTTAAACCATTCTCAAATCAACCTGAAGACACACAATTACAACAAAATCGGTCCGTATAGAAGAAGTTACGTGACATTCAGACGTACATAAGACTAATATACACAGTTATGTATACATTTGACATAGAAAGAGGGTGGAATGGATCTAAAATAAAATAAAGTAAACCAGGTAAAATTTTAAATATATATAAATTAATGAAAACTGTTGAAATATCTACAACTTACTAATATATACTTAATAATGATAACTGGTAAAATTTTCAATAATTAATAAAATCCTTTTTTTATTCATTTACTCAAGTGCAAATACATTAAATTTCTTTAAATTTACGTCATTAATAATCGTTTTTGAGCACTTAGTTTTTCTTTTATATCTATATATTAATATGTGAAGCAAAATTTTATATACTTTTTAAGAATTTAGCGCGGACGAAGGAGTATGAAATTTCCAACACTTATAGTTTCTATAGAGGAGTGCAAAATACTAATTTTTCTTAAAATTATGCATAATAATACATTGGATTAATAAAAACACCGTTATACACACTTCCATGTATTTGACACACACATATTACTCTTCTGTCACTCGCTGACAATCATGTCAAATGCACTAAGGAGGTTTCATTAGAATAGTTTATATTGTGAAAATACCTAAGAAGGTTACATTAGTAAAGTTGCTATAGCGGTTAAATTTACTTAGAATTTGTGATGTTCTACGTAACTATGTTAATTTTTCTTTCAATCGAAGTATTCCTAACTATAACAAATAGAACAACAGAAGAATTATCGAAATTGATCCAGCCGTGCACACGTGATGGCCTCACATAGGGTAATAGGGACTCATTTTTACATAAATAGATTTTTGCAACAACTTTTTTGAGTACAGTCTTTGATAAACAGGTAGGCTTTGCAAATATAATATTTTTTTTTATTATGGTTTGGCAATAGAACATTATGATGTTTAACCTTTTAATTTAAATTTATTATGGTCGAATTTCGACCATAGGGCGTCCACTAGTTACTTATAATTTAATAAGGGTTTAGCAAGCTACAAATATCCCAGAATTGCTCCAGATATGCAGGTTCCTTATTTCAGTATTGCTTTGGGATATGTAGGTTTCTTATCGCAGAATTGCTTCGGGATATGCAGGTTCCTTATCCCAAAATTGCTTCGGGATATATATGTTTCCTTATCCCAGAATAGCTTCGGGATATGCAGATTTCCTTATGATGTTTTCCAGAGCTTGATGACAAATTGTAAACAGTAGTTTTTTACAAACTCCTTGGATTCGATTCCAAAGCAGTCATAGCAGGAATGTACGTGGCTTAATACTAGGCAATAATGCATTTTAAAAACAAAATTATCGCATTGTTTATATAGTAGCACTAATTTCAGTACTTAAGGAAAGTCATAAAATAATTATATTTATAAATGATGTAACAAAAATGATCACAAAAAAAAAAAAACTGAAATTAATCCACAATACATTTATATTACCATATATAATATTGTATTTAATATATTTTACTGGGGCATTCGCTTTAGATTTTAGTAATTACAACCAAACAAGCAACGCCACGGCGTAATATTACGGCATAAGTCTCGTAATTCTCATTTCCTCAAAAAAAATTACTGGGACTGGGATTAGTTGGAAAAAATAGATTTAAATTAAAAAGATCACTATTCAAATAGTTATTTACAACATTTTGGAATCATTATATATCTTTTATTCACATAATTACGATAATAGATAGTGATATTAAAGAAAACTCGAAAGCTGAAATTACGAGTATTCCTTCCCGCCCCGTTATGAGAAGAACCCACAACAAAATCAGTATGGGTATGGTTTTTTTTACCTTAATAGCCATACAAACAAACAAGAAGATACATACATAGCATCAACCTCATTCCCATAGGGGTAGGCAGAGACCACATCCTTCCACTAACCACGATCCTTGCATATCTCCTTCGCTTCTTTCATTCTCATTAAACCTTTCATACAAGTTCGTCGGTTTAGAGTACTCTTGACCTGGCCCTTGTTTAAAATGTCCTGGATTTGGTCCAGGAACGTTGGCCTTGGTCTTTTCTTTCCAACTTTCAAATTCACTCTTGACTTATAAATCCTTTTTGTCAGTCTCCTTTCATTCATTCTCTCTACGTGTCCAAACCATCTAAGCATACCTTTCTCAATTTTAGTCACTACATCTTCTTTTATACCACAACATTCTCTTATCACACTTTTTCTTACTTTGTCACTCAATTTCAACCCACTCATACTTCGCAACGCTCTCATCTCTACAGCACTTATTTTACTTTTGTGCTTCTTCTGACATACCCAAATTTCACTGCCATACATAAGTGTTGGCACCAACTGACTATTCATAAAGACGTGCAGAGCACCATTTACCACATTCCCTGCATTCACTCTCCTTTCAATATCACTTTCATCTTTAGTAAATTTAGATCCCAAGTACACAAATTCTTTCACCTCTTCCACTTGTTCCCCATCTATCAAAATATTGCCATTCATCATAAATTCATATCTTGCAAAAAGCAAGAAGATATATATTATAATTAAAAGAAATGTATTTTCCTGTACATGAATAATGTAAACACTGATTTGCATTTGATAAAAACCTGTTTTATTATATTATCAACAGACTGCATTTATTAGTATAGGTTATATATACGCGGAGTGTCTGTCTGGGAAGTATATGTTAATTATGATAAATTCAGGGTGTTACGAAATCTTGAAACTAAAAAGGTAATAAATTATATTTGACGTAAAATTAATTGTTCTATTCCACAAATAAAAACCGAAAAGTATTTTCTATCTTGCTGACATAATAGTATAGTTACTGGCTTTGCTAGCAAGGGTTCTGGATTCATTTACCAATGGTTCATTTAGGAAACAATATTTTTTAATTTGTCAGAGTGGCTTCGGCCGTGGCTGGTTACGACCCTACAAGCACAGACATAACGCTTAGACAAATGTAATTTCGTCATACAATGCTGTGTAGAAACCATACGAAGTATAGTATCTCTTACGAGGATAGCGCGATTCCATCTGACGCTGTGTCATCAGATGTGATCACAGTCAAGCGATATCCAATTAGCAATTAAACAAAATACAAATTTTAGTTAACAAAATTTCAAGGATCTGGATCACAAATGTTATGAGAATATTGGCGCAGGCCACAAATGTTATGAGGATATCGGTGGGAGCCATAAATGTATTGAGTGTATTGGCGCAGGCCAAAAACGTATTGAGTGTAATGGCGCGGGCCACAAATATTATGTAGATATTGATGCGGCTTACAAATGTTATGAGTATATCAGTGCGGGCCACAAATATTATGAGTATATCAGCGCGGGCTACAAATGTAATGAGTATATCAGTGCGGGCCACAAATGTTATGAAGATATTGGCGCGGGCCGCAAATGTTACACGGATATTGACAAGGGTCACAAATGTTATGAGGATATCGGCGCGGGCCATAAATGTATTGAGTGTATTGGCGCGGGACACAAATGTTATACGGAATGTTGGCAAGGGCCACAGATGTTATGAGGATATTAGCGCGGGCCACAAATGCTATAGAGAATATTGGCGCGGCCCACAAATGTTATAAGGATATTGGCAAGGACTACAAATGTTATTAGGACATTGGCGCGGGCTATAAATGTATTGTGTGTATTGACGCGGGCCACAAATGTTATAGAGGATATTGGCGCGTTTTACAAATGTTAGGCGCAGACCGCATTTTAACCAATTGACACGTTTTTAATCATATATATAGCTACTCTCGTTCGTATACCTGCGGCCCGCAGTGCAGCAACTTACGGGCCGCTGTTTAGCGACACCTGGTTTAAACATTCATCATTGTGTTTTTCGGTGAAGGAAAAATCGCGATGAAATCTACAGATTCCTGGAGCGAATCTGGGTTATGTGTAGCTATATCGTAGTGGAGCACCGTAGTGGGTCTAAAACCTTTCTTTTTTCAGAGAGGATACCTGTGCCCAGCAGTGGGACTTTTTAACACATATAATTATAGATTTTCATGCCCCTCTAGTATTATGTGCTTAAAGAAATTTTACGATGAAAATATTAAATGACCGTAGCTGATAAAGTATTTTGTCTTTTATGTGTTTTAACAACATTTATAAAAGAACTATGGTGAAATTCGGTCATGAAAACGTGAATAAAGCTTTTCATCGATTCCCAGCCGAGAGTAATTCACTGGTGACCTGACCTAGGTCATCATGTCACTGTAAACTGAAGTCCTTACATAGTACTGACCTAGATTCTGTCGCATAGGCTTTGCGAATTCTTTTTTTTAATAGCAAACGTGGCCTGAATCCTGGTAAATTGGTGTTTTGTGACATATTTATTCATATAGTTGTTCAGTATGTAATGTTACATAAGTAGCTGAACTACTTGTAACCGGCTTGACTGATTTTGATTAAACATACAGTTTAAACCGGATAAAACGACATTAAAAAAACGATAGATGTTATAAGACAAGTAGTCATATTAATAGTCAAATGAATGCTTGCAGGTCATGCTTAATAACATATTTTGTAGAAAAAAGAAATAAAAACATTTATTATGATAAATATAAAGCACCTACAGTTTTTAAAGTAATCGGCCATTTTAGTCTTCTAGTTCTAGTTTTATTTTAAAGCTGAATCCTTTTCCTGGAACAAGTAAACGATTAGTCCTTATACAAGGTGTTAGGAGACTGCTCCCGAAAGCATGATGAAAAAAATTGATCCTGATTAAAATAGTTTTATTAGCATTGTTTACCATCCATCTTGTTAGTAATGTTGAATAAAACGAATGTTTCTTAAGAAATACATTAATTTACTTGAAAAAAAAACCTACAATGAAACGCAAACAGCTGTCGCTCGGGTCAACGAACGCACGCGTCCTGGCGCCGGTGGTGCGTGTAAAAGAAACAAGTAAATTAAGCAAAAGTGCAAATATCCACTGAGCCCCGATCGTGCGTTCGTTGACCCGAGCGTTGTCGTTTTCGGATGTTGTCGTACTAATACCTTATATATATATATATAGTCGACTAACTGTGCCCGCTGTTTCGTCAGCGTGGAATAGTGTTTTGTAATATTTTAGGTTAATTATTATATATCGCATTTATAATATTAGTAAAAATTGTTATTTTACACTCTTGAGGGTAAAACTTTAACAAGCTTCAATTTTAAAAAACCAACAGCCTACCAAATAGGTTTCAAGCTTATAATTCCAAAAATGGCGATACTTCCATCCCTTTTTTCTTATTAAAAAGTATTTTATGTCCTATGTCAGGTTATAGACTATCTGTGTACCAAATTTCATTTAAATCGTCTGTTGCATTTATAATATTAACAAAATTAAATAATTTATACCCTTGAGGGTAAACCTTTAAGAAAGCTTGAATGTCATATTTATTTATATCAAATGAACAGCCTACGAAATCGGTTTTAAATCTTCTAGTCTCAAAATGATGATACTTTCATTCCTCACGACCGTTTTTTCGCATTAAAAAGTATCCTATGTGATTTCTCATGCTATAGAATGTGTACCAAATTTCATTTATATCGTCTGTAGCATTTATAAAATTAGCAAAAAATTGTTATTTTTTACCCTTAAGGGTAAAACTTTAACAAACCTTGAATATCATATTTATTTGTATCAAATCAACAGCCTACAAAATAGGTTTCTAGTTTCTAGTCCCAAAACAACAAGTGACCTCAAAGCTGGCGCTTAAAAGGATCAGCTTGGAATGGACCCTATGGACAGCAATTTGGATGCGGCTTATTATTTGATTTTATTAATTTTATTTGTTATTTTTTTATATCATTATATGTAACTGATGTTATTAGTTTAAATTTAATTAATTATATTATAGTAACTCTAGAAATAGATTATAATTAAATAAATAGATTCATAAAATTGGATATTATGTAATACATACATCGTATTAGTATGCATGTATAAGTATTTATATGTATGTATTGATTTCAAGTAATATATGTTTCCCTTTTAACCTATAAACACCGCCTACCTTCTCTCTCCTTTCTTTGACGGGTTCCCTATACGTGGGGTTGTCTGGAAGAGATCGCTAAATAGCGATGAGACCGCCCATTGTACACTAGAATTATTTTAAGTTAAGTATACTATCTATCTACATTAATTAACATACACTTTATAAAAGAAAAAAGAAAGTAATTTGATTAGTATTTATATGTATTTAGAAAAAATATATGCGTCACAGAGCAGTTATGGTTACTAATCAATTACATGTATTTAGTCCCAAAACTAACGATATTTCCATCCCTTACAACCATTTAGTAGCCTTTGTCAGGTTATAGTCTATCTGTGTACCAAATTTCATTTAAATCTGTTCAGTATTTTTGGCGTGAATGCGCGACAGATAGAATTACTTGTGCATTTATAATATCAAACCAAACTGTAGCATTTGATATAAACCTCTTTTATCCTAGTCAACTATGAATACTTTGTACGAAGTATATTTTATAAAAGTGCAGCTTTTAACCTGTCCAAGCTTTTAGAAAACATTGCCTACTTCCTAACACAAAAATGACCCTGTTACTCTGAATTATAATACAATATTAATCTCACCGAATGAGTAATCAAAAATAGCGTTAGTAAACACGGTGTGAAACGTCTAACTTTGGGTGTTCGAGTGTCCAATGAATAAGCAAAAATCACCGTAACGGCTCGGAGAGCGGTGGGTAACTGTTAACACCGAGAGTGGTAAAAGCTGCTAACAAAAAGAAATCCTTAAGCTTTCTAACGTATGCATTCTCTAATTTGGCACGGAAGATCATATCTTCGCCTAATTTGTCATCATTAATATACAGTCGACGCTCGATAGTTTTGAAACTTAAGGGACCGATTTAATGCACACGTGATAGAAGTGAAACATTCATAATGCTCGATTACACCAACATTTCCTAATTCAAATAGTTAGGAGACCCCTAATATATAAAAACACTCCCCTTAACTCGCCCTAAATGTTCTTAAGGGTTCTTAGCTACATAAATAAGAAATACTGTATAATATAATCTTATCAATTTTTGTGTCTCTTTTTTTACTGTCGCTTTTTCGTTTCATCGACTTTCAAACCACAACCGTGTTAAAAATTTCAAATTATCAAGAGTAGATTGCATCAAGAGTACAAAGCAACAGTAATTGAAAGGAAAATATGGAATCGTATATATATCTTTAACTATAGAATCTTATTCAATATAAGGTGATGGTGTTCCCAGTAAGTTACTAGTACAAATACTTGTACTTGTGCCAGACACCGCTCTTTCATATGATAGGAAGTAATGTCCTAAATTACTGAACTAGTATTAATTTAGACGTCTAAGAGCAAGGCAGCACTTGTTTGCATCTGTACTCTGGCCTTTGTGAAAGTTGAATCCTGGTGCCTCATCCTTTTTGCATAAAAGTATGTCCCTGCAAACAAAAATATACGTAAGTCTGTGAGTGTATATGTATGCTTGGTGGTGTGTGTGTTTGTGTGTGTTAAACGAAATGTGAGTGTGTGAAATAACCACGAACGAATGAAGAATGTTGTTATATATATATCTGAAGAAAGCTTATCTTTCGTAATCAGAAATATTACGTTAGTCATCAAAAATTGGTGGTTGTCACTGTCAAATGTCAAAAATAGAAAAGTAATCTTTCAAACGAAATTTGATTTCTGAACGACTTTTAAATTTAATTGATTTCTAAACGACGGAATGAACATCAAATCTTTGCCAAGTGGGAATATTTTAAGGGAAAGCGAAATTGTTGTTTTTACTTATCTTTTAAACTTTTCTTGCAATTCCACAAATAATTCAAAACCAAAATCAGTCTAGCTGTTCTCGAGTTCTAGTGAGACTAGCAAATGATTTTTGTATACATATATTGAAGGGACCAATTATTATTTGATTTTATTCAATTTATCTAGTATTCTTTAAGATATCGGGTTCGAGAGGACGAGATTTCAAAAATATCGAGATATGCAAATTACTGAGTCTCAAATTATCGAGAGTCGACTGTATATACATTGCCGTCTTAGTGTCTCAGTTTACGCCAGTCAGGTTTCATTGTAACTTAAACGTTTATCATTAATCAATAGTTAGCCTTTATTACAGATAGTTTGGATTGCTTAGTGGTAAAGCTATCTTTTATAATAAGCTTTCAAAAGATATCTCAATACAACATATAGATATATATAATAGATAAATTCTTCTTTCAACAACTAAAACAAATAAAGGTGCGTGCGTACAAAGTACACGTGTCAGAAGTGAAACTTCTTTGACAAACTCATTTTTAAGTAATTTTAAAGTCATATTTAAACAGATCTAAAATTTTAGATTTCCGAAACTTAGAGGGGAAAAGTAAGATATGTTAGGAATTTAATCAAACGACGAATTGTAAATAAAAAAATTTTGTCAATATTAGAAAATATTAATTAAAATTGTTTTTGAATTTAGAAAAGAGAATTTATGAAATATTTTTATTTTATATTCGTCGCAAATTTAAATGCCACATGTTATTTGTAAATATTAAAACTACTTAACCTTCAAATTGATTAACATAAAACCCTCATACGCCTAAAGAAGTTTCACTACAAAAACATAATTAGAGGAACATAACATTACTTTTACAGTGTGTTAGTTTAACATAAATATAAAACAATTTAAAATATATTAAATGCGAGAAAGCTTATACGAAGTTGTCTCCGCCATTTAAGCGTTGAGGCCAGTTATCAATAGAAGCATCATCTTTTCATGGGAAAATTCGTCACTAACAATCTTCCGAATTGTTTGAGGGAGTCCAAATTATCATGGCGTTTTGAGTAAGTCGTACTCTCTAAAACTGTCCATAAATCTGTCACTGAGCAACATATGCTATATTATTGTCTTACAAAAAATAGAGATCCCATAAAAAATATGCATTAATGTAACCCAAGGTGTGAAAAAATTGGTCACGAAAAATCTGTCATCGCGTGCGCTATTGATGATATATAGAAAAAATGTTCTACAATATTATAGAACGTATTAATATCTACAAAAATGTCCACTATACCATATGTAAAACTACTGTAGTTATGCCACTATAACTACTTTTTTACATTTTAAAAGTTAATAATAGTGCCGACAATAATCTAACCATATTATTCATACCTCTGTATTAATCCTTATCCTTTTAAATGATTTTCTTAAAGACCTTTTCAATATCTTTAAAACACTGTTTAAACCAAAAAAAATCGGACATTCCATTCAAAGGATATAAAGAATTTTCAAATATCAATCTAAAAAATAATGTATCCACAGTCGAACTCCAGAGTGTCAAATGTCAAGACAATAATAAAACAAAATAAATCTGTTCTCTGATATTATAGAAGAAAGTTTCACATTTTCAATTTTTGTTATTACTTTTAACAATTTATTATAATCAAGCTTACAATTACGGGACCGATTTAAAAAAAATCTATCAATGCCTGTATTATATATTAGATTATGAACGCAAGTGTGTATCTAACAACCTGAAAGGAAGTAATTAAACACTAAGTGAAATACAACTTTTATGTAAACAAAAACAAATCTATAATCAGTAAACTATCCACTGCCACGAGATTGGTATCTTCGCGGGTGAAACCGCGGGTATTGGTAGTATATTATATGTACAGTGTAACCTTAACGTAACGAGAGGCAATATAACGAATTTCTTGATTCAACTAGGACTACCCGTTTAGCTAGAATGAAATGTATCTTTGTGTTAAAATACATCTATCATTTTTAGTATATATATGTCGGAACATAAGAAAGAAGGAGCAGCATAAAGCACAGAGGCGTAGGGTTCTCCGCCGACATCGTCATTAATGGCATCCATAATTTCCATACTATGGGCGTTGGTGGGTAATGTTGGTGCAATCAAACACTTTATTAATTCACTCAGATTATAATGTTCAATCACTTATTGTTACCGATATCAATTTATACAAAATCATTAATAATAATAGCTAGGAACCAGACAGTTTCATTAGTCGAACGCTCTGGTGGACCGTCATCCGAGAACTGGAGAGACGCGCACCGGATTGTCAGTATTAACTCTGCCCCACGCCGATAGACAGATGGTGCCAGCGTTCCACAGACTATTGCACTCTGACATATATAAAGTATAATTCTGTAAATAGAGGCCAAGAACCTCTATTTAAGGAATGTTTTCCATCTATAACGTTTAAAAATACAATAATTGATTTCCCGACATGTGGTTGACACAAAATAACAGAACGAATATTGTCCTATCTAATGTATATGTAAGAAAATCTCATAATAACACATTATTTCATGAATATTCTTTAAGTCCCTTTAGTTTCATTATATTGGCGTTGCACTTATTAAATTTATCCGTTTACTAGAAAATGAAAAGAGTTGTGAACGAAAAATATATAAATATGGCGGTAAATTAATCAGACTTTTTAAAATAAACGTGTTCGAAATATGAATTCAGAAAAAACTTTTAGACATAACCAATCTAGTTTTAATGATGCGTTCAAAATTAATATTGTAATTAAGTGGTCAAACTTAACGTTTTACGATTGTGTAAAAAAAATTAACAATTAAGCAATAACTGTGTAATGATCTTTATTGCATATAACTAGAAAAAGATTAACAAGTCATTAGGGACAATTAGTTCAAATATACAACAATGCGATTAAATAGCGAAATGTTTCGTTAGAAAATCCTCGTAGACACCTGGAATACCAAGCGTAGGCGTTCCAGGTTATCTCGGATTCTTAAATTACTTGGTGACAGGATCGCTAAAACGCGATTGGCCCAACTTGGTCCTGGAGCGACTGACATCTTCTCCGACGGTGGACTGCCA
Organism: Elymnias hypermnestra; assembly: GCA_015832385.1. Classification (NCBI taxonomy): domain Eukaryota; kingdom Metazoa; phylum Arthropoda; class Insecta; order Lepidoptera; family Nymphalidae; genus Elymnias; species Elymnias hypermnestra. The sequence continues at coordinate 61,464 of JACTOM010000043.1, forward strand.
CCTCACAGGATCTTGTTTGTTGAGAAACGGGAATCAGTTACCCTCAGCTCACCACCAGGATATATGCAGACAACTAGAGCCTATTTTATTCGTTGAGAAATGGTCTTATGCATAAATAGCTCGGGGCCATGGCACAGGAGTGTAGGACTCGATGTGGGAGGTGACCTCACACTACCTATTAATACCCATCAGAACCGTTTTCAGCACTGAATGTGACACCAAGGATTCGAATTTCGCATTCGTCCCTGATGTCCCGAATGAGTCCCACTGAGGATTTACGAAGGACGTGAACAAACATGCGCTGCCCTCTACTTCACCACCTCCAGCGGTGAGATCATCAACTTCCTGAGTCTACGATGCATCGTCATCCGAGTGTCCACATTTTTGAAAAGTTCTAACACAAAATCAATGTATTCTTTATTCAAGTAGGCTCTAAAAGCACATCGATCGAATTAGCCAACACTCAGTATGTTAGGAAGTACTTAAATTATGTTAGTAATATTATATTATTAACGTATCATATGCTAGATTGGATCATGATAATTTTTAAACTTATAAAAAAATGCAATAAAGCAAATTAAATTTTAAATTTTTAAACAGACAATGGAAAAAATTTGGGCCCAATGGTAATAAAGCATAATCAGGATATAAAACAATACATTAGACAGCGAAAGTACACAGTATTGTATCTTTGTCAAATAAATTCATACGTTCATACAGTTTTAAATTTGTAGTTTTTGCTGTTTTAACATAACTAGTCCCCTAGTGGTCGCAATTCGACCATAATTAATATAAATTATAAGTGTAAGCATTATTATGGTTCTATTATCAAAGAATATACTCAAAAACACTTGTAGCAATAATCAATTTATATAAAAATGAGTCCCTATTTCTCTGTGTCGCCGCATCACGCGTGCACGGCTTGACAAATTTCGATAATTGTTTTGTTGTTCTAGTTTGTTATAGTCGACAGGTTTTCTCATGAAAGTAAAAAATTATAAAGTTATGTAAAACATCAGAAATTTGAAGAAAACTTAGTTACGAAAGTCAATTTTGTAATGTAACCTCCTTAGTACTTCAGACAATATAAACTTTTTTGATGTAACCTCATTGCTTTTGACATAATTGTCAGCTATTGACAGATATAATTTGTATGCGTGTGTGTAATGTATTTTTAATCGATTTGACGTATATTTTGCGTTATTCTTAAAAAAAAGTGTCATTTTACTCTCCTGCTCTATATAAACTAGAAGTGTGGGAAAAAAAGAAAAAAGCAAAAATGACACGTATTGCTCTTTTATGTAAAATAAATATAGTTTCAATGTCCGCCGCCTTACAGCCAAAATGATATGAAAATAAACGATATTTACTATTTTGGTTGTTTCCACATCAGTGTGGACCACAAACCACACTTCTCTAATAGCAAATGCAGCGGAACTAAGTTTACTCGCCATTTGTGTTTTGTATGTGGGCTCTTCTCAGATCAGGGTGCGAAGGAACCCTCGTAACTTTAGAATGTAAGTCGTTCTTTAAATATTATATAAAAAAAAAACGATATTTCACGATTCACAAGTGCTGTAATAGGCCTACTTGAATAAAGATATTTTGACTTTGACTACATAAAATATGTCCTCATACACACAACTTGTTTGAATCTTTATTTAAACTTTAACCTGTTATATTTTATTTATATAAATAGACGTAATCAGTAATGGCCTTCTTCTTCTTCAGTAATTGGCTTTCAGGTGTGACCGGGCACACCATTTCGCCAGTGACATGTCAATTGGATAAGGCACGGAGGAGATCGTACGGTTTATGGTATTCCCAATAAAAATTTTGATAATTTACAAATAGTTGACACGTTTTAGGTATTAACCACCACCACTAAAAAGTAAAAAATTAAATATTATGGACAACACAATGTACATTCACAGATACTACTTTTTACAAAAAAAATGACAACTTTGTCATGGGCTTCTTTTAAGCGTACTACGAAATGTAACGAAATATGTCATAATTGTATATATATATAGAATAAATTTAATATATATATTGTCATGATGATGACAAAAAAAACTTCTCTTGTCTCTGACCAGGGCGCGAAGGAACCTTCGCAACTTTAGATTGTAAGTCGTTATTTAATGTTATCATCAGTCATTCATTTAAACAACATATAGAGGATATTTGACGATTGAAAAGCGCTGTAATAGGCCTACTTGAATAAAGATTTTTTGACTTTGACTATATATTTCTTTTTATTTTATTAGGAAGCCAACGTTATATACAATGTTTACTTATGCTAAATCATATTACATATAATAATAAAGTTCTACATTGAATATCCCACTTATAGGCTTGGCATGCAATACAAATATGTTACGTCTACAAATAAACTTAAATAGTAATAAATCTAAAAAAAATTATATAATGATTAAAAAAAAAGAACTATAAAAAAGGATGAAAAGGAAAGAAAATTAAAAAAATTATTGTTAAGAGTCCGAAAGTACATAGTGTTGCATCGTCGCTCAAGTGAGTGTGCGCGTTCAAATCGTTCAAACAAGATGTTGCCTACATTCCGCAGACATTCAATTTAGACGACGGAAAAAATTGGGCGCGATTGTAGGAGGTGGAAGGGCCCGTCCTGCTAGATTTGAATCGGTGCGGCTAACGGTGATCTCTCGGTTCATTGACTCGTTTCGGACGTTCAATTTTCGCTGTACTGTTAGATATCTAAGCAATAACTCTGCAAACGATGCGTCCCGAGGCGGTCTGTGAATATATCCTTATATTCCGTTAAGATTTTTCGCTCTATATCTGACCGACTTTCAAAAAAAAGTCATTTATTTCCAAAACTTTTACAGGGTAAATACATAATGATAGCACATACAACAAAATTTTATGGCCACTCTTTTGCCGTTCGTGCAATTAACTCGTGGAACGACTTGCCGCGAACAATAAGAGAAGCTAAATCCTTGATAATTTTTAAGAGACCTGTCTCTATTCGAATAGGTGCAACCCTCACTGCCTGAAGACCAAAGTCTTCGAACAGTGCGTGTTGCCAGTGATGACATACGGTTCTGAGTGGTCACTGACTATGGGCCTCATGCGGAAGCTCAGAGTCACTCAGCGTGCGATGGAGAGGGCTGTGCTCGGAGTTTCTCTACGTGATAGAATCAAAAATGAAGAGATCCGTAGTAGAACCAGAGTCACCGACATAGTCCTGCGAATCGCGAACCTGAAGTGGCAATGGGCGGGGCACATAGTCCGAAGGACCGATGGACGTTGGGGGCCAAAGGTGCTGGAGTGGCGACCCCGCACCGGACGGCGCAGTGTAGGGAGACCCCCCACAAGGTGGACCGACGACATAAAGAGGGTCGCCGGTAGCCGCTGGAGCCAGGCGGCGCAAGATCGGGCCTTGTGGACGTCATTACGTGAGACCTATGTCCAGCAGTGGACGTCCATCGGTTGAAGCGACGACGACGACGACGA